>CAWUFW010007543.1:600000-996340 GCA_963921515.1 Calotriton arnoldi | reverse complement strand
TGTGTCTTCTAACATTTCATTGCTAGAAAATGCGGCAGATTGTTCTAAATAAGACAACATATTGTTTACAGTTTCAAAATTCCAATCATCGGAAAATGTACTGGAGGTAATGATATCATTTAAGGAAATTTTAAATAAATGAGGTATATTTAAAAGTTCAGTCGGGCCAAATATATCATAATTAACCTTGTCCCATACTATACCATCAGGTATAGGAACTGCTGTAATGTTCACTGAAGACAAGCCTCTTTGTTTTGCGATGTGTTGAAACATGAGGTTTCAGGATCAAGTTCACTTTTGATGCTGCAGAGCTTTGGCGAAGGTAAGTTCCATTAATAAGTAAGCAGAAGACAGTTACTAAGCCTATCCAGAAGAGAAAGAAAAGTATCCCGGTGATTATCCAAAGTTCTATCCAAGGTGTCACCAGGTATGGGTTTTTTTTTAAAATGAAGAAGTCTTTGATTTGTTGTTGATGAGGTATTGGGGCTGGCATTGTTTCAGGTTCACTTGGATCCAACGAAAAGGTATCGAAGTCGATAAAATAGCCAGATGCAGTTCGATCTATTTTAGGTAGCTCAGCATGTTTTGTTGAACTTGTAGATGGCTCTTGTTGAGGTATGTTTATGTAGACATCAGTGTTAGGTCGAATTGAAATTTCTCTTTCATTTTGATTTCGAATTTCTGTTTCAAGAGGAACGAGTTCCATGGCATTGTTGCATAGTCCTTTATTCCGTAAAGGAGACTCTTCAAACATGATGAGCCTTTTCGTCTGAACTTCCTGTATGGTAGCGAGAGGAGGGCGTCGGCTACACAGGAGCCCACTAGGCCTACTATTCAGTATCGGCCACATAGTGTGGTTTGATCAGATCAATGGAGACGAATCTCTTCTCCTTTTTTCTGGCAAGAGGTGGCAGAAGTATAGTTCTTGTTCCTTCGACGGCCAGGACAGGTACAGGCTTTCTGTATGATGGCCCAAATTCTTTCTTGTCCACTATCTTTTCCCTGACCAGATCCCCGACTTTAGGAATCCAGACAGGTCTTGCCGTGACTGACTTGACTTCCCCAGTGGCGGTCCACTTTACCTGCACATTACTCTGTAGTGCCCTGGATTCATTCAGATCCTGTAAAACAGCCAAACGTTTATTGATGTCAAAAGGTTTTTCATCCGCCACTGTGCCTTCACAATCGAGATCAGGTACCCACATTCGTGTCCCAAATAGGACCTCATAAGGAGTGACAACCCCTAGAGAACTTCTTGGCATGTTATTCAAGGCCCGCTGTACCCCATATAAGTGATTGACCCAACTGCCACCCGCGCCTAATACTCTAGCTGTTAACGAATGTTTTAAGTCCCGGTTTTTCCTCTCTACAACCGAATTTCCTTCGGGATGGTACGGAGAGGAGTACTGCAGTGCAACACCCAAACTTCCCATGGCTTCCTTGTAAGCCCTAGAGCTAAACGCGGGGCCACGGTCAGAATGTAATGTGCCAACTGCGTATGTCCCTATAAAGACTCGCAAATCTTTGATAACAGTTCAAGCGTCAGCCGAATGCTGAGGCCATACCCATAGAAATCTCGAGCAGGAATCCACTGCAACCATGATGTACTTGTAAGCCCCGTCAAATTGTAAGGGGCCGCAGTGGTCCAAATAGACACACGCGAGTGGTCTGTCTGATATTATCAATGGTGTCTGCGCTGGACGTGTTATGGTGGATTCCTTCATCTGTTGACAGATGTCGCACTTTAAGACATAATCTTTGGTCTGCTTTGTTAACCCTGGCCACCAATAGCGTTGTTTCAGTAAAGAAACTGTCGACGTAACTCCTGCTTGTGCAGAACCCAGACCCTCGTGTACAGCTAATATTAAGCCTAATCTGCGATCCATGTTTGGTATTACTTTATCCCCCACTTCTGGAATCTGAGTAAATGGAACGTTATTTGCTTCTAACTTGTAGGAGTACTTGAGTGGAAAACCTTTCGGCAATACCTTATTGTCATTTCGTGAAGCAATGACAGCTACCATTATCTGTCCGTCTATTCTTGTTTTTGAACGAGTGATTGCAGCTACGGACACAGTTCGTACTGCCCCCTTTGCGGCTTCATCAGCCAATGAATTCCCTTCAACGTGAACGCCATCACGTTGTGATGACTCAGCGTGTGTATCACTTGAGCTCTTGGTAGTTCGTTTTTCAACTCAGCTACCTGTTTCCATAGCATTTTATGCTTAATTGTGCCACCTTTTGAGTCTTTAAACCCATTTTGTCCCCACTAGTGAAGATATTCATTGTATGACTGGACACAGTAAAAAGAATCGCACACAATTAGTGTGAGGAATTCTCGATCTGTATTTATCAGTGCTAGTAATAGAGCTTTTAATTCTGCCAGCTGAGCTGTGCAGTCTCCTAGAGACTGTGTTTTCGCACAGCTTGGATGGAACTTGCCGTCCTGCATACGACCTTTTACAATCGCACATGCAGCTCTGTATTGTTGTTTACTTCTAATGGCTGGCTGAGCAGATCCGTCAGTGTAAATTATGTATTCATACTGATCTAGAGGCATTATTTCATTTGGGAGAGGATATTCTTGTTCATATTGCAGAAATGCTTGCGTTTTTAGACTTGGGTTATATCTGTATTCTACGTCTGATGCAGTGAGAGAATTATCCCATTGTATCCATCTCGAATGTAAGGCTTTAGCATTTGGAATGCTTTCCTTTGTAGCAGCCTCTAAGGCGGGTACTGGAGTCACAACAAATATTCGTTTCCCCTGAGCCAGTGCTCTTTCTCTCACTACAGCAGTCTGTACAGCTGTCAGAATTTTCTCTGTGGATGCAAAACGCATCTCAGCGTTCGTGTATAAGTGTGATTTGTATGCTATGGGTACCGTTTCGCCTTCATTGTATGTTAGGTAGGTGTACCCAGATTGACCCGCAAAAATACGGATCACCAGGTTGCGGACATTTACGCGTGTCTGTAAGTGTTTAGACGTTATCATGTCAGCTTGTAGGGAACAAAGGATATCTGTGTGTTCCTGTGTCCATTGCCTAACTGAAAAATCAGGTCTTATTAGGTCGTAGAAAGATTTAATCCTTTCTGCGTAATCCAAAATGTATGTTCTGCCGAAATTCAGGAATCAAAGTATGGATTGTAAATGTTTCAATGATTTTGGAGGTTGGAGCAGCGCACACTTTTCTAAAAAGTTGGCTGCCAAGCTTTTCCTTCACTCGAAAGTTCATATCCCAAAATAGGACATTGAGGTGGGCTATTTTTGATTTTTTTAAAGTTAAACTTGTAGCCCTCAGAGACAAATCCCAAAATCATGGTGTTCACCCTGGTCCAGTGTTCCTCCAGTCATCATCTGTCAGATAAATATCATCTACATAGGACAATGCCTCCTCATCCAGATTCTGAAGTAACTCAGTTACCCTGGTGGAAAACAACCCCGGGCTGTTCTTATACCCCTGGGGGAGTCGACAAAATTGACGCTGGGACCCCAGCGCTGAGAATGCTGTCAAATATCTGCTCTCAGGCACTATATTTTGGCAGAAGAATCCATTCGAGATGTCTAATGTTGTTTTGTATTTTTTTCGCACAATGTTATTCATCAATGCGGCACTGTGTGCATTCTGTATTGCAAATGTTTTTGTGCATGAGTTCAGATGTCTGTAGTCTAAAACTAGACGGTATGAATTATCGGGTTTCATTACGCAAAACAAAGGATTATTCATTGAAGAGGTGCAAGTTTCAATCACACCCTGGTATTCAAGTTGATCTAAGATCTCCCTGACCTGTTTATTCGCTTCCTGTTTTATCGGATACTTTCTCTGTGGAGTTGGAGTAGATTTTAGTGGTATCACGTGGTGAGCTGACTCTTCATCCCACCCAACATGGTTGTGATATAGTGCAGGGGCAAGGGCTACTGCCCACTCCTGCGCATATGTGTGTTTTAAGTGTGTGGGAACGAGGTCGGAAAAGGCTGGAAAAATGACCTTTTCTCCCTTTGGGCAATCCATAACAATAGCAGGCGGCCAATCTCTTTCAGCTAAAAGAATATCATAGCAAATTTTTCTGAGCTTGTCCCCTTCCATTTGGAGTCTTATTTCATGTAACCTATGTGGGACGCTGCCCTAGTATCAGGTGTTTCCACCATGATATGTTCACTCAGCTCCGCTGTCACCAGAAATTCCATCAGGTTCTGGCGAGCTATTGTTACTTATGCTGCACTGTCTAGCATCGTCAGAGCCCATTCCCCTTTCAGTAGTTGAGTCCTCAGAATTCTGGGCATGTCTAATCTTAAGACCTGCTACTTTCTTCTTTTTGAATTGAGGTTTTGGTTTAGGCTTTTCTTCTTTTTTGGATGCGTAGTCCGAAGTGCGTTGCGTGTCTCTGGACTTTGTATGCTCTTCTTGTCTGTGTTCTGACTGTCCTTCCCTCTCTGAGTTTTTTGATGAACCCTGAAAGGATCGAGAGGACGTGTATCAGTACCCTGATACCTGTCAGGTTTTTTAATGTTGTCTCTATTCCTAAGGTTATACCTCATTTCGGAGGGCTCTTGCTGAGGAGACCTACCTCTGGATTGAGATCTTTTCTTTTGTTGTTTGGTATTATCCCATTTCTTCTTTGAAGAAGCAGGTGTTTGCTTGGTGTGTTCTTTTTCTGGCCCTCCCATCAGTTGAGGTTTTACTGGTCTAGCTCCCAAACTATCTCTACCTAATTCTGCATATGCGGTTTCAATAATTTTAAGTAATGTTCTAAAGGAGTGAAATCCCTCAGGCATTGGCGTATTGCCACTGCTGCTGCGTCCCCTTTAATGTTTGCTAATATTATAGCTGATACCTGGGCAAAGTTACTTAGTAACTTCATCCCTAAGTTCAGAGCAGGTTCTGCCCTGTACTCATTCTGTATTTGTTTTAATACATCTGGTATTACTGCTAATGAAGGGATACCATGAGTCCTGGTATATATGGCAGCGAAGACTGTATCCCAAATGGTACAATCCTCTATTTGGGGAGCTATTCCCATGGGCAAGCAAATTGTTAGCATTCTAGGCTTTTCTTGTGGACCAGTGTGTGGAAACACTGCCTCTAGCTGTGTTATGTTTTGAGCTAACCAGAATGGCATTTGTTCACGTTTAGTGGGCATTTTACCCATCGCTGCGTCTAACATTTGTGGTGTAATTTTAGTTGTTGATGTTTGAATCGGACCTGTTGGTATAGCCGTTGCTGGCTGTAGTATGAGTGTTCTTATCACGAACTGTGTCATGTTTCTGTAAAGTCTTATCAGTTCTTTATGAAGTGTTCGTAAGTCTCCAACTGTCATTGTTTCAATGTCAGGGTGTGGTGTGTAGGTCGCTAGTACTGGCCATGTTGCTCTGTCTCTTCCGAGCGGACCGAGTCTTACTTTATTTCTTGTATGGGGGAGAGCACCTTTAAACCAGTATATATGCTCCTGGTAAGTGAGCAGAACTTCAATGTCCTCGTACGGACAGTATTCGTTCGGTATGTCATCTTCTATGTAGTAATGAAATGTTTTTGTTCGTGCATTTGCCTGTGAGAATCTAACCCATAAATAAAATACCTCTGTTCTATATGATTCATGTGCCTCAATCACGAATGTCACTGGCCCACCCCTAGCTGTTAAACCATACGCTGCTAGCTTTAGGGTGATGGCATTTCTAACATTTTCTGAAATTTGTATTGCATCTGCATCTTCTTTGGCTGAAAGATTTAGGTCACGCACAGCGTCATCCTGCTGCTCAGTCATTGTTTTTAGTAAGAATAGTCTTTTCAAGGTAACTGAGATAAGGTGTTATGCACAATAGGAACAATGTGTCCATCAAGCTTGATTAACCAACAGCCAATATATAGGATTTTGCCTACTCAGCTGTGGCGGATTTTTTGTACCCTCCCACTCCAGATGTCTCTGGGAAAATGTGAGTAGGGGTCTCTGAAAATAGCACAACTGAACTACTCAGATTTGACCGTTAAATAAGTACCCAACCAACGTTGGGCGCCATGTCGTGTAGTTCCTATAAAACCTATGTAGGATCTGCACGTTTAGACAACATACACTGTAGGATTGGTGTCAGACTGATTCTAGACACCCCCACCGGGTAGGTTGGCCTGTGTAACAGCTAGCTCACAGTGCCACTAGAAACTCCTCTTACCAAGGAGAGAATAGTTCTTGGCAACTATTGAACATGACAACCTGATCCCTCAGGACCGTGGAAACAGTGTACTACTTTTCACTCAGTCACTCGTGCTCACTTAGTCTCAGAGAGATACACAGAATAAGCGGTATGGACGTTTTTCAATAAGCATGTATTGAACAGTCGTTATTCTAGTGTAAAATAGGTGTGCTGAAACAACCACTAGACAGAAACAGATATAAATGATTAGAAGCACTAAGAAAGTAAAAGGATAGTAGATTTCTACCATTTTGCTATAACCATGAATACAGGCAAGTATATAAAATACATGACAAGAAAATGCGTACTCCTACGATGCTACCCTAACTAGATGCACCTAAGTGTTCCTAGCATGTATGTAGGTGTTGAGCCAAGAATCCCGCTAGGATAAAGTCAACTCCATTACCTGAAGTGAGAGACTGTGGGACCCCGTCTTGGTCTCGAGTTGGACACCACGCAAGGGATGTTAGACCACTGCGAGCTGGATTATCTGCATGAAGGAACCTCAGCGTCTCGCATAAGTATGTGGGCAGGGAAGTCCTGATCTCCATTCTACTGTCATGTATTTTATATACTTGCCTGTATTCATTGGTTTAGCACGATGGTAGAAATCTACCATCCTTTTACTCTGTTAGTGCTTATAATCATTTATATCTGTTACTGTTAGGAATGTGAAAGAAGTAATAGCTGAAGAAGTTCAAGGGAGGCATACACAAGCTCCTGTGTATAAGTGGGATTGTAGCAGTATTTGCAGTATTCATCAGGAATCTATTGACATATTGCGAATTTTTTTAGGAGAATATGTAAAAAAAAAGTGTTAAACAGAAGATTAAGATGTTACAGGGACTAGATCCATGTAAATAAGAAAATATACTAAGTTACAGGGTCATTCTCTGGCTTGTCTTTCAAGAAAAGTGTGCCAAAGTACTTTTCATCATTTAAGAATGTTAGCTGTACACTGCTCTGAAATGCGAAAGTTAGTAAGGAGACTTTACTATATAAAAACTCCTGCATTATGTTTAAGTGAAATGAATACAGCTCTTTTGCACGGTTCTGTATCCGATTTACAGAAAGTTTGTGATGATGTACTGTTTAGTTTTTTGGTTCTGAAGAGGAGTGTAGAGAAACTGAGAGTTTGATAAGTGTAGGTGTTGAAGAACAGGAGAAAGAGACTAGTATTGATGATTTTGCAGAAGAAATTGCAAAGTTTAACACAGTTTCCTCTGAAAAACCAAACTATGTTTGTATTTGTTGTCGACGTACTCACTATAGAAGTCAAACTAGGAATATTGATTTATATTTAAAAAGTGAAAAAGAAAACAATAATAAGTGGCAGCAATTTGCTCTTTATTTGTTTGTAGAAGGACTGTTTGAGTTGTCCAGTGATCAAGTTATTTGTAAGTACTGTTACAACAAATTAGAAGAAAACAAAATGCCAGCTAAAGCAATACATAACAACTTAGAGTTGTTACCTATTCCTCAGGATCTTGCGGATTTAAATGTTTATGAGTCTATTCTTATTCAATCTGTACACCCATTTCAGGCCATAGTTCGTATGGAGCCTAAAACAGGAAAGCTACCACCAACAGATTTACAAAATGGTCTCAAAGGAAGAGTTGTGTACTTACCTTTAGATTTTAAGAAAAACATTAAAACTGTTGGTGTAGAGAGAGAGAGAGGAAAATGAGCCAGTAGTTATTCTAGTAAATGGTGTGTGAGAAGTTGGCCTGGTATATGATATCCACTAATTAAAGTGGGCACCTTGCACCAGTCCAAATAACCCTTATTGTGATTTAAGAGGTCAAAGACAACCTTTGAAAGCTATCCAAGTGGTAGCTGTGGAGAGCAGCCTTCAGGCTTAGTCTTGAATGAATGTTAAGCAGCTTGTTTTACCAGAATGCAACCTTATTGTATTGGTTAAATGAAAGGAGAACCACACAGTAGTTATAAAAATATGTATTTATTATTATAACACACTCTAAATACCTTACAGTATCTGCTACATGCAGATAAACACAAAGCACACAATACTGTAGCACAGAAACAAATGCAAGTAGCACTAATACACAGTGGGCTCCAGGGGGGGACAAAACCAGATACTAAAATAGTGGGATAAGAACCACGACTCGAGTCAAGACAGTGTCTAGAGGATGTAGAATCACTGGGACCCCAAGGAACCATCCAAGGTGAGTAAGTAGGGACCCCACGGAGGACGGGTGCAGTGTGAGAACACGACTGCGTGCTACGTACAATTCAATGGGAGAGTCGCAGTTGCAGTTTTAAAGTTTAAGGACCCTTCCCAGTGGATTAAGAGGAAGCCCTTTGGATCATAGGAGGTTGAAGAGCCACCCCACCCATGGATACCATAGTACCAGAGTTACCTATCCCAGGGAAGCCGGGTGCATAGGGCTGAAGTGGTGACGGAAACCGCCGTCGATCTCAATGGAGGACTTCAAGGAAATGCCACTGCGGGAAAGAAGAAAAGTGTCTGTTGGAATCCAAAGGTGGATTCGGGTTGAAGAGTACCTGAAAGCAGAGGGGACAGAGTCTGGATCACTCAGGAGTGACTAGGGGCTCGGTAGACGAATGCCCACCGATGTCATGTTCTTCAGGTGTGTTGAGGGGGTTCTTGACTCTGTAGCCACCGGGACCAGGAGACGTTGAGGATGACCAGGAGCTGGATATGCGCTGTCCCATGAAGGATGTCAAGTGCTGAGGGGTCGTGTCCAGCTGGAGCACCAACAAGCCTTGGCAGCGGCACCCCATGAAGATGGTCAAGAGGAGTTACAGTACAGACCAGCAAGGCCCAGGAGACTCACCAAACATAGGGGAGTTGGGAAAAGCCTGGAGCAACCAGGGAAGCCCAAGAAAAGCAGTGTTGACCTTCAAGAGGACCCACAGGCGGGAGGCACAGGAGTCACGAGGGAACCTTGAGCAGAATTACAAAGCAACAGCCCATGGAGCACTCAGTGCGAGGAGGCCAAAGTTCTTTGGTGAAGTGCCAGAGGTTGGGGCTACTTGGAGCACACGGGTACAGGTATTGCAGCCCCCATGAGGGATTCTGACCTCAAACTTGGTGAGAGGACAGCTCGGACCTCGAGGGACGTGGAACCCACCTTCTGTGTTGCTAGAGCCTTCAGAGTTTGCAGGAGCTCAGGATCAGCAGACCGGTCAGTTGTGTTACGGTGCCTGCGATTGCAGGGGAGTGACTCCTTCACTCCAAGGGAGATGTCTTCTGTTGTCCTTGATGCTCCACAGGTCCTACACGTAGCCTTATGGTGCACGGGCTCAGACGATGCTTTAGACTGAGAGGGAGACGAAGTCGTGCCCAAACGAAGTCCAGCAAAGTCCAGAGTGTCCAGATGGTCGAAGGTCAGTGGTTTCTTGTTCAGAATCTTGTCCACATCGAATCTAGGGTCCTACAGCCAAGTAAGCTCTTTTGTACCCACGGGAGAGGGTTGGACAGATTCAGGGGACCCTCCCAGGGGAGGGTCAGGACAATGGGGAGGTTACTCCCATGTCCTTTGTCCAGTTTCACGCCAGAGCAGGAGCCAATGGCTTCCGGGACTGGTTTGAACTGGACTATGCACAGGGACACCAAATGTGCACCTCATGCAGACTTTCGGTCACTGGCAAGCGCACCCACCCAGGCCTAATACACTAAATCCTGTCTGGGAGGTGGTCACACCTCCCTGTGACAGGATGCCTATTGTTCTGCCTTCCCCTGCTCGAGCTTGGCTCAGCAGCAGGAGGGCAGAAATTTGTCTCTGGTTGTCAGCAACCCTTTTGGGCTGCCCAGGACTAGAAGGCTGGTACCGGGAACACCAGGGACCTCACAAAGCTCGTTTCTGAGGGGTGGAATCATACCTCCCACACCGGTTACCGGTGTGGGGGTATGATTCCACAATGTTTGACACCAAACACAATAGGGTTACTTTCAGCCGTTTTAGAGTTGGTCATTACGCGGTCGCATAATGCCACTCTATATGTCGTAAATGGCTGCAGTACTAACAACCCGGGAGAATGGACTCCGTAGGCTGCAGGGGTGTCTTGCTTATGCAGTGGCACCCTCTCACCCTAGAACCAAGCACCCTGCCTTCAGGATTGTCAAGGCCTGCTATAGGGGTAACTTATAGGTTTTAAGTGTAGTGACCCTTAGATATAGTAAACCTATATCTTAAGTAATGGTGCATGCACCAACTTACACAGGCTGCAATGGCAGGCCTGTAGATCCATTTTACATGGCCTCTCATGGGTAGTGTAATACATGTTTCAGCCCATAGGAGGCCTCTGGGGTACCTATGCCCTGGGTACATGGGTACCATATACTAGGGACTGACAAGGGTACCCCAGTATCCAATTTGGAGTGTACCTAAGTACATGACATAACATTTTAGGGAGAAAGCAGATAGACTGGGGTCCTGATTAGCAGGATCCCAGTCAGACTAATCAAAAACATTGTAACATCAAGCAAAAAGTGGGGCTAACCATAAGAAGCAGATCCTACTTTCCTACATGGTGTACCAACAAAGAGTAGAAAAATCTGGCAAGAGTTTGTAGATTTTAATAAACTTCGAAATGCTACATTATACCTGGTACAGAATAATATTTATTATAAGAATGTAAATGTTGATGAACAAGTAATATGCTTACAAGATGAAACACTAATCTATACTGGCCAAATTGAAAAAGTGGACAAATCCAGTAGTGAAGAGATTTATGAACATTATACAATACATCCTCTGCATTAGAAAGAAATCATAGGAAACAGTATTGAAATATTTCAAATGAAAGAAGCAAAGGGAGCTTCCATGAGTATATGGGAAAAAGTTTAGAAGCTTGTTGTTTTCCACAGCTATTCCCCACTGGAGAAGGTGGACGATTTGATGAGCGAGCTGTATGGATTCCAGCATCAGAATACCGATCAACAAGATTATATTGTGAAGATCCAAGATTTCGGCAGTGCATTTCATATATATTTCATCTTCTGTATGAGATTGATGTGTCTGTATTTTCATATGCAGTAAACCATATATTAAAAACAGGAGTTCACCTTCAAAATGTTTCTGCAATAGAGTTCATGGACAAAGTTGATGAAAGAGATGGAAATTTAAAATCTCAGTTAATCAATTTGATGGCGTGGCGCCAATGAATATTGGTATTGACGTCATGGTGAACTTAAATGCATGTTAAGAAACCTAGGTACACCTACATGGTTTCTAACACTTAGCTGTGCTGAATATGCGTGGGATGATTTACTTGAATTCCTTCGAGAAGCAAATTCAAATGTAAAAAACATTGAACTGAAGACAGCAGGAGAACTCTGTTGTTTGGATCCTGTAAATGTCTGCAGATATTTTAACCATAGGTTTCAAGCTATGATGTCATTTATCTGCAATAAAAGCATTCCACCGCTTGTAGACGTAACTGATTTCTTTCGGCGAAAAAAGTACCAAGCCAGAGATGCTCCTCATACACACGCTATTATGGATAAAGAATGCACCACAATTTGGAACAGACAGTGATGAAGCTGTTTTGTCTTTCATTGAACAGTATGTTACATGTGCCATTCCAAGAGAAGAAGGAGAAAAGAGCTTGAGACAACAAGTTATATGGTTTCAAACTCATAGATGTGGGAAATACTGCAGACGGAAATATAAATGTAAAGGAAAATTCTGTACAAAATGTCATTTTGGATTCCCATGTCCTAAAATTTCTAAAGGAAGAGTAAATAACTTTTTCTCAGCAGTAGAGTAAATAACTTTTTCTCAGCAGTAAGACATACAATAACTCAAAAATCTCCCAAGAATACATACAACTTAAGAAGATCCGAAGCTTCAAAATACATTAATGACTATAATCCAGTAATTTTAAAAATGTGGAATGCAAACATGGATATTCAGTTTGTTGCAGACAATTCGATTGCTGTTGCTCGTTATGTCCCATCATATATTACAAAATTTGAAAAGTCAGAGATGAAAGAAATGTGGGAAGAAATTTCTGCAGAAAGAAGTCTTAGCAAGAAATTGTACAGCTTTATCTTGAAAATGCTTTCCAATAGAGAGGTAGGATCTTACGAATGTTCGGATTGCTTGAGCTCAGCCAGTTTGTATTCAAAGTCAAGAGGAATAATTTGGATAAGTCTACGTCTAGCCTCCACACGAAATAGAGTATTGAAATCTTTACAAGAAATCCAACACTTAGCACAGTATGAGCCAGAAAGTACTGATATTGTGAAAACTAATATGTTGGATACATACTATCCCAAAAGGAGTCCACATCTTGAAAACATATGTCTGTATGAAATACTTCAACATTACAGGTTTAAAAAGAATGTTAGATAAAATATAAAAGAAGAAAAATATGCAGTAATTGGATGTGATGGATGTTTAGTGAAACATGTCAAAGGGAATCTTATTAACCACAGAACACTGAGTTGTGAAACTGCAGATAAGAGAGAATTTTTCTATTTAGCACTTCTGCAACTGTTCAAGCCTTGGCGTAGTGAAACAGACTTACTTGGAGATTTTGACTGCTATGAAGATTCTTTTAATGCAACTAAAGACAGCATTCGGTGTACGATTTTTCCAACTTACATACAAATGTTAAATGATGAGATTGAACAAGAAGAAACTATTGCAACTGAAATAGCTAGAGAAAATTCTCAAAGCAGTCAAAGTTCAGGTCCAATGACTGAAGATCCACTGGGACAACCAATTATTGAAAATGAAACAGCAATAGCCATGAATGAGGTAGAAACTGCAATGCAGCAAGCACAACAGGATATTATTCAGTTTGAAAAGTTAGAGGAACAACTAAATATTGAACAAAAAGAAATATATCTACAAGTCAAACAACAGGTAGAACATGGTTTCCTCCATGAAAAAAAGAATGCCAATGTTCATCATTTCAACCTATTCTATTGTACATTAGTGGTCAAGCTGGAACAGGAAAAAGTTTCTTAATTAAAGTTTTGACCAGTTTTCTACAGAATCACATTTTTCTTGTGTCGTAATAGCTCCAACTGGATTAGAAGCACACAACATTAAAGGTATTACTTTACATCGATTACTTATGCTACCTGTTGAACATGATAATAAATTGGAATATCAAAAGCTATCGGGAGAAGCTTGTTATGAAGTGTCAAGAGTACTGAAGAAATTAAAACTTTTAATCATTGATGAGGTGAGCATGGTCTCAAACTTAATGCTTCACGTTTGTACACTTGCGAATGCAACAGATTTTAAACACAGATTACGATGGTCTGTTTGGAGGGAAACATTTAATTGTATTTGGAGACCTACTACAACTTACTCCTGTTAAAGGACAAACTGTTTTTAAAACACTTCTCCATGATGACACAAGGAAATCTTTGGGAAGTATTGGGAATGTAAATATTTGGTTAGACTATGACTATAAAGAACTTGTTAAGAATATGCGACAAGCAGAAGATGAAGATTATGGAAATATTCCTAAAGAGATAAGAATTGGTATGTTGACGGAACATGGTAAACAAGCTTTAGAAAGTCGGCTACTAAGGAACTTGTTTACATCTGAAAAAACAGCAGCAGAAGTAATGTACAATATGATGGTAGAAAACAAATCTATAGTTTGCCTAATGTCTACACTGCAAGAGTGTTCTACATTTAATGAACAACTACTCAAACTTGAAAAACAACAAATTCTGCAAATTAAAGCTATTGACAAAATCGAACACCAGGGAGTAACAATTCTTCTTACTGAGAAACTACAGGCTAAATTGGATTCTTTGGAAAAGTCTGTGTCTAAAACTGCAGGATTAGAAAAGAGTTTACATGTATGTAAAAACTGTCGAGTAATTTTGCGGCATAATATGAATATAGAAGAAGGATTAGTAAATAGAGCAATGGGAAAAATTGTTGATTTTGTAAATTTTCAAAATAGAGATGGAGTAGAATTTTTTATTATAAAATTTGACCAGATTAATGAAGTAAGACAGATTGGGCGTTGTGTTGTAAGTTTTTGCTTCTAAAGGACTTGTATGTCCGAAGACAACAGTTTCCTCTGTCTCTAGCATCTGCAGTAACTATTCAAATATCTCAGGGTTTAAGTATTTACAGAGCTTTTGTAAATATTGGAAGTACTGTGTTCAAAGAGGGAATGGCATGTGTTGCATTGTCTCGAGTAAGAACATTGTCCGGTTTGTATTTGATAGATTTTGATTAGAAAAAGGTTAGTGCTGATGCAAATTGTGTAAGAGAGTACAATCATTTAAGAAGACTTTATGCTCCTCATTTAGGTGAATATCCGATATATGAGAAATGTATAGTGTGTCCAAAATGGAAATATATCAAACATTCAACGGAAGTTGAAAATAAGAAAACAATTGTAGAGAAAGTTGAAGGTGTAAAGAAAAAAAGTGGAAAGTGATGATGACATTATAGGAAACCAGTTGGAAAACAGTTCAGGTATCAACTGTTATGCTAATGTGATTCTGAACGTAGTGTTTCATTTACTATGTCTTCATCATGAAATCATGGAAAACGGTGAAAAAAGATTCTGTTCTGCACTACAGCATTTATTTCAACAGTTGGTAACTGACAGAACTAAAATACATACTGCTTCTGGCATTCAACATCTTTTGGATATATGTACCAGATCAGTGACATTAACTCTCAACATACAACAAGATGCACAAGAATTTATAATGCTCATGCTTGGAGTATTAGAAGATGAAGGAATAAACATTGATAACTTATTTGGACTAAGTTATAAATGGGACCATAAGTGTGAAGATTGCTTATTTACTTCTACCACTGAAATATGTAGAGAACGATTCCTATACTTAAAAATACTAGACTGCAAGTCAGTACCTTTTAACAAATTGATTAAAACAGCAAATCAGGATATGACATGTTCACATTGTAGGTCAGAGATGTTGTCTACATTACATATCGAAAGATTTGGAAAATATGTCATTATAATTTTACAACGTTGTAGAGCAAATGGAAGAAATTGGAAATAAAAATTACAAATTTTAAAGGAAATCAAATATCTATTTCAGGAAGAACTTATACAACAGTGGCTATTATTTTTCATGAAGGACCTACGGCAACATCTGGACACTATACTGTTTATTTAAAGTGTAACAATGGAGGGACACATTGCAATGATGCCCACCTGGAATTCAAAGCTAGATTGCCTTTTCAATTAGCAAATTCTTATATGTTATTTCTCCAGCCAAAAGTTTTGAGAACATCATTTGGCCTATTGGGGAAGATGTGAACAGAAAACAGAAAGCACTGCAATCTATTAGTGTTTATAATTAGTGTTTTGATTATTATTTTGCCTAATAGATAAAACATTTTGAAAAATGTGTTTAAAAAGCAAATACTATATATATTTGTTGTCAATACTGTACCAGGTGTAAATAAAATTGTACATTTTTTAAAATATATTTTTGATAAATAATAGAGTTAATGTAGATGAAAGAAGTGATTAACAAAATGTAGTTAGGAAAACGCATAGTTACACATATTGATAATGATGTACTATTCTTTTTGGGGTTTTTTGTACAATCAATTAGGTTTTTTGTTCCCCACTGTTCAATGATGATGCTACATTCAAGTCACTGTGTATGGTGAAGTTATGTGTAATCTGAAAAGAGAAAAAAATGGGAAATTGAAAATTTTATCTAATTATAAAATAATGTTATATTATAATTTATATAATATAATATAGTTATATAATAGTTTTTCTTTTTCTTCTTAATAGCAGGTACTGTTCAACATTGAAAACATTTTTAATACTGTTTAGGACAATACTACTCTAAAAACAGATTTACTGAATAATGTATCTAAATTACCTCAAAGGTAAGAATACATAATATAATAATCATGATAAACTGGGCAATTGTTTAAGATGTACGAATATGTCATTTGTGTCTAACACAAATAATCTACTACTTATAGACTATTTGAAAACTGTCATCCTACTCCTGAGAAGCAGTAACACACTCACTTTCTGAGAAAATGCTGACACCAATAAAAGTGGTATAATAATAGTTGGCCTTTTATTTTGAATTAGACCTTCAATTGCAAACTGCTTCTGCTTCAAGAAACTAGTATAGAAATGTGACTTTTAAAACATTTTGAAAACTGTATTTACCTCTATCCTAGCCCATGTTACTCTCTACAAAGGTATACTTGAAGTAGTACATAGATAGTGATATCTATGCTTGAAACTGAAAGTGCATTTTGTTCCATTTGAAAATTTGACAGTTTCCAAGTCTGACGTATGTTAACATTTGAACGTGTAGTTTAACATTTATCATGGAGCTAATGGGCCTAATTTAAGAACTGTACAATCTACTATATCTGGCACAAGCCATGCTCTCATCCATTCATCCAGACACTACCCATACACTCATCCAATCACACACGCACTATCTATGCACTCATTGATTCACTCAGGCACTACCCATGCACTCATCCAATCACCCAGACAGTACCTTTGGACTCATCCATACAATGAGACGCAATCCATGCACTCATCCAGTCACCCAGGTGCTACTCTTGCACTTATCCAGTCACCCAGCCACTACCCATGCACTCATCCAATCACCCAGATACTATCCATGCAGTCACCCAATCACCCAGGCACTACCCGTGCACTCATCCAATCACCCAGACACTACCCTTGGACTCATCCATTAAATGAGATGCTACCCATGCACTCATCCAATCAGCCAGGTGCTACTATTGTACTTATCCAGTCACTCAGGCAGTACCCATGCACTCATCTAATCACCCAGGTACTATCCATTCAGTCACCCAATCACCTAGGCACCATCCATGCACTCATGCATTCACTCATGCACTATTCATGCACTCATCTATTCACTCAGGCAATACCCATGCACTCATCCATAGACGCAGGCACTACCCATGCACTCGTGCATTCACCCAGGCACTACATCTGCATTCATTCAGACACTACCCTTGGACCCATTAATTCAATGAGGCGCTACCCATACTCTCATCCATTCATTCAGCCGCTACTCATGTACTCCTCCATTCATGTAGACACTACCCATGCACTCATGCAATCACCCAGGTACTATCCATGCAGTCACCCAATCACCCAGGCACTATCCATGCACTCATGTATTCACTCACACACTACCTATGCAACCATCCAATCACCAAGGCACTATTCATGCACTCATCCATTCACTCAGGCACTACCCATGCACTGATCAAATCACCTAGGCGCTACCTTTGCACTTATTCTTTCAATGAAGTGCTACCCATACTCTCATCCATTCACTCAGCCACTACCCATGTACTCATCCATTCATGTAGGCACTACCCATGCACTCATCCATTCACTCAGACACTAACCTTGCACTCATCCATTCAATCAATCAATCAATATGGGGAATTGTAAGTGCACTACTCACCTGTGAGGGTCTCAAGGCGCTGGGGAGGGGGGTCAGCAGTTCCGTGTCAGTCAAAGAGACAGGTCTTCAGAGCCTTCCTGAAGGTGTTCAGGGAGGGGGAACTTCTGATGTCTGTGGGGAGCTCGTTCCAGGTCTTGGCCGCGATGTAGGAGAAGGATCTTCCCCCTGCTCAGGCTCTGCTGATGCACGGGGTTTCAGAGAGGAGGAGGTTGGTGGAGCGGAGGTTCCGTTTGGGTATGTGGAGGGTGATTCTGTCGTTGAGGTATTGGGGTACGGTGTTGTGTAGGCATTTGTAGGTGTAGGTGAGTATCTAGAAGGTGACTCTTTTCTCAACAGGGAGCCAGTGGAGCTTGCGTAGGTGTTGGCTGATGTGTTCATGTCGAGGGACCCCTAGGACGAGTCTGGCGGCGGTGTTATGTATTGTCTGGAGCTTGCAGAGTAGAGACTTGTTGATGCCAGCGTAGAGGGCATTTCCGTAGTCCAGCCTGCTGGTAATGAGTGCGTGGGTGACTGTGTTCCTTGCCTCGGGTGGGATCCATTTGAAGGTCTTACGGAGGATGCGGAGGGTGTTGAAGCAGCTGGAGGTGACGGCATTGACCTGTCGATTCATGGAGAGGGAGGAGTCGAGTACAATGCCGAGGTTCTTGGCGTGGTCCGTGGGGGTCGGGGGGGCTGCGGAGGGCCACCAGGTGTCGTTCCATGCCGAAGGGGTGGTTCCGAGGACGAGGACTTCTGTCTTCTCCGAGTTGAGTTTGAGGCAGCTGTTGCTCATCCAGGCTGCGACGTCCTGCATTCCTTCCTGGAAGTTGAGTCTGGTGGTGGTAGGGTCCTTGGTGAGGGAGAGGATGAGCTGGGTGTCATCGGCGTAGGAGACTATGCTGAAGCCATGCTGTTGGACGATGGTGGCGAGGGGAGCCATGTAGATGTTGAAGGGGGTTGGGCTGAGTGATGATCCCTGTGGGACTCTGAGGTTGATTTCCGTGGGTTCGAGAGGAAGGGTGGCAGTCTGATCCTTTGGCTCCTGCCGGTGAGGAACGATCTGATCCAGTTGAGGGCAGTGCCTTGTATGCCGGAGTCGTGTAGTCTGGCTGCGGGTGTGCGGTGGGAGACGGTGTCGAAAGCTGCTGACAGGTCAAGTAGAATCAGGGCTGCGGTATGGCCTTGGTCAAGGAGGGTGCGGATGTTGTCGGTAGCAGCGATTAGGGCAGTCTCGGCGCTGTGGTTGCTTCGGAATCCGGATTGAGAAGGGTCGAGGATGGCGTTGTCTTCGATAAAGCTTGTCAGTTCTGCGTTGACGGTCTTCTCAGGGACTTTTGCTGCAAAAGGGAGGAGCGAGATGGGCCGGTAGTTCTTGAGGTCCATCTGATCTGCTGAGGGCTTCTTGAGTAGGGGCCTGACTTCTGCGCTTTTCCAGTCGTCGGGGAAGGAGCCGGTCTCGAAGGTGGTGTTGATGGTGCGTTGTAACACGGGTGCGATGGTGGTGGTGGCTCTGTGGTATATGTTGGGTGGGCAGGGGTCAGTGGGGGCAACGGAGTGGATGCCTTTCATGGTTGCGGCTGTCTCCTCGGTCGTGATCGGTGTCCAGGCGGAGATGGTGGTCTGGCTGGCATTGCGGGGCTGCGGGGTCAGGCGCGTGGTCGTTGAAGTTGTCGTCGAGGTTCTTTATCTTCAGGTGGAAGTAGGATCCGAGTTTGTCGCAGAGGTCCTGGGAGGGGGTGATGTCCGTGACTACGCTGCGGGGCTTGGTGAATTCCTGGATGATGCTGAAAAGTTCCTAGGAGTTGCTGAAGTTGGTGAGGATTCTGTTGTGGATGAAGTTCTTTTTGGTGGTTCTGATGCGTTGATGGTATTCTGTCATAGCGTCCTTGTAGGTGGTGTAGTTTTCTGGTGTCTTGCTGTTTCTCCAGTTCTTCTCCAGGAGTCTGCAGGTGCGTCTGGCTTCTTGGAGATCGGTGGTGAACCAGGCGGCTTTCTTGGGGCGTTGCTTGTCGGGGTTGCGTAGCGGGGCGAGCTTGTCTGCATAGTTGGCGATCCAAGGGCCCGATTCACAGAACTAACTTAAGACAAAATCCTAAACTTACTACCATTTTGGAATTCACAGAAGGCACTTACTCATTTTGGTATTCACAGAAGGCACTTACTTACTCATTTTGAGTAACTTACTCATTTTGAGTAACTTACTCATTTTGTATAACTTACTCATTTTGGTATTCACAGAAGGCACTTACTCATTGATGAGTAAGTGCCTTCTGTGAATACCAAAATGAGTAAGTTACTCAAAATGAGAAAGTTACTCATTTTGGTATTCACAGAAGGCACTTAGGGCCATATGTATCAAAAAAGAGTTTTGCGATTCTCAAATTGCGATTTTTAGCGAATCGCAATTAGAGAATCGCAAAATGCAATGTATGTAGGATTTGCAAAAAATTTTACGAATCCTACATATTCCTTATTTGCGGATCGCAAATTGAGATTCGCAAATAAGGAATACCTTCCCATTCATTCCTATGGGCTAAGAGGCCCATACGAATGAATGGGAAGACATTCTCAATTTGCGATTACGAATTAGAGAATCGCAAATTGAGAATGCAATTTCAAGGTTGCAAGGGTGCCAAAAGGACACCCTGTTGCACCCCTGAAATATGCATGTGTGCACATTTTGCGCACATACATGCCCTAAGGGCATGTATGTGCGACATATGGCACTTTTAAAAAATCAAAAAGTGCTTTTTTAAAGAAAATCGCAAATTACCACCAACTTGAAGTTGGTGGTAATTTGCAATTCCTTAAGGCCAAATAGCAAATTTCTGGTGCTTCCAGAATTGCATTTAAGGAATTGCAATTTGCAATTCCTTAATTGCATTCGCAAAATAGAGAATCGCAAATTTTGGGATTCTCTATTTTGCGATGGCCTTTTGGGATGATACATCCCAAAAGGCTTTTACCCATTCGCAAACGGGCAGATTTGCAAACTGGAAAAAGGCTTGATACATATGGCCCTTACTCATCAATGAGTAAGTGCCTTCTGTGAATACCAAAATGAGTAAGTTACACAAAATGAGTAAGTTACTCAAAATGAGTAAGTTACTCAAAATGAGTAAGTAAGTGCCTTCTGTGAATACCAAAAGGAGTAAGTGCCTTCTGTGAATACCAAAATGGTAGTAAGTTTAGGATTTTGTCTTAAGTTAGTTCTGTGAATCGGGCCCCAAGTGTGGAATTCCATGGCCGTGAGGTTTGCGTCGGTTACAGCGGAGGGGGTGTTGCCGTTAAGGGTGGAGTTGAGTTGTTCCTGGGTGACTCTGCTCCAGTTCCTACGCGGGGAGCGCGGAGCAGGTTCGGGTGGCTTGGGTTTGTTGACGAGAAAGTGTACGCAGTGGTGGTCGGTCCAGGGGGGCTGCGGGTGTGGCTGAAGTGGACGCTGCTACCTCCAGTGAAGATGGGGTCGAGAGTGTGTCCTGCCTTGTGGGTCGGTGTGGTGACGAGTTGTTTTAGTCCGATGTTGGCGAGGTTGTCCCGGAGGGCGGCGGAGGGCGGCGGAGTTGGGGTCGCTGAGGTTGTCGAGGTGGAGGTTCAGGTCTCCGATGAGTATGTAGTCCATGGCGGCAATGGCGTGGGGTGCGATGAGGTCGGTGACGGTGTCGGCGAAGAGTGCTCAGAGGCCGGGGGGTCTGTAGGCGAGGGTGCTGCGGAGTGTGGAGTTGGGGCTGATCTGGACCTGGAAGTGCAGGCGCTCGGCGGCGGGGAAGTTTTCGCTGGAGGTGGTGAGGTGGAGGGAGTTTTTGTGCACGATGGCGATGCCTCCTCCTGGGTGGTTGGGGCAGTCCTTCCTCTGGATCTTGTACCCATCTGGGATGGCGTTGGCGATGTCAGGGTCTGAGGAGGCATTGGTCCAGGTTTCTGTGAAGAAGGCGACGTCGGGTGAGAGCGAGTCCAGGAGGTTCCAGATTTCCACGGCGTGTCGGTGCACGGAGCGCACTTGAGGAGGATGCATCTTAGGGCGTATGGGGTGTTGGCATCGGCGGTGTTGGTGGCCGGAGCAGTGGTGAAGGTCTGGCAGCAGGAGAACTGGCCGTGGGTCGTGTTTGGCGTGGCCTTCTGGCAGTTGTTGTTTCTTCCGGGGTTGAGTGCGAGGAGGGCGGCTGTGTTGTAGTGGTGGATGGTTCGAGATCCAGGGTCCCTGGTGCAGGTCGCGGTCGGGTCGCGGACGGGCGTAGACGGGCTTGCCTTTGGCGCACCAGCGGCGTGACCACCCAGCAGCCGCCATTAAATAGGGGAGGGGGAGGGACGTGCAGCTGGGAGGCGGGAGCGGGGATCGTCCGGGGGGGGCCGCGGGGCAGCAGCGGCAGGAACGGGGGCTGGGGAATGGTGGAAAAAATAAAATAAACCTAAGCGCAGCGGTAAGGCAGAAATCAAGTCAAGTGAAGGAAAAAAGAATTAAACCTCGGAATGCAGGCTAAGGATAGAGGAGTGGGCTGAAGCAGGCTGGATCACGGCGGAGGCGGGCAGCAGCAGGGACGAGCAACCAGAGGCAGACAGCAGCCTCGAACCTCCCAGGTGGTGGTCCGAGGTCTCAGCACAACACAGCGGAGCTGCTGGGGAGAGAGCAGGCCTAGACCAGAGGTCAGAGGTCTTGCTCGCGCTCCCCCGCCACAGCTGCCATTAAATAGGGGAGGGGGAGGGACGTGCAGCTGGGAGGCAGGAGCGGGGATCGTCCGGGGGGTGGGGCCACGGAGGCAGCAGCGGCAGGAACGGGGGCTGGGGAACTGTGGAAAAAATAAAATAAACTTAAGCGCAGTGGTAAGGCAGAAATCAAGTCAAGTGAAGGAAAAAAGAATTAAACCTCGGAATGCAGGCGAAGGATAGAGGAGTGGGCTGAAGCAGGCTGGATCACGGCGGAGGTGGGCAGCAGCAGGGACGAGCAACCAGCGGCAGACAGCAGCCTCGAACCTCCCAGGTGGAGGTCCGAGGTCTTAGCACGGCACAGCGGAGCTGCTGGGGAGAGAGCAGGCCTAGACCAGAGGTCAGATGTCTTGCCCGCGCTCCCCCGCAGCGGCCGCCATTAAATAGGGGAGGGACGTGCAGCTGGGAAGCGGGAGCAGGGACCGTCCGGGGGAGGGGCGCGGGGGCAGCAGCGGCAGGAATTGGGGCTGGGGAATGGTGGAAAAAATCAAATAAACCTAAGCGCAGTGGTAAGGTAGAAATCAAGTCAAGTGAAGGAAAAAAGAATTAAACCTCGGAATGCAGGCGCAGGATAGAGGAGTGGGCTAAAGCAGGCTGGATCACAGCGGAGGCGGGCAGCAGCAGGGACGAGCAACCAGCGGCAGACAGCAGCCTTGAACCTCCCAGGTGGAGTTCCGAGGTCTTAGCATGGCACAGCGGAGCTGCTGGAGAGAGAGCAGGCCTAGACCAGAGGTCAGAGGTCTTGATTCATTCACTCAGCCACTACCCATGCACTCATCCATTCACTCAGCCACTACCCTTGCACTCATTCATTTACCTAGGCACTGCCCATGCACACATCCAATCACTCAATCAATTCACTCAGCCACTACCCATGCACTCATCCATTCACTCAGCCACTACCCTTGCACTCATTCATTTACCTAGGCACTGCCCATGCACACATCCAATCACTCAATCAATACCCTTGCACTCATCTATTCACCCAGGCACTGTCCATGCACACATCCATTGACTCAGGCACTACCCATGCACTCATGCATTCACCCAGGCACTAAATCTGCACTCATCCATTCACTCAGACACTAACCTTGCACTCATCTATTCACTCATGCACTACCCATGCACTCATCCATTCACTTATGTACTACCCATGCACTCACCCAATCACCCAGGCACTATCCATGCACTCATGTATTCACTCAGCACTACGCATGGACTCATCCAATCACCCAGACACTATCCTTGGACTCATTCATTCAAAGAGGCGCTACCCATGTACTTCTCCATTCACGTAGACACTACCCATGCACTCATGCAATCACCCATGTACTATCCATGCATTCACGCAGTCACCCAGGCACAATCCATGCACTCATGCATTCACTCAGGCACTACCCATGCACTCATCCAATCACCCAGGCACCATCCATGCACTCATCCATTCACTCAGGCACAACCCATGCACTGATCCAATCACCTAGGCGGTACCCTTGCACTCATTCTTTCAATGAGGCTCTACCCATACTCTCATCCATTCACTCAGCCGCTACACATGTACTCATCCATTCACGTAGGCACTACCCAGGCACTCATGCATTCACTCAGACACTAACCTTGCACTCATCCATTCAATCAGCCACTACTGTTACACTCATTCATTCACACATGCAATCACTTAGTCAATACCCTTGCACTCATCCATTCACCCAGGCACTGCTCTTGCACACATCCAGTCACCCAGTCACTACCTTTGCACTCATCCATACACTCAGGCAGTACCCATGCACTCATGCTTTCACCCATGCACTACCTCTGCACTCATCCATTCACTCACACAGTAACATTGAACTCATCTATTCACTCATGCACTACCCATGCACTCATCCATTCACTTGCGTACTGCCCATACACTCACCCAGTCACTCAGGCACTATCCATGCACTCATCCATTCACTGAGGCACCACCCTTCCACTCATCCATTCACTGAGGCACTACCCATGCATTCAATCATCCAGGCACTCATAAAATCACGCAGGCACTACCCATGTATCTGTGCATTCACACAATCACCAAGTCACTACCTGTTCACTCATTCTATCACTCGGGCATTACACTCACGTACTCATCGAATCATTGAGGCACTATGCATACATTTTTACAATTACTTACACACTACTTAAACAGTCCTTCAATCACACAGACAGTACTTATGTACTCATACAAACAGTAACGCACTATTCATCAAGTCAACTAAACTTTCAAACACTAATCATACACTCATCACATATACATACACTATTAAACAAATCACTCACCCACACACACATTTATCCATCCAATCAGTTTCCCCACATACAATTTTTCTATTTTTAACCAGAATAGGTGATTCCGTAAGAACCTTTTTTTTATAACTATTTAGAGGTTTTTTTGTATTTTGTATTTTTTGGGTGTTTTTGACATTTTTAAAGACAAAAAAAAGTTTCATGGTCCAAATGTAGTGTTTCTAAAAAAACTACGAAACACGAGACTGCAAAGTCAACAAACAAATTAACACTTGCATGCCTTAATAAGGTTGATGACAGCATTGATTGACTGTTCACCTACACAGAGAATGGTTTGGCACTTCCTACAGTGCACTCCAGCATCTGCCAAATCAGGGAAGATTTGAGGTTGAGGTGTGGAGAGAACAGGTGCACCAGATGTCGAAGGCTGATTGAGTTCGCCTTGCGCAGCTTGCTCCCTCTTCTCCCGAGCCATAACTTCTCTCACAAGACGAGTTAGGTGCATGGTCTCCAGATGCTTCTTCATGGAGGATGTCCCACATGAAAACTGTTTCTCTTATCCTCTGAAGAGAACTTTACGGCAGAGGGGGCAGGTGCCCTTCCTGACATTTACCTTTTTTTCACCCTCAGGGACGGTGAAAAAGGCTAAAACAATGCTCTCTTAACGTTTCTTGACCGGCTCTTCAATATCCTCAACCTCCTCAAGCTCTTCTTCTTCCAGATGTGAAGATGCCATTTTCTAAATCCGTTGGTCAAAACACCACAAATATAAAAAATTGTGTAGAGACTGCAAAAAAGGTACCTACAGATGCAGACACACCCAAAACAAGAAGAAGGGAGCAGGTGTTGGATCCTCCATCTAAGAGAATGAAACCTTTTTAACCAATCAAAAGCTTTCTTTCCATGTGACATGAGGTCGCGACGGAGTTGCGTCCCCACCGCGTATATGTCGTGCATCCGTAAAATGTGCTACATTTCATTTAAAAGTATAAATGTCTATTAGTAAATTGATTTTTAAAGTTTTTTAGTGAAAAGTCTTTAAGCAAAACAGATATTTAAACTTTGCACAGTGACATTTAAAGCTTTTTAAAATCACGCCAGGGTCGCAACCCCTACGCAATGCCGGAAATATGTGCCAGCAGGATGCGCAACACCGTCACGGTTCCATAATATACTTAGAAATCCGATTTTAAATTAACTTTAAGATAGCTTCAATTTAATTTCACTACTCTCGGTGTAATTCACCACCATTTTAGTGTTTCTAAAAATTATTTTAACTGTATTCAGCACTGTATACTCACCCATACATTCACTGATACACCTAATCACTGAGTTATACAGTCAGTCATGCACTGACTGAATCATCCATACAGACACTCACCCACTCATTCTTCAATACACCTTTGCGTATATATATATATATATATGTATATATATATATATATATATACACATATATAACATTCTTAAACTTTTTAGAAACACTCACACTCGCTGGATGATGTCATCAGTGATGTCATTTGAGATGTCATCAGTGATGTCACTGACCATGTCATGAGTGACGTCATCAGTAGTGCATTCCAGGAAGCGAGTTATAGTTAGATCAGCTAACTATAACGGCTCAATTTCACAGGTTTTGTACAAGTGAAATGTCAGCCTAACTATAACGTCCCTGTAACCTTTGGTTTTTTCAGTGACTATATATATATATATATATATATATATATATATATATAAATATATATATATATATATATGTTATAGTTAGGAAATAGAATTTTTAAAAAAAGTTACAAATTCACAAAATTACCCAAAGGTTACAGAAA
The DNA here is from genome assembly GCA_963921515.1 of Calotriton arnoldi. NCBI lineage: Eukaryota > Metazoa > Chordata > Amphibia > Caudata > Salamandridae > Calotriton > Calotriton arnoldi. Next base: position 969,921 of record CAWUFW010007543.1, on the reverse strand, counting down.
TGTTGTAGTTAGACTCAGATTTCACTCGTACAAAACCAGCGAAATTCAGTGGTCATAGCTAACTAAGCTAACTATAACTTACGCTTCTGCAATGCACTGCTTAAGACCTCACATATCACATCACTCATGAGACTGTAAGTGACATCACTGATGACATCTCAAATGACATCACTGATGACATCATGCACAGAACCACTCAAACACCCACTCAGAGCCCCATACAACTGCTCATACACCCACTCACATACCCACAGAACCATTCATATACCCTTTCACACATCCATACAACCACTGATACTCATTCACTCATCCATACCGCCACTCACATGCCCACTCACTCACCCACATAGCCACTCACACAGCCACTGTCAACCCCATACAGTCACTCACATACCCACTCACTAACCCATACAGCCACTCACACACAGAAACAGACAATCACACTCTCACTCATACAGCTACTGACACACCAACTTACTCACCCATACAGCTACAGAAAGACCCACTTACTCACCTATATAGCCACTCACACAAAGTTCTATGCTGGCACCTTCACACCCACTCACAGGCCCACACAGATAAACACACCCACACAGGCATTCACACACCCACTCATAGACCCACACAACCACTCACATACCCACACAACCACTCAAACACCCATTCACCCACCCATACAGCCTCTCACACAGCCACTCGTTCACCCATACAGCCACTCACACACCCACTCACTCGTTCGTACAGCCACTGATACACCTACTTACTCACCCATACAGCCACTGAAACACCCACTTACTCACAATATAGTCACTCACACAAAGTTCTATGCTGGCACTTTCACACCCACTCACAGACCCACACAGACACTCACACACCCACTCACATAGAAACACAGGCACTCACACACCCATTCACAGACCCGCACAACCACGCACATATCCCTTCAAAGACCCATACAACCACTTAAACACCCATTTACCCACCCATACAGCCACTCACACGCCCACTCACTCACCCATACAGCCACCCACACACCCACTCACTCACCAATACAGCTACTCACACAGTCATTCGCTCACCCATAGAGCTACCCACTTATTCACCCATAGAGCCACTCACACATCCACTCACACACCCATACAGCCACTCATACGCCCATTTACAGATGCATACAGCCACTCACACACCCACTTACAGACCCATACAACCACTCACATACCCAATCACAGACCCATACAGCCACTCACATACCTATTCACAGACCCATACAACCATTCACACCCACTCACTCACCCATACAGCCACTCTCACAGCCACTCACTTCCCCATACAGCTACTCATACACCAACTTACTCATCCATGCAGCAACTCATGCACCCTCTCACTCACCCATACAGCCTCTCAGACACCCACTCATACATGGATACACACAGTCACACAGCCACTCACACAATATATGTGTTAGAAATGGTATCTCTCTTTATTAGTACACAAAGTATACTAATTTTTAACTTTTTTAGTAGCTTAGTATATATGTTTAACACTCACGATCACTACATGATATCATCAGTGATGTCATGAGTGATGTCATTTGAGATGTCATCAATGATGTCATCAGTGATGTCACTGACCATGTCATGAGTGATGTAATATGTGAGGTCATAAGCAGTGCATTACAGAGGTGTAAGAGTATAGTTAGCTCAGGTAACTATAACTTCTGAATTTCACTGGTTTTGTACGAGTGAAATCTGAGCTTAACTATAATGTCTGTGTAACCTTTGGTTTTTCCAGTGAATTTCTACTTTTTTTTAAATTCTATTCCCTAACTATAATGTCCCTGTAGCCTTTGACATTTTAAGTGAATTTCTAATGTGTTTTTAATTTTATTTCTTAAGAGTAACCTATAACCTTTGAGAGTGATTCCATGGGTGTCTCAATGGGTGTGTGAGTGGGTGTGTGAGTGTCTGAGTGGGCCTAGGAGTGGATGTATCAGTGTCTCACTGGGTGTGTGTGTGTGTCTGAATGGGTCTGTGAGTGGGTGTGTGAGTATCTAAGTGGGTGCCTGAGTGAGTGCATGAGTCTCTGAGTGGGTATGTGAGTGGGTGCCTGAGTCTGAGTGGGTCTGTGAGTGGGTGCGTGAGTGTCTGAGTGGGTGCATGAGTGTCTGAGTGGGTCTGTGAGTCAGTGCGTGAGTGTCTAAGTGGGTCTGTGAGTGGGAGCATGAGTGTCTGAGTGGGTGCATGAGTCTCTTAGTGGGCCTGTGAGTGGGTGTGTGAGTGTCTGAGTGCTCTATGTTTTGCCCTCTTCTGCTCTGTTTTGCCTTTTCTGCTTGCTTTTCTGCCCTCTGTTTTTGCCTTTCCTGCTTACTTTTCTCCCCTCTGTTTTGCCCTCTTCTGCTCTGCTTTGCCTTTTTTGCTTGTTTTTCTGCCCTCTGTTTTGTCTTTACTGCTCCATTTTTTGCCCTCTTTTCCCACATTAAAAACCCCAGGGACCACCACCTCCTGGGGCGTTACTGAAATTACAGAGAGGGGCCTTATTTTTACAAATGGAGGGGGGCCGCATGGATCCCCCTCCTGGGCTTGTAAGAAGCCCAGGGGACCACCACCTCCCCAGGGCCAAAAACTTTCTTTATAGTGGGAGAGGGCCACACGGCTCCCCTCCCCAGGCCAATTTTTGCCCCGGGGAACCCGGCCAAACATCAACGGGGAGGGGAGTCACGTGGCCCCCCTCCCTGGGCTGATTTTCAGCCCTGGTGACCTGATCCCCTAGGGGCCCGGCCTTGAAATATAAATATTTTTCATGGGGGAGGGGGCCCATGTGGCCCCCCTTGACGGGCCTATTTCAGCCCAGGGACACCATCCCCAGGGCCCAGCCTCTTGATTGTGGTTGCCCTGGAGCCCACCCAGGGCACCTATTCACCACCGTTGGGGACCATGGGGGGAGCCTCAAGGCCTCCTTGGTCCCAGCCGGCTCCCTACCTCCTGCAGGAGCCGGCATTGCTCTCACAGATACGGAGCTGCTAAACATGCAGCTCCCTGTCTGCATGAGCAATCCTTTTGTCTGTTTCCCTGCCCGCTTGACAGCAGGCAGCGAAAGAGATGGAAACTCGCTCACAGCAAGCGGGAGCGGTGTCACAGCTCTAGCTTGCTGAGAGCGGAGTTTGTGTTTGCTCTCACTTGACAGGAGCTGTCTAAGCTCCCGCCAAGTCAGAGCAAACAGCTATGTACAGGACATAGCAGGAGCCAGCCCTGGGCCATGTATGGCTCCAGGAGAGGGGCCGCGCAGCCCCCTCCTTTCTTGTTCACGGGCCACCCCAGGGAGGTGGTGGTCCCCAGGCCCTATGTGACCTGGGAGGGGGGCCATGCAGCCCCTCTCCCATTCTTGAAAGTAATTTTAGCCCCGAGGAAGGTGGTGATCCCTGGGGCCTGGGGGGGTCCACAGGGCCTTCCCATTATGTCTTATTTAGCCCCAGGGAGGTGGTGGTCCACAGGGCTTTTAAAGCCTCAGGAGGAGGAATCCGTGTGTGCCCCCCCTTCATTATTTAAAATGAAGCCCCAGGAGGTGGTGGTCCCTGAGGCTCAATGAGCCTTAGGAGGAGGGCCTCATGCGCCCCCTCCTTTTTTTTTAAAATGCCCCAAGGACCTGGCCCAGTGGGGGGCTCTATTAAAAAAAGCAGGGTAGCCCACACTTGTTTTTTTATTTTTGCCATGGATTCACTACTCTGTTACATTTCCACAGCAAAAAGTTCTTTAAAAATGCTTTTATGCCCTTGCAGGGTTCCTCTGGGACCCCATGACCAGGGAGAACTAAGGAGTCAGGGTATGCCTACCCTGCCCTCTTTTCTTTTTTTAAATGTTTTTTTGTGGGATTCGGCTGAAGCTGAGTCCCAAGATGGCTGCCAACACTTCCTGGTTGAATTGTTGGCAGCCAATCAGATTTGAGCACAGGGATTGTCGGATCGTCAGAGGATCTGCGTCCTATATATCTAAATTTGGATTTCTTTTAATATCTCAAACGCTACTGAATGGATTTACACCAATTCATAAAAAGGCTGCTTTCTGAACGAACAGCTATCTTTCTGCCACATTTGGTGTAATTCCGTTCAGCAGTTCGGGCTGTAGTCATGTCTAAAACCCCTATGGGAATTTGCATGGGGAAAACATGTTTTGGGACGTCCCATTTTTCTCAGCCCTGCTTGACGGATCACTCCGAAACTTTCAAGACAGCAGCTGAAGTGAGTGTTGTACTAATTTTGAAACTTTTGCCAGGATTTGTCAAATGATGCCAAAGTTATTGGCAAGACAAAAATGCTCTTCCTATGGAAACAAGGTTTAACTATAACTACCTACAGGCATCCACCACTAGGATGTATATATATATATATATATATATATATATATATATATATATAGAGAGAGAGAGAGAGAGAGAGAGAGAGCGCGATATTAGATATATAGATATATATCGGACAGCGGGAATACTCGTGACAGGGAATATCTAACTGTCATTAAGTCATTTAGGTCTTAAAACTGTTGCCATCAGCTGTAAATCAGGAAGGGACTGTTCTGGGCCTTTAAGCACTGGTTTATGGCTGCAAGGCCCAGGGCAAGAGGCCCCTCTGAAGGGCATAGCTATCAATAAGGCAGCTAGTGTGGTGGAACCGTTGCATCAGGGGGTTATGGGTCCAATGCACCCAAATCATGGCTGTACTATACTGTCCACAAAAAAAGTATACAAAAAGTGATGGATTGAATTAATCACAGCAACTGGTAATTACTCAGGCTGCATTCCACTCCATTGAAATTTGCACACCATGCCACTCAGTTGGACCTAGCCATATGCAAAGCAGTCTTGACCCTGCTCCAATGGAAAGAGTCCAGACCGAACTACCAGCCCAGGTCCTCCCTGACCCAGAACACAAGCAACCTAGGACATGTGTTGCCCTAGTTAGAGATTATCAGTTAGGTATAGCTTGGTTCTAGTGACACAGTGTGCACAAGACCCACATCTGGGCATACCTGCCCCACATAAAAGTCAAGCTATTTTCAACTGTTTTATTTGCTTTCATATGTTTTTTGCACAGAGCCTATCTTTTACTGGGCATCTGAGAAACCAACTTGGAAGTTTAAACCACACTGGCCCACTTAAGGGCATTCTACATGCTGCAGCACACCTCAATAGGGTATGAAGAAATAGGACCACATCATAACATTGTGATGGAACTCCACAAGTCCTTCTTGCCGCCCTCGCTATCTTCAAGATCAATGCATTGTGATAGCTTTGCAGATAATGCAGCTAATAGTCTACTTTTTCCTTCACTCCTTGACTTTCTGCTTGTCATTGACTATATACAGTGCGCCGCAGCTTTTGGCTAGGTTTGCACTATACGACTGACACCTCTGCCTTCTTGGATGACAAGCTTGCCATCTCCAGTGGCTCTTCATACAAATGCAACAAGGACACCTTCAGACGGAAGAAAAAGATGTGCTAAAAAGAGATAAAACAAGAAAAAGGTCTTTCCCATCTATGCCCGAAGGATCTGGAATGTTATTCCCATATCCATCCGGACATCCCCAACTCAACTCCAATTTAGTAAACAGCATATACTCAACTTTTAAAAAAAACGAAATCATGATGCAGTCACGATCCACAAACCGTCTACTCCTCCTATCACATGTTGACTGTGTCTTTGAACCTGTACAGTGCTTAGCAGCCTTTCAGCTTGGTTTGCTATATAATTACAGCATACACATATATGTATCTAATGCACTAATCTGGAAATAAATTGTTAACATTTGATTGAACTTCTAAGTTTTGACGAGACCTTTCCATCCAATGTGACTAATACAATGTATTTCCAGTTAATTGAAGTTTAAAATATATGTGCTGATCTTATTAGTGTAAATATTTATGTTTTGTTTTACATTTCATGTTGTATGCAAATTAGGGTGGTCTCCCACATTCCCTTTCTGCCTGGGGCCCCAAAAGTCCTAGGACCGGCCCTGTCTTAGATAACCATCCATGGCCTTCTTGATGATTCTTTGTATTCCTTGCCCTTGTTGATGAACCTTCCTCTACAAGGTCGCTATTCTCAAGCATGCACTCCCTCCTAATTTACACTTCATTTCCGATTATCTTATCATTCAAAACAAACTTAAAACATGTCTCTTTGCTAACAGCTGACAGCCATAGCGGATGATTGGTGTCAATATTTGGTTGGTAGTGGACTCTTAATAATTTACTAATCAGTCAATCCATCAATCAAACAATTAGATATACATTTTTTTGTGTGTTTATAAAGTTTTTATTAGCTCTGATGTATACATAGTTTACAAAGTCAAAAGTCGCATACATTTCAGAAAAAATGACAATATAAACAACCCGTGGCTATACGTTACATGAAATCATTTGTCCTCAAATACCCATGTTTGCGGTGCAATAAAGTGCCATACACACAGCTTACATATACAGTACTACTGTTCTCCATTTTCAGATGACGTGTCCTGTGCAGTGGGCCATAAATATGCAATAAGGGCTCCCAAATATCTTTGGGCCTTGAGGGGGCAGGTAGCTCTTCTGCATATAGTACAAGATTTTCCCTACAGTATACTAGATCCTTTATCCAGTGATCAGGGGGCGGGGCAGCTGTACTCTCCCATTTCATCGCCACCGGCCTCTTGGCAAACAGCAAAGCAATTCTCACAAATTTACCCGTGCCACCCTTCAGGAACGGTGTGAAACTCAATAAACATAATTGTGGAGTGCACTGTATTTCAATGTTAGTCATGACTTGCAACCTGTGTGTCACCTCAGCCCAGAATTCAGCCACCCGTCTGCACTCCCAGGCCAAGTGCCAGAAGTCTGCTCCCAATGTCCCACATCGTTTACTTGCATCGCTGTCTCTAAGACCATATTTAAACAGTTTGTGCGGTGTATGATAGACCTGGTGGAGATATTTGAAGTGTATTATACGCAAATTTCCGTTTGACGTGAGTGCATTGGTGAGATGACAGCAGTACTCCCACTCCTTCTGCGTGAGCTGTGGATTAAGTCTAGTGTTCCACTGCTCCATGCTCTTATTGCGGATCATGATTTTCTCATCTCTGGCTATTCGGTATAACTTGGTGACCAGTTTGTGTCTCGTTGGGCTGACCAGCAGTGTCTGGAGGGTCTGTAACGCCGGTGGCTCGGCGGGAAATGTGCTGTAATGCGCCTGCATTGCCTTTTTCAATCTGAGAAAGATGAAGACAAAAAGCGGGGTCCTGTTCTGTACATAATTTAAGTCGTCTTCCGTGAGAAAAACGCCGTTGGGGTATACATCCTGCATTTTGTCTATCCCCGCTAACATCAAGGTGCACATAGCTCCCGTTTCCCATGTCACTGACAATTCCGCGTGATGTGCAATTGGTAACAGGGGGGCATATAGTGGTAGCTTTGCTGCCATATGGCCTAGCGCCTGCCATGTGGCTATTGTGGTGTCTATCGTGTTGATTTCATTTTTGGGTGTGCCCCTACGAGAGTTTCGATAATATTGACCTCAGTGGGATGGGGTGTGCATCGCCGTCCTCGACCGCAACATGTGGGATGAAATCATGATTATTGTACCAATAGTGTGCATACTGGGCTTGAGCGCAAAGATAGTATAGATACATGTCTGGCACGCTAAAACCATCCCTATTGTAGTCTAATATAAGGGTCTCCCAGCTCACTCGGGCCTGCTTACCCCCCCAGATCAGCCTGATAAGCAGCGACCGCACCGTTTTGAAAACAAATGTTGGCAATTTTACAGGTATGCTGCTGAACAAATACAAAAATCTTGGTAATACAACCATCTTGATGAGGGCTATGCGGTCTGCCAGTTACAAAGGCAATGTTGACCACCTGGCCACCTGTTGCTCCAACACAGTGCACGCAGTGCCATAGTTCTCTCGTATAACTTTTTCGGGATCTGCTGACCATATAAGAGGAAACTCCAGAGTATGCGGGGAGGTATTCTCAGTCAGCGGCACTACCACAGATTTGGTCCAGTTAATGCTTATGCCCGAGAACAGTCCGAACCGGATATATTCTCGTAATACTGGCGCCATGAATGTTTGTGGTTCCCTGATAAAAAGCAGCATATCATCCTCGTAGAGTGATATGCTCACAGGACGGTGTACAAAATGCAATGCCGCCGCTCTGTGCCGTTGCCTAATAATGCAGGCAAGAGGTTCCAGCATCAAGGCAAATAGAAGCCTGGTTCCTCTGCCTATCTTAATAGGGTCCGATGTGTTGCCTTCCACGCGAATCCGTGCTGAGGGGTCAGTGTATAGCAGCTGCACCCAATTACTAAAGATGGGAGGGAACCCCATCCGCTGTAGTATATGGAATAAATAGCTCCACTCTATAGAGTTGAAGGCTTTGGCCGCGTCAAGCATCACAGCTGCGGCCTATAAGTCGGGATCAAGTATGTGAAACATTGCAAATATCGTTCGCAAGTTATATGATGTTGACCTATCCGGAATGAATCCAGATTGGTCGGGAAGGACCAAGTTCGGCATCAGCGGTTGGAGTCTAGTGGCCAGGATTTTAGCTAAGATTTTTGCATCTATATTGATAAGCGACAGTGGCCGATAAGAGTCGCATCGGGAAGGCGGCTTGTCTTTTTTCAATAGGGTGATTATCAAGGCTTCCCTGAGTGTTGGCGGTAGTTTGCCCAATTCATAGGCTTCGTCATACATTTCTAATAAGTAGGGTATCAATTTGTCTGCAAATTCCTTATAGAATTCACAGGTAAGACCGTCCGGTCCTGGTGCTTTCTTATTTGGGAGAGATCGAATCGCCTCGCGGATGTCAGTTGCAGTAATTGGTTGACTCAGGTATTCTCTTTGTCCATCGGACAACCATACAATGGCAACGTCCGATAAATAGTCGTCAAGTTCCGTGACGTCAGTCCCTCCCTTTGAAGTATATAGTTCCGCATAGTTGTTTCGGAACTGTGTGACAATATCCTGTGTGGTGTAGTGATCCTTTCCGGTCTCATCCGTTATCTTAGTGATTGTTTGTCTCTCTGTTCGGATTTTGATCTTAGTAGCCAAGTAGTGCCCAGGTCTACCACCTTCCCCATATGTGCGAGCTACATGTCTGTTTGACAGATAGCGGATCTCTCCAGCCGCCAGCTCATTATACTCAAGCATAGAATCTTTAATTTTTGCTAACGTCTGTGTAGATGGTAGACTCTCATATTCCCGCTCAAGCCGAGCCAGGGTGTTTTCAACTTTGGATAATTGACCCCGGATGTCCTTTAGTATTCCCGCTGACGTACCAGTGTATTTGCCCCTTATAGTGACCTTAAAGGCCTCCCAGAGAGTCACAGCGCTGTCAACAGAGCCCTTATTTTGGTCAAAATATTGTACTATGGCTTCCGGTATTGTGGTAGCGTACAATGGATCTAGCAGCGCCTCAGAGCGAAAGCGCCATGTGAACTGACGGTGTATAGTTTGTGGAATGCGCAACCTAAGCTTAACCGGGCTGTGATCTGATAGCGTTTTGGGCAACACCTCAATCGCTGAAACCCAGGCATTCGCGCCCCCACTCAGCAGCCAGTAGTCCCGTCGCGACCAACTACCATGTACCGTGAAAGTGTGTGTGCCCTCTAATCTCTCCGCATTGCGAAGGCACCACACGTCTATTAGGCCCAGCTCAGCCATCCCCTCGTTGATGACCTGAGCTGTTTTGGGTGATTGCCCTCCCCTTCTGCTCGATTTATCCTTACTGGGGTCCAAATGTGTATTCAGGTCACCTCCCCATAGTATTTCAGCATCAGGCCATTCTCGCAGTATGGAAATTATATTTTCAAAAAGGCCCGGTTTGTCTTTGTTGGGACCGTAGACATTCATAATGGTCAGTAGTGTACCAGCAAGTTTACCATGAGTGATTGCATAGCGGCCATCTTCATCTATGCAGCTTTTGATCATAGTGAAAGGAAGATTTTTGTTTATTAGTGTGATCACCCCTCTAGCGTATGTGGAATATGAGGATGCCAATCTATAACCGGCCCATTGTGCGCCAGTTCTGGTCTCAGAGTGCTTCGTCAAGTGTATTTCCTGAATAAGGGCTATCTTTATAACATGGCGGTCTAAATACGCCAACACCTGTCTTATTTTTTTGGTGAATTCAGCCCACTGAACATTCCACGTCAAACAGGTGATTGCTTCACTGTCTAGTAGTGACATATAATCGTACTGTTCATCATGCATGTTGTAACTGTGGTTTGAGGCACCTGAACGATATTCATTTTGTTATCTGAGTCGTAATTTGCCACATAAAACAACCCCCCAGGAGCCCACCCTCCCGGTACCACCCCCCGCCCACTTCAGCACCCCCAACTTGCTAAAGCCATCCCAAACCCCCCAGAACAACTCCCAAATGCAAAACATGTCTGCCAGTAACTGTGGGGATCACCCATGGGGGAACGCTGGAGCACAGTTAACCTCCCAGATGCAAAGGGAGGCAGCCGAACATCAATAATAAAGTTTCCCAACCTCATTACAATACAAATTAGAGAGATGCAGTGGTTAACATTTGTTTAAACAGTAATTTGATATCTTATCTGTATAGTGAAAGTCCGTATCGCCATTCTGTTCTGCAGATAAATGTGGCCTATTGCAGCTGTTACGTTCATCTGACCTTTCAGAAGAAAAACAAGCAGTTGCCCGGGAGCCAGTATTGACCCCCCACACAACCATTTTACCCATTTGCCGTAGCATTTTGAGATTCGTAATTTTCGTCATCTGCTGTGCTGGAGGACTCCCGGTCTCTACGCTTGAGAGTCTTGGCATAATCCATTGCAGACTTTGGATTGGTAAAACATTTTGTTTTTCCCTCCACTTCAATGTGCAGTTGCGCCGGGTAGAGCATGGCGTAGGGAACCTTCTCCGCCATTAGGAGTTTCTTGACAGACTGGTACTCTTTCCTTGCCGCTTGGACCGTTGCGGTGAAATCCGGATAAAAATCCAGATTGTTTCCTTTATGAGATATGGTGCCTTTTTCTCTTACCATGCAAAGGATTGTGTCCCGATCCCTGTAATTTAACAGGCGTGCGATTATGGGGCATGGAGGGGCACCCGGGGGAGGACGAGCAGCCAGAGAACGGTGCGCCCACTCCACGATCAGTACCTGTGATAAATGGTCCTCCCCAAAGATCTCATGAAGTAGCGTTTCTATATAGGTCTCCAGACGGCCGGTGTTTGTGGATTCTGGTAGGCCAGTTATCCTTAGATTATTGCGTCTGGATCTGGCCTCCAGGTCCTCATTTTTTGCTTGTATAACGGCAAGCACTTTTTCCATGTCAAGTGTCTTAGAGGCCATTTGCTGCAAGCCATCCTCCGCGTCCGATATGCGCGTCTCCGCTTCGCTCAGTCGCACTGCATGCTTGTCCAGTTTCGTGGACATATGGTCCATCCTGAGGTTCAAACTGTCTATTTTTCCATCAATGGACTGCAGGCTGGTCTGCATGGCGAGGAGCGTTTTTTCAATGGAGGTTAAACTTTCACTGGGAGTCTCCAGCTCCGAGTCAGAAGTGGCTCGTTGTTGTGATTTGCTAGTTTTCCGTGGCTCAAACGTGAGACACGATTGACTGCGTTCAGTGTATATGAGAATCCCACACCCAACAGGAGACCGTCGTCTTCCCAGTATCAGGACTTTCCACACTCAGCCAGGAGACTCAGCCCTATTAGACGAGTGAACAGCAGTAGACCCTCTCCATGTACCCCACAGGATCACATCCGCTGCATGTCATGCTCATTAACCTTGGTATAGGACAGGAAGTGCCTGGCACCAGTTCTTCACATCAACCCCACCAATGCTGAGTCCCAGTGTCAACTGCGTGTATAACCAGCCCTTGGTTCAGTATTCTTGGCCGTGCAGTAGGCCCCTGATTGTAAAAAGTTCTCCCTTCCACTTCAGTGTTGGCAAGTATGGCGTTATCTCTGTGTGCCCCCCCCCCCCCGGTCCGGGCTTTCTCTTGTAAATCCGTATTTGTATTTGTAAATCCGTATTTGTAAAGCGCGAACTACTCACCCTTACGGGTCTCAAGGCGCTGGGGGCCGTCGTGGAAATTAAGTGAGCTATTGCCCAAAGTCACATGGTGCTGAGCTGAGCTGCCGCAGCCGGGGATCGAACCGTGAGCCCTGTGCTCCGAAGTCAGCTGCCCTGGCCGCTGCACCACACCTCTCTTGGAAAAGCACTATGATGTATTTAACAGGCACTCGCTACCATAAAGGGCCCGAGAAGTCCGCCGCGTCAGCTCCCCTGCTACGATGTGGATTCCTCAATATGAATTGCAATGCCCGCGCAGGGCCACTTATATCTCACCCAGCAGATCAGCAATCTGGCAGGGAAACTAGACAGTACCGCAGCGCAATTAGACGTTTTCTCAGGTGCGGTTCGTTAATTTTAGAGTTTGTGTATTTTTTAACCTTCTCTTTATCGTGTTGGCCAGCAATCATGTGCCCGCGCTAGTATTGCAGATTCGCATCGGGGCAGCCCGCGGTCCGTTGCACGCTGCATCCAGTGTGCCTGTTGTGATCTGATTTCAGGCTTCGGTAAGGCGGCAGACGTGAGGCCCGAACACGGGCTCCAACAGTACAAGCCACACGCGCCGTCCCCTGCCCGCGCCCCAGCACTCACCCGGCAAATGGCGCCCACACAGCGCCGACAGCCAGCAGCAGCAGCTCGACCCAGATCGCCGCTCAGGTCCGCGGGAGGGGACCGCACCACCCTCGATGTCCTTCGCGAGCACCTCACACCAGCCGGCAGGGAGAGAAGTTCTGCAGCCCGGGCAGCACCTTTCACTCTGTCAGGCCACCCTCCGCGCACTCACCGGCCGTCACGATGGGCAGGGACCTCGATGTCAGCGGCACGAGCTTCCGTCCGTGGCGCAGATCGTGAGTGACTCCGCTTGCTGCTTACTGCGAGCCGATGATCAATGAGCTTGCTGGGCCGCCATGTTGTCGTCCCGGCCCTGCGTTCTTTTTAGGCAGATTTCTCGACGATCAGGGCAGCTTTCTTTGATATTTTCGCACCCAGTTCATCCGCTGTAACTCCACTGCATCGCCCTGTAATTGCAGGCGGTGGATGCGATCAGGAAAAGCAGGATCTTGAGCGGATTATTAATTCGCCCGGCGGAGCTGCTCTACAGCGCAGCCATCTTGCTGTGCACCCTCTAGCGCCCCCCAAACAATTAGATATACATTTAGTGGGCTTCAAGTCGTCCACCCATGTTGATTTCTCTCCAACCTGCTACAAAGGGAAGGGAGACACGTAAAAACAAAATGGCCACAGCCTGAACTTGTAGGCCTGCCCAGAACCCACGGTGGTTAAAAATACACAACAGCTGTGCCAATGGGCCAGTATGTAAAAAAGTAGTCTGTAGTATCTTGCTCATGTTAATGTCCTGCCATTTTCACCCCCTGCTCAGCCAGTGTGAATGTGCTGTGTGCTGCATGGAATGTTGGAGTGATGATGCGTATTGGAATGCTGGGTGGCTGTGAGGTGTAGTCTGACAGTTGAGAATGGGCTGAGCAGCAGGCAGGCTGCTCCTGGTGGGGCTGCTTTACTACAACTCCTCTACATGTAACAGACTTCAATAAATCTACTTAAACGACATCCTACCTGCGTAGACCTCATTACTACATTATTTTGGTGACTAGTTGGTGACTACCTACGTGTTACAACCGGATTTCAGGTACCTTGCGAACAAAAGAGGACCTGAAGATTGAGCAAACTACAGAGCCTACAGATGCTGGCAACACAAAGTACAAGCGGAGGTATCCACAGGAAAGGAATAACTACAAACAAGATACAAGAATGTTCTACACAGAACAACAAAGACGTCTAAAAGAAAGAAAGAAGTTCTTCACAGAAAAGCAAAGAAGTCAACAAGAAACATGTAAAGATGAAGCACTACGCCCCTCAGCCCCACCAGTGCCATCACCATCTGACAGCCCTTGCCCAGGCGTGCTGTGCTCGTCTGGATTACTTTTTTTGGACTAAGGATTTTACTAGCAGTGATTCTGTCATATAACCCTCCAACATACTGCTTGACAACAAGGATGGGAAGAATTTCCTCTTCCCACAATCTTCAACAGCAAAGGACGCAGCGCAAATTAATCCTGCCTACTAGAGTGTTTGCTGCTGGCTACAACCTGCCACTACAGTGCTTCGGTGTCTGTGAAAAGCCTAGCTGCACTGAGCCAAATATGTGTTATTGGAGGTTATTGGTTTTTGCTGCTGTGTCAACCTGTATGAGATCAAGCACTACAGCCTATCCGGGCTGGAGAATACTCTGTTGTTAAGTTTTTGTCTCCATTTGACTGTGAAGGTGTTCTTCCAATTCTGAATTTGTGCGGTTGGGGCATTTTACAAGAAGGTCAAGCTTCTGTGTTACCTCAAGATTAGAACTTGCTCGAAATTCTACCCAAAGTTCTGCCTTCTTTGACTCTGTCTCGGAATGAGATTTTGTCAGTGACTTTTTGACTGGCATTGCCTGGACATATTGTTTTTTACGCGGATTACATTTTGTGAGTTACGGTCACTGGGACCTGTTCACCATTTACCATGTGTTATGCAGTCTCTGTACTGGCAGTTGGATCGGGCCGCATGTGTAGTACAAACACTGTGGTAAGTTTCATCGTATTTTTCCGTTACCATCAACTGTTGCCTGACATCTTTTGGGCCGGTTTATTGGTTTGGCAGTTGCGCCCTTATTTTCGAACTTTGAGCGGAGCGCGCGCTTCTTACCTGATAATTGGTGTCGCGCGGTGTCGCGGAGGCACCCTCTGTGATGTCTACCACGGAACTCAGCCTTTGACGCCGAATTACACTTGTCAGCAGCAACTCGCCATGAACCATCCGGCGCTGCGTAACATGCGTGCTGCCATTTTGAGATTGATGAAGGCACGCAACCTCCAGGGCTACGTTGTCCCATTGTAATCCTGTTTCATTTGGACCATTCCCTGCCAACCACGGACATTGGAAGCAAACCGGGGACGCCGCGTAATCCAAGTGTATTAATGATTATCATTCCTGTGTAACAGAAGGTTTTGTTAATCAACGTCTGTTGACTGTGACATAATACACGCTTTCTATAAGTCTAATTTTCTTTGCCACAATAGTAATTTGCTTACTAGCCTTTGTTTGACGTATGCCATGTAGTTTATAAGTTGCTACTTTTCAAGCTGATTGTACGCTTGGCTGTTATTTCACCATCGGCGTTCATGTTGTGGTTTTTGTAACACTAAATTTAAGGAACTGTTTGCACCATGTATATACTACATGGGATTGTCGGGTGTGATTCGTTTAAACATTCTGTCACATCCTGACATGCCATATTCATTCATGGTTTCTCTGGGTATATCCCACTTGTTCATTACATTTTTACTCTCCCTTACATTAGGGATGGGAATGGGTGCTAGCCCCACTTCCTTACTGCACATTTGCCTACATGGGCTATTTACGGTTTCTACCCCCACAGGGCATCGTTCTATGGGTCACAGTCCCATTTACACTAATTTTCTCACTCCCATGACTTAGGGTTGGATATGGGTGTTTGTCCCATTTATTGTAGCTCCTTACCCTTATGTCTAGGGGTAGGTTATGGGTGACAGTCCCATTTACTTTAGCTTCCCACCCTTATGTCAAGTGTAGGTCATGGGTTTTAGTCCCATTTACATTAGCGTTCCTCCCCCACGGCTGGGGGTAGGACATGGGTTTTAGTCCCATTTACATTACCTACCACCCTCATGTCAGGGGTAGGTCATGGGTCTCAGTCCCATTTACATTATTTATCCACCCTTTTGTCAGAGGTAGGTCATGGGTCTGAGTCCCATCTTCACGCACTTGTGGTACTTCATTACCCTTACCCAGGGTGTGCCTTACTGGGTGTCAGTCCCATGTACATTTGCTTCCACCCTTATATCAGGGGTAGGTCATGGGTTTCAGTCCCATCTTCACATACGAGTGGTACATTTTTACCCTTTCATAGGGTGTGTCTCTTGGGTTTCAGTCCCATCTTCACATACGAGTGGTACATTTTTACCCTTTCATAGGGTGTGTCTCATGGGTTTCAGTCCCATTTGCTGTTATTTTCTCGCAACGTTATGCTTATATTATATTACATTGTAAATTTTAAACTCAACGTAAAGTTAATTTGATATTACTTTGTCTATTTGAAAACGAGGGAGGATGAGTGATACTTTTTGTATTTTCTTCTCATCTTCTCTGTTTTCTCTCCTGTTCAGTTCTCCAAGTGATGTTACATATTCTTTTCATCCTTGGTGTCTGTACTAATATTGGTTGTTAGTCTTCCTTTGCCCCCAGTCTTTCCCTCATTGTAGTTTCCTCCTATTTCTTCCTTGTTTAGGAGGAGATCCGTCCTTCACTCCTTTGTGTGTCTGGGTGTAAGGCTGGTGTTTAGTTCGTGTCGTGCTATGTCCTTCCTTCCTTGCATGCCTGCCTGGCCAGTGGGTGTGTTTGGGGGTAGTCATTGGTGCGTCTATGTCTACCTGCTAACTTGTTGTTTCTTACGCCTTATCACTATTTTCTTCTCTTTTGAAATTCTTTGGTGGTGAGGATGGGTCATTTCTATTTGTGTATATTTACCCATTGCTTCCTCTTTGTTTTCTTCCATCTATCTCTTCGCTCTTTCCTTTCTGTTCATTTCTATTACTTTTATTCTGTTGCATTAGTGTTCCTCTCATTTATCCCTTTCCCGGGTTCTTATTGTTACATTTCATTTAAGGTACAGGACTTATGCCTCCGTAGTATAAGAAAGGGGGATATGTAGTATCCTGCTCATGTTAATGTTCTGCCATTTTCACCCCCTGCTCAGCCAGTGTGAATGTGCTGTGTGCTGCATGGAATGTTGGAGTGATGATGCGTATTGGAATGTTGGGTGGCTGTGAGGTGTAGTCTGACAGTTGAGAATGGGCTGAGCAGCAGGCAGGCTGCTCCTGGTGGGGCTGCTTTACTACAACTCCTCTACATGTAACAGACGTCAATAAATCTACTTAAACTACATCCTACCTGCGTGGACCTCATTACTACATAGTCCTTCCTGGTCTTGTCAGTTCGTCTGGGAGGATTAAGATATCTGTGCTTCTGCCTTGTCTAGGGGCATTGGATTATTTTTCCTCATGCTCCCCTGGGCCCTTAGGCTGGGGGGGTTCTCTGTGTGACCAGTGCCTGGCCAAAAGGTGGAGGGATTTCTCCATCATAGCCTTACAGTTCTGTTCTTAGGCCGGTGGGGGCTACACAGGAGTCCTGTGCCGCTGCCGGCTTTGCCCGAGGGACAGCAGGGTTGTTTGCCCTTTCAGCCTTGTCCTCCGAATAACTGAGTGTATTGAGATGTCTCATCTGAAGAGGAAACTGTTACTGGATACTGCTCTAGATGGGCCTCAGTCTCTTAATCCACTATGTGGGTGTCCCAGGCATTATCACTATATCCTCAGTATGATGGACATATTATTGTCTAGGACTCTCCTCTTTAGAGTTATGAAAATGAGGCAATGGCCGAGAGTAAGGGGATTGTACTTGGAGTGCTTTTTTCGTGCTTGTTGGACCTTTCTGGTTCTTGTTAGTATCACAACCCCTTTGAAATAGATTCTCCATAGGTAATAATGTTCATCTTTGAGAGAGGTGTTATTGTGTGTTATGTGTCAGGTGGCGTGTCCCTTCAGGTTTCCTGTGTTTCTGGTGTCATGGATGTAACATGATCTAGGATATTGCTTGTGTCAGCGTCAACAAATATTTTATTTATTTCCATAAGCTGTCGCGAAATCTGTGGTTTTCTCCACTAATGATTAGAAAGTGTATGCGCCCTTTTCTCTGCTCTGTGACTGGTCTAGTTTCCATACCTCTTTTTGATACTGAATAACTCAAGAGTCTGTCTCAAGACTTGCTCTCTGAGCGCTCTGGTTTTCATGTCCAGCCCTCCTCTGATGCAAAGGATAGTTTGCAAGGCCGTTCTTCTCTTCTGAGTTGAAACTGCAGGTAAGGGCACCAAATTGATGCTCCTTTGGAAGTCGATCCTCTTTATGAGGTGGTCTTTCCCGCCTAATGCATTGCCTAAGGCATGGTCAGTGTGTGATAATCAAGGTTGAGTCTCAGTCTGTCAAATTGCTGGCTTAGAGGGAGCTTAAGCCAGATGTTCAGAATGAGACACCTTTCTATTCACTGTGAATGGTCGTAAATCGTTCTTCTTCAGCTGAGCATCCCCAAAAAGACTATAATGTTCCACCAATTCAGAATAGCTCTCAGTTTCTTCATAAGGGCCCCACCAGCTAGCTCACCTTATATTACACATTTTGTGAATGTTTTTTCGTTAAATGTATTACAGACCGAACACTGTGATTCATAAAGATCTCGCGAAAGGCAGAAATTACATATTGGATGTCGATTAGAATGTGACAACTTCATTTATGGGTTCCGGAGTAGCGTGCTACTGGCCAGAAAAGCGCTTCGACCCCTCGTCAGGGGTACTAAGCGCTATATAAATGCAAACATTTTTCCCTCTATCCCTCCACTATCCTTCTCAATCCAAATAACTAACTAACATATCCACACCTAAAATTATTTTCTTATTTCACTATACTAATTCACCACAAATCCTTTATGGGTTCCAAGTAGCGTGCTACTCACATAAAAAGCACTTCGATGCCTCGTCAGTGGTAGTAAGTGCTATATAAAGGCAATCCTTTTTCCCTCTTCTATCCCCCCACTATCCTTCTCAATCCAAATAACTAATAACTAACTAACATATCCACCACTCAAATTACTTTCATATTTCACTATACTAACTCACCACTAATCCTTTATGGGTTTTGGAGTAGCGTGCTACTCGCAGAAAACATGCTTTGGCGCTTCGTCAGGGGTAGTAAGCGCTATATAAATGCAAACATGTTTCCCTCTATCCCTCCACTATCCTTTTCAATCCAAATCACTAACATATCCACCACTCAAATTACTTTCATATTTCCACTATACTAATTCACTACTTATCCTATATGGGTTCTGGAGTAGCGTACTACTCCCCGAAAAGCACTTCGACGCCTCGTCAGGGGTAATAAGCGCTATATAAATGTAAACAATTTTCCCTCTATCCCTCCACTATCCTTCTCAATCCAAATAACTGACTAACATATCCACCACTCAAATTACTTTAATATTTTCCCTATACTAATTCACTACCAATCCATTTCGGGTTCCGGAGTAGCGTGCTACTCAGAGAAAAAGCACTTTGACGCCTCGTCAGGGGTAGTAAGCGCCATTGTGCATCTATGTACCTTCCATGTACTTGGATCTGTGTGTTAGTTACTTTCCTCCTGAAAAGCATATCCAATGCATTACCCTATTTCTCATCCTGTACCTCTATCAATATCTTTAATCTACATATACCTACCTCCTTTATGCATCTATATACTTTCAATGTACTTATGGATCTATATATTTATCACTTTCTTCTAATTCAGCATAGCCAATGCACTACCCTATTTCTCACCCTATACTTCTCTCAATATATCTTCTAACCCAACTTTCTGACTCATCTCAAACTTCTTTCTACTACTCTTTCTAATGCACTACCCTATTTTTCACCCTATACATCTATCAATATATCCTCTACACCCACTCTCTCATTTATCCCAAACCCCATACCACTACTATGATCCCCAAAATAACGCTTTCTAGACTCTCCCTTACTCTACCCCTCCTTGCATCATCTGACACCTCTTTTACTATACCGATCCCCAAAACAAACCTTTCTAAACTCTTCCCTCTGACTCTTCCCCTCCACAACCTCTTTTTACTCATCCAAAAGCCTCCTCCTACTGCTATGACCTCCCCAAAAAAATAATATCAAAATCCTTCACTCTCCTATCCCTCCACTATCCTTTTCAATCAAAATAACAGACTAACATATTCACTTCTCAAATTTCATATTCCACTATACTAATTCACCACTAATCCTTTAAGGGTCCCAGAGTAGCGTGCTACTCGCCAAAAAAGCGCTTCAACACCTCATCCGAGGGTAGCAAGCATTATATAAATGCAAACCTTTTTCCCTTTTTTATCCCTCCGCTACCTTTCTCTATCCAACTGAATAACACATCCACCACTCAAACTACTTTCATATTTCACTATACTAATTTTCAACACTAATCCTTTTTGGGTTCCGGAGTAGCGTGCTACTCGCCAATAAAGCACTTCAACACCCCATCAGGGTTACAAGCGCTATATAAATGCAAACCTTTTCCATTTTCAACCCCTCCCCAACCCTTCTCAATCCAAATAACTGACTAACATATCCACCACTCAAATTACTTTCATATTTCACTATACTAATTCAACACTAATCCTTATGGGTTCCAGAGTAGCATGCTACTCACCAAAAAAAGCACTTCAAACACCATCAGGGGTAGCAAGCGCTATATAAATACCAACCTCTTTCCCTCTTCTATCCTGCCACTACCCTTCTCTATCCAAATAACTGAATAACATATCCACCACTCAAATTACTTCATATTTCACTATACTAATTTTCAACACTAATCCTTTTATGGGTTCCGGAGTAGCGTGCTACTCACCAGAAAAGCGCTTCAACACCCCTTCAGGGGTAACAAGCGCTATATGAATGCAAACTTTTCTCCCCCTTCTATCCCTCACTATCCTTCTCACTACAAATAACTGACTAATATCCACCACTGAAATTACTTTCATATTTCACCATACTAATTCACCACTAATCCTTTATGGGGTTCCGGAGTAGCGTGCTACTGCCCAAAAAAAAAAAAAAGTGCTTCAACACCCCATCAGGGGTAACAAGCGCTATATAAATACAAACCTTTTTTCCTCTTCTATCCTTCCGAATCCAAATAACTGACTAACCTATCCGCCACTTTAATTACTTTCATATTTCACTATACTAATTCAACACTAATCCTTTATGGGCCCCGGAGTAGCGTGCTACTCGCCGAAAAAGCGCTTTGACGCCTCATTAGGGGTAGTAAGCGCTATATAAAGGCAATTACAATACAATACAATATAAATGCAAACATATTTCCCTCTGTCCCTCCACTATCCTTCTCAATCCAAATAACTAATAACTAACTAACTTATCCACCACTCAAATTACTTTCATATTGTCACTATACTAATTCACTACTAATCATTTATGGGTTCCGGAGTAGCATGCTACTCGCCAGAAAAGCGCTTCGATGCCTCGTCAGGGGTAAAAAAGGGGTGGGAGCACACTGCTTCACCTCCCAGCACAGTTCGCCCCTTAGCATTATGGTAAATGCAGTTCATGGTACATGCTTACTTGAAATTTTACTGGAGTATTCCACCAAAGTTGGTGCAGGTCAGTGCTGTAAATCTCTAGACACGTGTTTCTGGATATCATCCGTCATCAGTAGAGATAAAAACGAATTTGATCTGGGGTTGCTGAGCAGGCTGCCACAATCCTTTCAGGTCTCAGTACCTCTCACAGGCGCATCTCCACAAGTTCGTCAGCTCAATGGCTCAAGGGAGCCTTTTCAAACAAAAAAGGGGTGGGAGCACACTGCTTCACCTCCCAGCACAGTTCGCCCCTTAGCATTATGGTCTCGTCAGGGGTAGTAAGCGCTATATAAATGCAAACATATATATATATATATATATTCACTGAAAAAACCATAGGTTTCAGGCACGTTATAGTTAGAAATTAGCATTTAAAAACCTTTGAAATTCACTGAAAAAACCATAGGTTTTAGGGACAGTTGTAGTTACTTGGACATTGCACTCGTACAAAACCCGTGAAATTCCCCCGTTATAGTTAGTTCAGCTAACTATAACTCGCGCCCCCGCAATGCACTGCTGATGACGTCACATATTACATCACTCATGACATGGTCAGTGACATCACTGATGACATCACTGATGACATCTCAAATGACATCACTGATGACATCACTGATGACATCATCCAGTGACTGTGTGTTTCTGTAAAGTTTAAATATGTTTAATATATATAGGGAAAGGCGTATTGAAGAGTGAGTGGGTGTATAAGTGTCTGAATGGATGATTTAGTAGGTGCGTGACTAACTGTATAAGTGAGTGATTAAACTTATCTTACTGAATGCATGGGTTAGTGACTAAACTGGGTGAATGTCTGTATCCGTCTGTCTGTTGCTGTGTAAGTGGCTGCATGGGTTTGTGAATAGCTACATGAGTGTCTATATGAGTTATTGATTGGTTGTCTGAGTATCTGTATGGGTGCCTGAGTGTTTGTGTGGGTGGGGTGTGTGCGACTCTGTACATAGATGTGTGAGTGGGTGATTCACTGGGTGCATGATTTGAAGAGTGCGTCTGTGATGGACTGCTTGGGTGGGTGAGTGTGTGTATGGGTTTGTTAGTGAGTGAATGTATATCTCAGTGGTACATGTGCGAGTAACTACATATGTAAAAGGAAGTATATATATGTGTTAGAGTATTTAAAAGGCTATACGTGAGAGTGTGTGATTGTGAGAGTGGCTGTATGGATGCGTGTGTGCTTGTATCAGTTATTGTATAAGAGCGTAAGAATGTGCTAGTATTTGTATGAGTAAGTGAGCTGGTGTGTGTATAACTGTATAGGTGAGTAAATGGGTGTGTGATTAAATTTTTGCATGACTGACTAGGTGTGTGAGTACCTCTATGGATGAGTGGCGGTGTGTCAGTGTTTATATAGGTGTATGAGTGCATATGATAGTCCTGTACTGAGTGACCGTAAGTATGAGTGACTGTACGGGTGAGTGAGTGGATGTGTGTGTAGACCTAAGAATCAGTGAGTTGGTATGTAGTTATTGGTGTTGGAGTGTCTTTGTTTTTGAGAATGGCAGTCTGTAATTTAGAGTGGGTGTATCAAAAGTTATATTAGGGTGTGAGAAGATGCATGAAATTATCACATGGTTGATGTCATCAGTGATGTCATTTGAGATGTCATCAGTGATGTCATCAGTGATGTCACTGACCATGTCATGAGTGATGTAATATGTGACGTCATCAGCAGTGCATTGCGGGCGCGAGTTATAGTTAGCTGAACTAACTATAACGGGGGAATTTCACGGGTTTTGTACGAGTGCAATGTCCAAGTAACTACAACTGTCCCTAAAACCTATGGTTTTTTCAGTGAATTTCAAAGGTTTTTTAAATGCTAATTTCTAACTATAACGTGCCTGAAACCTATGGTTTTTCAGTGAATTTCAAAGGTTTTTAAATGCTAATTTCTAACTATAACATGTCTGAAACCTATGGTTTTTTCAGTGAATTTCAAAGGTTTTTTAAATGCTAATTCCTAACTATAACATGTCTGAAACATATGGTTTTTTTCAGTGAATTTCAAAGGTTTTGTAAATGCCAATTTTTAAATGTATTAATTGTTATTTTTATTTTTTTCATACTGATTTACTACATTTTTTAAACTATTTATTTTTAGATATTTTATTTTTTAAATTACATTGTAATTACATTATACATTACATTTACATTACATTACAAAATATACTTTCTCAGAATGAATTCATTTACTTTAAATACTTTGCAGTACAGTAGTTACAGTTGTTGCAATGGGCAACACAATTTCAAACACAATGCAACATTGAGCTCAATGTGAATTTCTAGCTAAATGCAATTAGTTACTTTATGGATTACTTTTCTAACCACAGGACTGGATCCTAGATTCAGTCCTGGGACATCTCCTGTAAACAGTTGAGTAAAAGCGTTTTGGTTACAGTAGTGATTTTTAAGGAATATTATTGTATTTTAAAAATTGACACTTAGAAACTTTTTCACATAGAATCACCAATGTTATCCTATGGGAGGAAATTCACTTAGCAGGTAAGTAGTGTTATCGTGACTTTTTCTCACTCAGTGGTGGATCCTGGATCCAGCACTGGTGCATCTCCTGTAAACAGTTGAAAGAATGCGTTTAAGTCATACAGGCGATTTTTAAGGAATATTTGTAGTTTGTGAAAATCGACACTTTGAAACTTTTCTGCTGAAAACCAGACAATGGATTCCTATGGAAGGAAATACAAGTTACTGGTAAGTACGGTTAAAATTACTTTTCAGGGTCAGTGCTGGGCTAAAAGATGCAGCACTGGGTTCTCTCCTGATAACAGGTGAGTAAATCGGAATTCGTATTTCGGCTGATTTTAGAGGAATATTTGTATGTTTCAAAAATCGACACTTAGAAACTTTTTCAGCAAAAAGCAGGCAATGATATCCTATGGAAGGAAATTCAAGTTACTGGTAAGTACGGTTAAAATTACTTTTCAGGATCAGTACTGGACTGAAAGATGCAGCACTGAGGTCTCTCCTGATAACAGGTGAGTAAATCGGAATTCGTATTTCGGCTGATTTTAGAGGAATATTTGTATGTTTCAAAATCGACACTTAGAAACTTTTTCAGCAAAAAGCAGGCAATGATATCCTATGGAAGGAAATTCAAGTTACTGGTAAGTACGGTTAAAATTACTTTTCAGGATCAGTACTGGACTGAAAGATGCAGCACTGAGGTCTCTCCTGATAACAGGTGAGTAAATCGGAATTCGTATTTTGGCTGATTTTAGAGGAATATTTGTATGTTTCAAAAATCGACACTTAGAAACTTTTTCAGCAAAAAGCAGGCAATGATATCCTATGGAAGGAAATTCAAGTTACTGGTAAGTACGGTTAAAATTACTTTTCAGGATCAGTACTGGGCTGAAAGATGCAGCACTGAGGTCTCTCCTGATAACAGGTGAGTAAATCGGAATTCGTATTTCGGCTGATTTTAGCGGAATATTTGCACAATGGTGAAGGGAGGGGCGGGGCCTGAGGTGACATCTGTGCAAACGCGCCCGTGGCGCGTTTTAAGTTGGGGGATTAAGTCCCCTTTAATCATGAGGGTCCCTGGGGGCCAACTAGCCCACCAGGAACCTCCAGTATGCGCCAGGGGCTGCGTTGCAGAGACATGTACAGAGGCCACACCCCTTTTTACACCTCTCTGCAAGGCAGCTCTGTGGCGCTTTTGGAAGTACATGGTGGGCTAGTTGGACTCCAGGGACCCTCAGGATTCAAGGGGACTTAATCCCCATCTTAAAACACGCCACGGGGCCTGTTTGCACACATGTCACCTGAAGCCCCGCCCCCTCCCTTCACCACTGTGCAAACGCACCCCGTGGTGCGTTTTAAGTCGGGGATTAACTCCCCTTGAATCCTGAGGGTCCCTGGGGGCCAACTAGCCCAACAGGTATATCCAAAAAGCGCCACAGAGCTGCCTTGCAGAGAGGTGTAAAAGGGGCGTGGCCTCTTTACACCTCTCTGCAACGCAGCTCCCTGGCGCATACTGGAGGTTCCTGGTGGGCTAGTTGGCCCCCAGGGACCCCCAGTATTGAAGGGGAATTACTTCCCATCTGCAAACGCGCCAGGGGCGCGTTTGCAGAGTGGTGAAGGAAGGGGCGGGGCCTGCGGCCCGATTCTTTTTTTTTTTTTTCCCTGAAGGGGGCTGTGTGGCCCCCTTCCTTTTTCCTATTTTTGGGCCCTGGGGACCCCATCCCCCAGGGCCTTATCCCCTTTTTTTTTCTTTTCTATTATACGGGAAGGGGGCCGCGTGGCCCCCTCCCCTGGCCGAATCCTACCCCGGGGACCCCATCCCCGGGGCATGGCCACACTTTTTCATTAATTTTTAAGGAGGGGGCTGCGTGGCCCCCTCCTCAGGCCTCCTTTTGCCCCGGGGACCCCATCCCCCGGGGCAGGCCTTTTTATTTTTTAAAAAAATTATTTCTGGGGAGGGGGCCGCGTGGCCCCCTCCCGGGCCACTACTTGCCCCGGGGACCCCATCCCCCGGGGCCTGGCCTCTGGTTGGGGACTGTGGGGGTCCCCAAACCCCCACAGTCCCGCCGGCTCCCCGCCTCCTGCGCGAGCCGTGCATTGCTTTCCACATGGGGAGCAGCTAACATGCTGCTCCCCATGTGGAAAGCAATTGTCTTTGGATATTGGAAGCGAGAGCAGGTTTCCCTGCTCTCTCTTCAATATCCAAAGCAGTTTGCAATGACAGGACGGGAGCCGCGAGGCTCCCATCCTGTCATTGCAAACAGCAGTGTCCCGGGGTAGGCACCCGGGACACTGCAGGAGCCGGCCCTGGGGGTGGCGGTCCCCAGGGCCACTACAGGCTCCAGGAGGGGGCCGCGCGGCCCCCTCCCATCCAAATGCACAGCCCCGGGGAGGTGGTGGTCCCCGGGGCTCGGGGTCCTTAACGGACCCCCATTTTCAATTTTGTTAGTGCCCCGGGAGGTGGTGGTCCCGGGCGTGTGGGGGCTGGAGCCCCCACACATGTTAATTTAATAAAGAAGCCCCGGGGAGGTGGTGGTCCCGGGGCTGCGGGAGGGCTCAGAGCCCTCCCGCTACTTTTTCAAATAAAGCCCCGGGGGTGGCGGTCCCCGGGGCTTGGGTGGCGATCCCCGGGCTTGGGGGCCCTTAGAGGCCCCCATACATAAAATAAACCCCCCCAGCATGCCCCCGGGACTTGGCCCACCCGGGGGCAAATTTTTTTTGCAGGATGCGCGCACCTGAGCGCATCCTGCCCATTTTATTTTTTTAAATCGGCAGGATGCGCGCACCCTGAGCGCATCCTGCCGATTTTTTTTTTTTAAATGCTTTTTTTGCCCAGGGGACCCCTGAGCAGGCCTAGGGGTTAGGGTGTTTCTACCCTGCCCCCTTTGTGCGTTTTGCACACTTGTTTCTTTTTTTTCTCGGCGGGATCCGCGCACCCTAAGCGCATCCCGCCGATTTTAAAAAAAAATGCTTTTTCTGCCCAGGGGGTCCTTGTGGGACCCCTGAGCAGACCTAGGGGTCAGGGTGTTTCTACCCTGCCCCCTTTTTGCGCTTTGCGCACTTGTTTCTGTCCCTCGGTTCTACCGAGGGACAAAATGGCTGCCAACACTTCTTGATTTGGAGTGTTGACAGCCAATTAGCATGCAGCTCGTGATCGGGAGGGTACGCGGATCCGACGCGCCCATAGATATATATGTGATTTTAATTGTGAATTTCACAGGAACTACTGAACGGATTTACACCATTTTAGCAAAAGGCACCAGTCTGAACCAAGGGCTACCTCTTTGCCAAATTTGGGGTAATTCCGTTCAGCAGTTCGGGCTGTAGCTGCGACTAAAGGTTCCTATGGAAAAATGAATGGGAAAACGCGTTTTGGGACCCCCTTTTTCTCGGCCCCGCTTGACGTATCACCCCGAGACTTTCAGGGTAGGAGCGGACCGGAGCGCCCCAACAAGTTGGAAGCTTTCGCGAAGATTCGTCAACCGGCGCCAACGTTATTGCAAATAGAATGTCGCGGATTTCCTATGGATAATAGGTCCTAACTATAACTATCTACTGGCGACCGCCAGTAGATAATATATATATATATATATATATATATATATATATATATATATATATATATATATATTATCTACTGGCGGTCGCCAGTAGATAGTTATAGTTAGGACCTATTTTCCATAGGAAATTCACAACATTCTATTTCCAATAACTTTGGCGCCGGTTGATGAATCTTCGCGAAATTTTCAAATCTCGTGGGGCGCTCCGGTCTGCTCCTATACTGAAAGTTTCAGGGTGATTCGGCAAGCGGGGGCCGAGAAAAAAGGGGGTCCCAAAGCGTGTTTTCCCATGCAATTTTCCATAGGAACCTTTAGTCGCAGCTACAGCCCGAACTGCTGAACGGAATTACACCAAATTTGGCAAAAGGTAGCCCTTGGTTCAGAGTCGTGCCTTTTGGTTAAATGGTGTAAATCCGTTCAGTAGTTCCTGAGAAAATCAAAAGTAAAATCACATATATATCTGGGCAGAGCCTAACCACACATGTCATTGTGAGATCTGATTGGCTGTCAGCACTTCATCCTGGAATTGCTGGCAGCCATCTTGGGACCAATATACATGATAGTACCCCATTGAAATGCATTGTAGTGAATCAAAGATTTTGAGGGTTACCAAAAGGAGAACTATAAAGGGTGATAACAGACTTTAGTTACATTAGAATTCATTTGTTGATGGTACCATACTAATTTCAGGAATTGTGGTGTGTTCTAAGGTGATTTTACCCTGTGAAAAACCTTCTGCTGGGATATCATGAATCATGTTTGAGAGAAAACTATTTTCACATGCTTGTCCCATAGAGTTTTGGAAGGTGCTCCAGAAGCTAAAATGAGAGCATATTTTCTGTAAATTCACATTATCTTTCTCAGTCATGTGAGAATGAAGTCTGACATTCTCAGTAAAACATGTACATCCAACAAGGGCAGAAACTGTCAGTTGATTCCTTTGTGTTCTACTGCAGCTTCCCAAAGTGTTCTAAAGAACAACTAGAGTGCTAACAGCCTTACTTATGACAAATGTATGGCACACCTGAAGCCATCTTGATTGGAATAAACTGGTAACACTTAAAACATTTAATTTAAAAAGGAACAAAATGATGGGGTTCATTTTGTCATAGAAATTATGGTTAGTGCTGTAGAAAGAAAAATTAGGACATGTTTCAAATGTGATCTCAAATATCTTCCTGTTATATTTCAACAGGAGCAGCCTGCCAGTTGATGCCTTTGTGTTCTACTGCAGCTTCCCAGAGTGTTCTAAAGAACAACTAGAGCGCTAACAGCCTTACTTATGACAAAAGTATGGCATACCTGAAACCATCTTAATTGGAATAAACCGGTAACACTTAAAACATTTAATTTAAAAAGGAACAAAATGAGGGGGTTCTTTTTGAAATAGAAATTATGGTTAGTGCTGCAGAAAGAAAAATTAGGGCATGTTTTAAGTGAGATCTCAAATCCTCTTCTATTTCATTAGAAAATTCTGACATGCAGACTGAAACAATCACTTTCAATACCAGCAGCAGACTTCCAGTTAACTCCCTGGTGAGCAGTAGCTTTACTACAGTGATCTAATGAGCAACTAGAGTGCTAACATTCTGAATTTATGGCAAATGTGAGACACATCTGAATGCCTTCTTGATGGAATCAAAGTAAAAAACTGAAAGCATTTCCTACTGAGGAGACTGCAGTAAATGAGGAAATTAGGAAACTTCATAACAAAGAAGTCTTCCAAGATGGCCACCAGAGAAAAAAGAGCCCAAATGTAGCACAAATATTACCCAGATGTAGCCCACATATAGCCCAATGACAAAAGTGTGCAAAACACTTTTTATTTTTAGTTTTTTTGCAGTTTTATGTAGTGCAGACTGGTCAGGTATTGGAGCGTTGCATCTTAAAACATGACCCCCTACACTACAAAAACACCACTGCACTACCCTAAACCCTAAAACATTCCCCCCAGCATGACCCCCTACACTACACAAGCACCACTGCACTATCCTAAACCTTAAAACTCTACCCCCAGCATGACCCCCTACACTACACAAACACCACTGCACTACCCTAAACCCTAAAACACTACCCCCAGCACGACCCCCTACACTACCCAAACACCACTGCACTAACCTAAATCCTAAAACACTACCCCCAGCACGACCCCCTACACTACCCAAACACCACTGCACTACCCTAAAACATGACCCCTACACTACACAAACACCACTGCACTACCCTAAACCCTAAAACACTATCCCCAGCACGACCCCTACACTACACAAGCACCACTGCACTACCCTAAACCCTAAAACACTACCCCCAGCATGACCCCCTACACTACACAAACACCACTGCACTACCCTAAACCCTAAAACACTACCCCCAGCACGACCCCCTACACTACCCAAACACCACTGCACTAACCTAAATCCTAAAACACTACCCCCAGCACGACCCCCTACACTACCCAAACACCACTGCACTACCCTAAAACATGACCCCCTACACTACACAAACACCACTGCACTACCCTAAACCCTAAAACACTACCCCCAGCATGACCCCTACACTACACAAGCACCACTGCACTACCCTAAACCCTAAAACACTACCCCCAGCACGACCCCTACACTGCCCGAACACCACTGCACTGCCCTAAACCCTGAAACACCAGCCCCTGCAAGACCCCCTACACTGCCCGAACACCACTGCACTGCCCTAAACCCTGAAACACCACCCCAGCACGACCCCCTATGCTGCCCGAACACCACTGCACTACCCTAAACCCTGAAACACCACCCCCTTCACAACCCCCTACACTGCCCGAAACACCACTGCACTGCCCTAAACCCTGAAACACAACCCCCAGCACGACCCCCTACACTGCCCGAACACCACTGCACTGCCCTAAACCCTGAAACACTACTCCCAGCAAGACCCCCTAGACTGCCCGAACACCACTGCACTGCCCTAAACCATGAAAAATCACCCCCAGCAAGACCCCATACACTGCCCGAACACCACTGCCCTAAACCCTGAAACACCACCCCCAGCACGACCCCCTACACTGCCCGAACACCACTGCACTGCCCTAAACCCTGAAACACCACCCCCAGCCCGACCCCCTACACTGCCCGAACACCACTGCTCTGCCCAAAACCCGGAAACACCAGCCCCAGCACGACCCCCTACACTGCCCGAACACAACTGCACTGCCCTAAACCCTGAAACACCAGCCCCAGCACGACACCCTACACTGCCCGAACACCACTGCACTACCCTAAACCCTGAAACACCACCCCCAGCATGACCCCCTACACTGCCCGAGTACCACTGCACTGCCCTAAACCCTGAAACACCAGCCCCAGTACGAAACCCCACACTGCCCGAACACCACTGCACTGCCCTAAACCCTGAAACACCAGCCCCAGCACGACCGCCTACACTGCCCGAACACCACTGCACTGCCCTAAACCCTGAAACACCAGCCCCAGCACGACCCCCTACACTGCCCGAACACCACTGCACTGCCCTAAACAGTGAAACACCAGCCCCAGCACGACCCCCTACACTGCCTGAACACCACTGCACTGCCCTAAACCCTGAAACACCAGCCCGAGCACGACCCCCTACACTGCCCGAACACCACTGCACTGCCCTAAATCCTCAAACACCACCCCGTGCACGACCCCCTACACTGTCCGAACACCACTGCACTGCCCTAAACCCTGAAACACCACCCCCAGCATGACCCCCTACACTGCCCGAACACCACTGCACTGCCCTAAACCCTGAAACACCACCCCTGCATGACCCCCTACACTGCCCAAACACTACTGCACTGCCCTAAACCCTGAAACACCATCCCCAGCATGACCCCCTACACTGCACGAACACCACTGCACTGCCCTAAACCCTGAAACACTACCCCCAGCAAGACCCCCTACACTGCCCAAACACCACTGCACTGCCCTAAACCCTGAAACATCACCCCAGCAAGACCCCCTACACTGTCCGAACACCACTGCTCTAAACCCTGAAACACCACCCCCAGCAAGACCCCCTACACTGCCCGAACACCACTGCACTGCCCTAAACCCTGAAACACCAGCCCCAGCACGTCCCCCTACACTGCCCGAACACCACTGCACTGCCCTAAACCCTGAAACACCACCCCCTGCACGACCCCCTACACTGCCCGAACACTACTGCACTGCCCTAAACCCTGAAACACCAGCCCGAGCACGACCCCCTACACTGTCCGAACACCACTGCACTGCCCTAAACCCTGAAACACCACCCCGTGCACGACCCCCTACACTGTCCGAACACCACTGCACTGCCCTAAACCCTGAAACACCACCCCCAGCACGACCCCCTACACTGCCCGAACACCACTGCACTGCCCTAAACCCTGAAACACCACCCCCTGCATGACCCCCTACACTGCCCGAACACTACTGCACTGCCCTAAACCCTGAAACACCACCCCCAGCACGACCCCCTACACTGCCCGAACACCACTGCACTGCCCTAATCCCTGAAACACCAGCCCCAGCACAACCCCGTACACTGCCCGAACACTACTGCACTGCCCTAAACCCTGAAACACCACCCCCAGCACGACCCCTTACACTGCACGAACACCACTGCACTGCCCTAAACCCTGAAACACTACCCCCAGCAAGACCCCCTACACTGCCCGAACACCACTGCACTGCCCTCAACCCTGAAACATTACCCCCAGCAAGACCCCCTACACTGCCCGAACACCACTGCCCTAAACCCTGAAACACCACCCCCAGCAAGACCCCTACACTGCCCGAACACCACTGCACTGCCCTAAACCCTGAAACACCACCCCCAGCACGACCCCCTACACTGCCCGAACACCACTGCACTGCCCTAAACCCTGAAACACCAGCCCCAGTATGACCCCCTACACTGCCCAAACACCACTGCACTGCCCTAAACCCTGAAACACCACCCCCAGCACGACCCCCTACACTGCCTGAACACCACTGCACTGCCCTAAACCCTGAAACACCAGCCCCAGCACAACCCCGTACACTGCCCGAACACCACTGCACTGTCCTAAACCCTGAAACACCAGCCCCAGCACAACCGTCTACACTGCCCGAAAACCACTGCACTGCCCTAAACCCTGAAACACCAGCCCCAGCACGACCCCCTACACTGCCCAAACACCACTGCACTGCCCTAAACCCTCAAACACCAGCCCCAGCACGACCCCCTACACTGCCCGAACACCACTGCACTACCCTAAACCCTGAAACACCAGCCCCAGCAAGACCCCCTACACTGCCCGAACACCACTGCACTGCCCTAAACCCTGAAACACCACCCCCAGCAAGACCCCTACACTGCCCGAACACCACTGCACTAAACCCTGAAACACCACCCCCAGCAAGACCACCTACACTGGCCGAACACCACTGCACTGCCCTAAACCCTGAAACACCACCCCCTGCATGACCCCCTACACTGCCCAAACACCACTGCACTGCCCTAAACCCTGAAACACCACCCCCTGCACGACCCCCTACACTGCCCAAACGCCACTGCACTGCCCTAAACCCTGAAACACCACCCCCCAGCACGACACCCTACACTGCCCGAACACCACTGCACTGCCCTAAACCCTGAAACACAACCCCCAGCACGACCCCCTACACTGCCCGAACACCACTGCACTGCCCTAAACCCTGAAACACCACCCCCCTGCACGACCCCCTACACTGCCGGAACACCACTGCACTGCCCTAAACCCTGAAACACCACCCCCAGCACGACCCCTTACACTGCCCGAACACCACTGCACTGCCCTAAACCCTGAAACACCACCCCCAGCACGACCCCCTACACTGCCCGAACACCACTGCACTGCCCTAAACCCTGAAACACTACCCCCAGCAAGACCCCCTACACTGCCCGAACACCACTGCACTGCCCTAAACCCTGAAACATCACCCCCAGCAAGACCCTCTACACTGCCTGAACACCACTGCCCTAAACCCTGAAACACCACCCCCAGCAAGACCCCCTACACTGCCCGAACACCACTGAACTGCCCTAAACCCTGAAACACCACCTCCAGCACAACCCCCTACACTGCCTGAACACCATTGCTCTGCCCTAAACCCTGAAACACTAGCTCCAGCACGACCCCCTACACTGCCCGAACACCACTGCACTGCCCTAAACCCTGAAACACCACCCCCTGCACGACCCCCTACACTGCCCGAACACCACTGCACTAAACCCTGAAACACCATCCCCAGCAAGACCCCCTACACTGCCCGAACACAACTG
Source organism: Calotriton arnoldi (assembly GCA_963921515.1). Taxonomy (NCBI): domain Eukaryota; kingdom Metazoa; phylum Chordata; class Amphibia; order Caudata; family Salamandridae; genus Calotriton; species Calotriton arnoldi. Next base: position 936,172 of record CAWUFW010007543.1, on the reverse strand, counting down.
CACTGCCCTAGACTCTGAAACACCAGCCCCAGCAAGACCCCCTACACTGCCCGAACACCACTGCACTGCCCTAAACCCTGAAACACCAGCCCCAGCATGACCCCCTACACTGCCCGAACACCACTGCACTGCCCTAAACCCTGAACCACCACAACCCTGCACGACCCCCTACACTGCCCGAACACCACTGCACTGCCCTAAACCCTGAAACACCACCCCGCACGACCCCCTACACTGCCCGAACACCACTGCACTGCCCCAAACCCTGAAACACCACCTCCAGCACGACCCCCTTTACTGCCCGAACACCACTGCACTGCCCCAAACCACGAAACACCACCCCCAGCATGACCCCCTACACTGCCCGAACACCACTGCCCTAAACCCTGAAACACCACCCCCTGCACGACCCCCTACACTGCCCGAACACAACTGCACTGCCCTAAACCCTGAAACACCACCCCCTGCACGACCCCCTACACTGCCCGAACACCACTGCACTGCCCTAAACCCTGAAACACCACCCCCAGCACGACCCCCTACAGTGCCCGAACACCACTACACTGCCCTAAACCCTAAAACACCACCCCCAGCACGACTCCCTACACTGCCCGTACACCACTGCACAGCCCTAAACCCTAAAACACCACCCCCAGCACGACCCCCTACACTACCCGAACACCACTGCGCTACCCTAAACCCTAAAATCCTCCCCCCAGCACGACCCCCTACACTACCCGAACACGACTGTACTGCCCTAAACCCTAAAATACTCCCCCCAGCACGACCCCCTACACTACCCGAACACGACTGTACTGCCCTAAACCCTCAAACACTCCCCCAGCACGACCCCCTACACTACCCGAACACCACTTCACTGCCCTAAACCCTAAAACACTCCCCCAGCACGACCCCCTACACTACCCGAACACTACTGCACTGCCCTAAACCCTAAAACACTCCCCCAGCATGACCCCCTACACTACCCAAACACCACTGCACTGCCCTAAACCCTAAAACACTACCCCCGCATGACCCCCTACACTACCCAAACACCAATGCACTACCCTAAACCTTAAAACACTATCCCCGCATGATCCCCTATACTACCAAAAGACCACTGCACTACCCTAAACCCTAAAACACTACCCCCCGCACGACTCCCTACACTACCCAAAGACCACTGCACTACCCTAAACCCTAAAACACGACCTCCTACACTACACAAACACCATTGCACTACCCTAAACCCTAAAACACTACCCCCAGCACGACCCCCTACACTACACAAACACCACTGCACTACCCTAAACCCTAAAACACTACCCCATACACTACACAAACACCACTGCACTACCCTAAACCCTAAAAAACTACCCCCAGCATGAACCCCTACACTACTCAAACACCACTGCACTACCCTAAACCCTAAAACACTCCCCCTAGCACGACTCCCTACACTACCCAAACACCACTGCACTACTCTAAACCCTAAATCTACCCCCAGCATGACCCCCTACACTACACAAACACCACTGCACTACCCTAAACCCTAAAACACTACCCACAGCACGACCCCCTTCACTACCTAAACACAACTGCACAATTTGTTACAGGCGTTGCAACGCAGGCCTGTGGTGCTTACTGGAAGTACCTGGTGGGCTAGTTGGGCCCCAGGGACCTTCAGGATTCAAGGTGACCTAATCCCCCAACTTAAAACGCGCCACGGGGCGCGTTTGCACAGTGGTGAAGGGAGGGGGCGGGGCCTCAGGTGACATGTGCGCAAAAACACGCCCTGTGGTGCGTTTTAAGTTGGGGAATTAATTCCCTTTGAATCCTGAGGGACCCTGGGGGCCAACTAGCCCACCAGGTACCTTCAGTAAGCACAACAGAGTTGCGTTGCAGAGAGGTGAAAAAAGGTGCGTGGCCTCGGAACACCTCTCTGCAACTCAGCTCTGTGGTCCTAACTGTAGGTACCTGGGGGGCTAGTTGGGCCCCAGGGACCCTCAGGATTCAAGGGGACTTAATCCCGCAACTTAAAACGCGCCACGGGGCGGGTTTGCACACATGTCACCTCAGGCCCCCCCTCCCTTCACCACTGTGCAAACGCGCCCTGTAGCACGTTTTAAGAGGTAGTTTTAATCCCCCTGCCCTATTATGTACTAGGGACTTACAGAGGTCATGCTAATCACAGGGGTACCCCAACGCATAGTGTTCCCTAGTGTATGTAGGTGTTTTCACTGTATTCTAAGTGTCTTTTAGCATAGCATTGGCTCTGGTTAGTCAGAGTCAGTTACCACCAGTACCCGTCTGAAAAAGTTGTGGGCACAGGATGATTTTGCAACAAGGCCTCTTTCTGCTCCTCTGTTGGTTCTTTCTGCACATCTTTTGCTTCTTCCTGCACTTTTCTTCGTCTTTGTGGACTTCTGTTGCTTCTTTCTGCATTTCTTTTGCTTCTTTCTGTGCGTTTTTCTTCTTTCTTCACATGTCCTACCTCGGTAGGCATAGTTAGAAACTAGCATTTAAAAAACCTTTGAAATTCACTTAAAAAATCATAGGTTTCAGGCACGTTATAGTTAGAAATTAGCATTTAAAAAACCTTTGAAATTCACTGAAAAAACCATAGGTTTCAGACACGTTATAGTTAGAAATTAGCATTTAAAAAACCTTTGAAATTCACTGAAAAAACCATAGGTTTTAGGGACAGTTATAGTTAGTTGGACATTTCACTCGTACAAAACCATAGAAATTCCCCCGTTATAGTTAGTTCAGCTAACTATAACTCGCGCCCCGCAATGCACTGCTGATGACGTCACATATTACATCACTCATGACATGGTCAGTGACATCACTCATGACATCTCAAATGACATCACTGATGACATCACTGATGACATCATCCATGTGATAATTTCATGCATCTTCTCACACCCTAATATAACTTTTGATACACCCACTCTAAATTACAGACTGCCATTCTCAAAACCATACACACTCCAATACCAATAACTCACTGATTCTTAGGTCTACACACACACATCTACTCACTCACCCGTACAGTCACTCAGTACAGGACTATCATATGCACTCATACACCTATATAAACACTCACACACCGCCACTCATCCATAGAGGTACTCACACAACTAGTCAGTCATGCAAAAATTAATCACACACCCATTTACTCACCTATACAGTTATACACACACCAGCTCACTTACTCATACAAATACTAGCACATTCTTACGCTCTTATACAATAACTGATACAAGCACACACGCATCCATACAGCCACTCTCACAATCACACACTCTCACTTATAGCCATTTAAATACTCTAACACACATATATACTGCCTTTTACATATGTAGTTACTCGCACATGTACCACTGAGATATACATTCACTCACTAACACACCCATACACACACTCACCCACCCAAGCAGTCCATCACAGATGCACTCTTGAAATCATGCACCCAGTGAATCACCCACTCACACATCTATGTACAGAGTCACACACACCCCACCCACACAAACACTCAGGCAGCCATACAGATACTTAGAGAACCAATCAATAACCCATTTAGGCACTCATGTAGCTATTCGTAAATCCATGCATCCACTTACACACCAACAGACGGATACAGACATTCACAGTTTAGTCACTAACCCATGCATTCAGTAAGATACGTTTAATCACTCACTTGTAGAGTCAGTCACGCACGTACTAAATCATCCATTCAGACACTTATACACCCACTCATTCTTCAATACGCCTTTCCCTATATATATTAAACATATTTAAACTTTACAGAAACACAGTCACTGGATGATGTCATTTGAGATGTCATCAGTGATGTCATCAGTGATGTCACTGACCATGTCATGAGTGATGTAATATGTGACATCATCAGCAGTGCATTGCGGGGCGCGAGTTATAGTTAGCTGAACTAACTATAACGGGGGAATTTCTATGGTTTTGTACGAGTGAAATGTCCAACTAACTATAACTGTCCCTAAAACCTATGGTTTTTTCAGTGAATTTCAAAGGTTTTTAAATGCTAATTTCTAACTATAACGTGTCTGAAACCTATGGTTTTTCAGTGAATATATATATATATATAGATATAGCAGATGGGCAAAAATCTAAAAGACATGTTTTCCACACATTGCCCCCTTAAAGTCATTAAATTACCTTAACCCGTGAAAGGTAAATATCTCACAAGTCATCAGAAGGACTCCTTTCTTCTCAGTCTCCAGTCTGCATTCCAACTCTGTATCAACTCTGGTAATCCTGAAATCTTCGATGCATTGTTTACAGTGGCTAACGCAGCTCTTCTTAATGAGCTCAGAAACACAGCCTCAAATCCGATGACAGAAAAAAAAAAGAAGAAAAAAAGGTGGAGTCTGTGTGCTTGTGCTTCAGGGAGTATGATCACAAGTCATCCTGAGCACACTTGAATCCACACCGCTGGCTCGAATCCTGAAGTATAAAGCCATGCATAGTGATGCATAACTGAGCCTGTGCTGAGCTGTATATTGGCTGTGGCAGCTGGGCCTAGAAATGTCTGCGCCAAGTGTTTGACATTAGTTTTCCCTCATATACAGTAGATGTGTCCCTTTTCTTTCGTTCCCCAAGGAAATACTGAAGATCTTCAATATATTCTCATTGCCGATGTCTGTGCCTGCTCATCAATTTAGTAGATATGTCAGTTCATCACTGTTATTGCATAAAAAGAGCTTCCAGTTTTTTCCCTTCCGTCTTAGGTGGTGGTCGTGTTGTGAAATCAGGGTTAATGGTGCACTTACATTCAGTTGCCCGAATCATCAAATCTGCTAAAGCGTGAAATGTAATATACACATAGAGGATCCTGCGGAAATGATGATAACTTCTATACTTGGAAGACACTGACTTGGTCATCACTGGGGTATTGAAAACTTCGCAACCTTGATGTATGACATTAGATGGGATAAAGTCACTCGCGTTAAATGGGGCCTAATGTTTCCATAAGGTTCCTCTGCCTCTTTTTTCATCTTCACCTCATAGGTTTTAAAGGCTCTTTTTAAAACAGCATGGTAGGTTGAGACTGAGGATCTGATTTTTTGGCATATGGGTACTTCTTCACAAACATGATGAATATTCTGTCCACCTTATTACAAGTGCCATAGGATATAATGCACTTTTAATGAGGCAGACGGGATATCCTTCACATTTGTGATGGAGTAACTCGTTCCTAAACTAAATCAGGACCATAGTCTGGTAGAGAAAGCAGTACCTGCTCGAAATCCAGAGAACTTGTGTAGAATTCTTTCCAGATCCTCTCCTTTTCATCGTCTTTCTCTTGTAATTCTTCCTGTTCAGACATGTACAGCACATCATTCGACTCATTCTTACCCATTGTGGTTTGTTGTAACAGGAGAAGCAGAGCCGGTGGATGATATGTGTATTGTAAATGTATACACTCCTAATGTTGATGATAAAATGTTGATGATGAAATGCTGTTGACCTACTCAAGCTGATTGTGCAATTCATCGATACGGAAATAGTCTGGGCTGTAAATATGAATTTGGTGTACAAATTGACAGATTCCCTCCAAATGATCATAAGCCAGGGGTGGCTGGTTCCAAGAGAGAGGTCATGGTGAGAGTAAGGCTGATAGATGTGTGGAGAATGCAACATCTGGCTGATAAGATGTTTTCTTGTTACCTGCCCATACAAAATACCTACAGTAGATTGGGTTATATTATGGTGAAACAAGAAAGACGATATACGCACAAGGATGTGAAGAACATACCCTTTCGTGGAGGTGTGTAAAAGTATTCAGCATCGAGCTAGAATCCCGGCCTGGAAGTTTTAAGTGTAAGCACTTGCAGACCGGGTGTTTCTGGGATGACTGTGTATATGTGATTCAAATCTGCATACTTCACTCACAACTGCGTTTGTACACTCAGCAGATAACGTGTGTGGGAGGCTTTTAAAGCTGGTTTCAGAGGCAGCTGTATGGTGAGAATATGTGTTACTAGATTACAGTTTAAATGATGTCAAGCAACAAGGAGTAATTGGCGAAACTGGAAAAGGAGGTGTCTCTCCATCCAGAAAGGTCACAGGCAATAGTGACACTGAAGCAGCATCTGGGCAACACATGGGACGAGCTGGACATATTTGCCTCCATGACCCACAGATAGCGGCTGTAGAGAGGAGACAAGACTGGTCAGTTATTGCATTAATTACTGAAAAGGGAGAAACCGCTGTCACCAATCATGTACCTGAAAGGAGATAGAAGAGCATATAGTCACGCGGGAAGGCATTAATGAGCCCTGTTACTCCCATCTGGCCGAAGTCCACGGGCAACCCTGCAGGGTTGATGTACATCAGATTAAAGGGTTCCTAAATGGTATTCGTTTGTCACACATATCAGGTAAACTAATGGACATGCGTGTTGCCCCCAAGAGTAAAGCAGACCTTCTTGCAGCAATAAAGGATAAGCAAAAGGGGAAACCCCTTGTCAGCTTTCCAAAAGACCTGCAACAGTCACATGCTGGTTTGGTCTCAGAAGTTATTAGTAGTATATTTGGAAGCATATGAAAGGTTTCAATTGCCGTCTACCATAAGAGAGGCACAGATTATTTTGATACAGAAGCTAGACAAAGTCCCCACTGATGTTAAGGCGTAAAGCCCGTTATCTGTTTAAAATGGATGGTTCTGGAATGAATGGGTACTGGCCAAACGCATTTGCTTTGGGTCAAGTTGCTATGAAGAGCACCAACTTCCAGGGTTCAAACAGTGGGGGTGAGGGTAGTCTTGGAAGCTTGAACCCTGGACAGAGGAACAAAGCAGACTGCCCTCTATCATTCTTACTAATTGTAATGGCAATGGAGCTATGGAGCTGTCGGATGCACATGGCCCTTGGTCACTAGAGTGTAAACATTGAAGACCTGAACCAGTGTCCATGCATGCAGATGACACACTCATATAGTTCGTAGAACCACAGCAATTAGTGCAGATCTTTCTTGGCTGCACCGATTTGTGTCTGGATTTTGCACTAATTGGGGCCCGGCAAAGTTTTCTTTACTGGGTGGACTCAGACATTGTGTCCCCCTTAGTGGTTGCCTGCTGGTGGATGTTGATTTTTTTGTTATCTGGACACTTGAGTGACTCGTGACAGGGAAGCTCACTTTGGAGAGCATCCTAACTTGGCTCAGACAGTGTACTGAGTTTTTAAACACACTACGATTGTCAGTGATGGGTTGTGTCTACCTCGCCAAGATAATGTGCATGCCCCACTGTTGCTATAGGCTGCAGGGATCTATAGTCACTATTCTCTGGGCATTTAAAGAATCAGATCAATTGATTGCTCTCTGGTCTGGACAGAGAAACGGAGAAGGATAGGTTTGGATACCTTAAAATTGCCTGGTGATAAAGGTGGTTTGGATCTTAAAACCCTAGAGTTCTCTTACAATGCAACCCAGTAGGCGCATGTAGTAACGTTGTTAGAAGATGAGGCTAGTTGGGAGAAATGCTCAGGCGTGGCGCACCAAAATACAAAAATAAATCCCTTCCTGAGCTCCATATGATGGGAAAAAAACATGCCAGAGGGATTCCCATACGTTAGACAGGCAACCCAAGTGTGGGACAGAACGGTTACGGTGGACCTACGATGCACCCCATTTGCTCCTAAAAGGCATATATGGTCTATCCCCCAATTTTTTTGCAGGATTGCTTGAGTGATGCCTGTAGATAAATGGAAAGAGGGAGGCTATGTAACATTGCATACTGGTACCCGAACAGTATGTTTAAAGCATTCATTGAGGCAGAGAGCTTTGGGATTGGAAGCAGACAGTATATGTAATAAGCTACGGGCCGCCAGGGAAATCTGGACATCTTTTCCTGAAACTCCATAGCAGACACAGACAATGGTGGTGACGGCAGGCTTGGTGAGCGCCTGGGGGTGGATTGTTAATAAGTATATAATAGGCACTAAAATAAAACAAAGGAGGCCAAATGGCAGGTGGGTTGCAACGTGCGGAACGTACCACCCACAAACGATTGGATAGAGTATGTAGCCAGGTCAAGAAGATATCCAGTAACGTGATTCAAAGTGGTACAATTTAATTACATACATAATACTTATTTCACCCCACTAATATTGAGTAAAATTTCTGCTCGATGATCTTTTAACAGTCCTAAATGTCAGGAACCTCAGAGCAGTTTCCTACTTGTGACATGGAGCTGCTCCCACGAGGTGTTTTTGATCAAAAGTGTTGGGAAGGCTGCAGCTGATTAGAGCGGGTGGGGGGATAGGTGGGAGGACAAACTCAACACCAATTCTTTACTGTTATTGGCCCCCGAGACGAAAATAGACAAAATGGAAGCTAAATCTGTATCACTGGGAGCTGTATTAATTAAGACCCGAACAGCCAGTCGCTGAATTCAGAGAAACAAATAGTTTCTTACCTGTCGGTGTAGTTTTGCAGCTTGAAGACTTTCTGGATTCACTATGCTGTGCATTATTCCGCCATCTCGTGGTTGGGTCCGGATTCGTAGTCTTTTCTTTGTTTTTGTGGTTTTTTTTTGTTGTTGGCCCAGGTGGGCGGCGACGCCCCACCATTTGGTGTCTTCGGTGACGTCGTCGCGCTTCCGGCGGAAGCTCCCACCTTTGGTAGCCATCTTCGGATTCTTTTTTCTTTTCCTCTTACAGTTTTTTGTTGTCTATGTCTTTCATCTTTAATCCTTCAATTATTCTTTGATCCCTCTAAACATTGTATGTAGTCTAGTTGTACCCTTAACCTCCTATGTTATCTTCCTGGCGGAGGCGGGTGGGATCGCTAGTGAATCCAGAAAGTCTTCAAGCTGCAAAACTACACCGACAGGTAAGAAACTATTCGTTTTGCAGCGTGAATCTTTCTGGATTCACTATGCTGTGCATAGACTTAGTAGCGGTTTTGTTATTGCGGTGGTTGGGTGGAAGATGAGCATTGGTTGCTGAAAATGTGCTGTAAGACCTTCTGTCCTACTTGTGCCTCTTTGTTCATTTGGATATCAACACAGTAGTGTTTGGTGAACGTGTGCACGGAAGACCATGTTGCCGCTTGGCAAATGTCTTGTATAGGTGTGTTCGCTAGGAACGCAACCGTTGCTCCCTTTTTCCTTGTTGAGTGAGCCTGGGCGGCTCCTTGTAATTCTTGTCCTGCCTGCTTGTGGCAGAGTTGTATTGCTTGTGCAATCCACCGTGCAATGGTATTTTTTGTTACTGGTCGTCCCAGGAAACTGCTTGCAAAGGAAACGAAGAGTTGTTTTGTTTTCCTGCATTCCTTCGTCCTTTCTATGTAGTGCATCACTGCCCTTCTGGCGTCCAGCGTGTGTAGCGCCTTTTCTGAGGGTGTTGAAGGTTTCTGGAAGAAACTTGGTATCTGTATTGTTTGATTGATATGGAACCGCGACACCACCTTTGGCAGGAAGTGTGGGTCCGTCCTCATGACAATTCTGTCCTTGTGTATTTGCAAGTAGGGCTCTTGTAGTGTGAGAGCCTGTAGTTCACGGACTCTTCGCAGTGACGTGATAGCCACTAAGAAAGCCGTTTTTAGTGTGAGCATGTGCAGTGTGATCTTGTGTATGGGTTCAAATGGTGATTTCATCAACTGTGTCAGTACAGTGTTGAGGTTCCAGCTTGGGGCTGGCATCCTTTTAGGGGGGCTATTCTTTTAGCCCCTTCCAGGAATCTTTTGACCACTTGGGAGGTGAAGAAGCTTTTCACCGCTTCTCCCCTGGTGTAGGCCACTATGGCTGCTAGGTGAACCCTTAGTGACGAGTAGCTCAGCCCGCTTTGTAGTAGGTGTGTTAAGTATTGCAGTACTGTTGATTCTTTTGTGACTTTTCGTTGCAGACCCTCTGTAATGCACCATTGCGAGAACCTTTTCCACTTTGCAATGTAGCATTTTCTTGTAGTGGGTCTCCTTGCTTCTCTGAGTACTGCCATGGTGCTTGGAGGTAGCTTGAGGTGTGCGAATTCTAGGTCCTCAGGAGCCATGCTGCTAGGCTGAGGCTGTCTGGTTCTGGGTGGAGCACTTTTCCGTCTTGCATTGTGAGGAGGTCTTTCCTTCTGCTGAACCTGTGTGCTGGTTCCTGCGCCATTTCCATTATCTGTGAGAACCATGATTGTCTGGCCCACTGAGGTGCCACCAATATCAGTGTCATGCTGCTGCTCCTGCATTTGCTGAGTACCTTGTGTAACAGTGGTATCGGGGGAAAAGCGTATGCAAATTCGTTCGACCAACTTATCCATAGCGCATTCCCTAGGGACCTTTGGTCCGGTTGTCTGGATGCGTAATGTTGGCATTTTGCATTGTGGAGTGTTGCAAACAGGTCTATCCGTGGTGTTCCCCACTTTTGGAACAGCCGCTGCACCTCCTGCTGGTTGAGTTCCCATTCGTGGGATGCAGACGTCTGCCTGCTGAGTCGGTCTGCTTCCACATTGTCTATTCCTGGAAGGTGTATTGCTAGCAGGTCTATCCTTAGAGGGATGGCCCATCTCCAGATCTCTTGTGCCAGGCTTGATAGCGGTGTTGACTGTGTTCCACCCTGTTTGTTGATGTAGAACATCGTTGTTGTGTTGTCTGTTTGTATCAGCACTCGCTTCCCGTAAAGCTGCTTTTGAAAGGCTTTTAAGGCTAGGAACACCGTTTTTAGTTCTAGGAAGTTGATGTGTTTCACTGCATCTTGTTGTGACCACAGCCCCCTGACGCGGAGTCTGTCCATGTGTGCGCCCCAGCCCTGCTGTGAGGCGTCCGTTGTGATGGTCACTGTTGGAGTTGGCTGTGTGAATGGCTTCCCTTGTAATATGTTCTTTTCTTTCCACCACGCTATTTCTTGCTGCACTGCGTGTGTGACAACCACTAGATCTTCCCAACTCCCTGTCGCTTGTGACCACTGCTGCTGTATCCATTCTTGGAACGGTCTCATGTGCAGCCTGATATGTGGGACAAGGTGAATGCATGATGCCATCATTCCCATTAGTCTGCTCACCGTCCTCACTGTCAGAACTTGCCCCTTGCGGTAATGACGTGTTTCCCTCAGGAGCGCTATAGTTCTCTTGTCGCTGGGTAACACCTTGGACTGTGTGCTGTCTATTAGTGCCCCTAAGAATATTTTGATCTGCTGAGGTTCTGTTGACGATTTCTCCCAGTGTATTGAGAAACCTAGTGTGGACAGTGTTTGTATGACTTGTTCGATGTGGTCTTTGCAGAGTTTGTATGATCCTGCTTTCACAAGCCAGTCGTCGAGGTAGGGGTATACATGTATGCTCTTTCTCCGAAGGTGCGCAGCAGCTGCTGCTAGGCATTTTGTGAACACCCTTGGTGCGGACTTTAGTCCGAAGGCCAGCACTGTGAACTGGTAGTGGTCGTGGCCTATCACGAATCTTAATAGACGTTTGTGTTTGTGGTTGACGGGTATGTGCAGATATGCATCTTTCAAGTCTAAGGTCGCCATGTAATCCCCTTCTTGGATTTGGGGTATTACTTCCTGAAGTGAAGTCATTTTGAATTTTTGAGTTTTTATGAACTTGTTCAGGAATCTGAGGTCCAGTATTGGTCTTAGTGTTTCGTCTACCTTTGGCACAAGGAAGTATGTTGAGTATACTCCCTTGTTTCTTTGGTTTTTTGGGACTAGTTCTATTGCTCTTTTTTGTAGCAGCTCCTCTGCTTCTAGACGGAGGAGGGCGAGTTCCCTTGCGGGTATTGTCCGATGTCTTGTTTTTTTCCCCGGCGGGTGTTTTAGGAGGTCTATGCAGTACCCGTGCTGTATGGTGTTTAGTATCCACTTGTCCGTGGTAATTTCCCTCCATTGTGTGAGGAATTTTCCTAATCTTCCTCCCACCGGTGTTGTATGCTCGGTGGTTATTTGTTGTATGTGTGTGTTCCTCATTTTGTCCTTTTGTGGACTTCTCCTCTCCCTTGGTGTTAACTGGGGAGGGTGTGGTTTGTGTCTGGAGTCACTTTGAGGTGGGCTGCTGGCCCCCTCTTCGGGCCTGTCCCCGTCCGTACCCGCGCCCTCGAAAGGACCGTCCTCTTGGTTGGTACTGCCAATTTTGCTGCTGTTGTCCCTGCAGGTTTTGGCCCTGGTTGTTCCCCTGATATCCTTGCTGGGGTGATTGGTGTGAAGTGGTGGGTGCATTGCCCCCTCTACCACTGGGTCGCCTTGAGGGGTTTCCTCTTCTCATCCCCTGAACTGCAGCGCTCCCATGGACCTTGCAGTTTCGTTGTCCGTTTTCAGTTGAGTCAACTTGTTGTCGACTGTTGCCCCAAACAGTTTCTCACCGTCGAAAGGTGTGTTGATGATGTTGCTCTGTACTTCTGGCTTGAAGCCGGAGATCCTGAGCCATGCGTGTCTCCTCTCAGTTACTCCTATCATCATTTGCCTGCTGGAGTTCTCTGCTGCGTCCAAAGCTGACTTTAAGCAAGTGTTAGCGATGGCCTTGCCTTCCTCCGCTAGGTAATTTGCCCTTTGTTGGTGTTCTTCTGGCAGGTGTTTAATGAGCTGACTCATTTCTGCCCAATGCTGGTACGCATGCCTGCTGATGAGGGCGTTGGAGTTGGCGATGCGCCAGTGTATGGCTGCGTTCCTCTCCACTTTTCGTCCTGTGAGGTCTATTCGCTTGCTCTCCTTGTCTGGAGGTGGGCCTGTGTTGGTGGGCACACCGGCCCTTTTTCTGGCCGTTGCAGCGATAATGGAGTCTGCTGGTACTGACCCTTGGATGTACGCCGGGTCTTTTGTAGAATGTTTATATTTCTTCTCGCTTCTAGGTGTAACCGCCTTGCAGAATGCCGGGTCCCTGAAGGCCTCCCTTCCCTGGTCGAGGACGCCAGGCAACATGGGTAGGAATTGGCTCCTTGTCTGTTGAGGGAGCAGGGTTTCGAAGAGGAAACCTGCCTTTGTTTTTTCTTCCTGCATTTCGACCCCATATGTCTTTGCAGCTTTCTGGACGACCTCATTGTAGACTCCGATGTCGTCTGGCGGCGAAGGCCTCGAGGGGTAAGAGTCTACCCCTTCTTCTGGTGACTCTGCATCGAGGTTTTGCCAGTCTATGTCTTGTACCTCCGAGGACGCCGAGTCCCGATAAGACTGCATCTCTTCTTCGCCTTCGGCTTCGAAGTAGTAGTCTTCTTCGTCCTGGTCTTCGAGTGGTTCAGGTGTTCTCGGGGGCTCGATGTATTCGGCTTCGAACTCCTCGAGCGCCTCGTGGGCTGGCTTCGATGGGATAGCGTATTGCTTCATCTTGTCGTCGAAGTCTTTTTCCGTTGCAGGATGCTCGCCATCTCTGCCTCGAGCCTCCTTTTCTTTTTCGCCATCTCGTGGGCCTTTTCGGCGTCGAGTGGTGCAGTGCTTCTCTTCGCGGTCGCGGTCGTCGAAACAGACGCCGGGCCTTCCTTTCTCGGTGCCGAGGCTTCCCTTTCGGAGGTGATCTTCGACGCCTTTGTTTTTTCGGAAGCTTTCGCCGATTGTGAGTCCTTGTCAAAGGATCCGCTCGACTGCTTGTCCTTGGACGCTGTTGCTTTCGTCGAGGGTTTCGGCGGCAACGCTCCCTTCGAGGACTTTGCTACACTTCTAGAAGTGTCGCTAGGTGTTCTGGCTTCACTCTTTCGAGCGTCGCTTTGGTGTTTTGGGGTCGACGACTCCCTTACCTCCTTCGACGTTTTCTTATGGACCTCGACGACAGCGCAGTCCTCTGGTCCCTCAGCGATGTTGTCTTCCTCTCCGCTCGAGAGGCCCAGGTCTCGGAGCGATGGTGCTGGTCCCTGGCCCTGCAAGTTGTAGTTCGCCCTTCTCTGTCTGTCTCTCACCCGGAGGGTCTTCGGGGTGAACGCCGAGCACGCGTTGCAGTCTTCGCTGATGTGGTCGAGCGGCAAGCAGAGGTTGCAGACTGGGTGCTGGTCTTTTTGGGCGTACTTGTGGTGGCAGTTTTTGCAAAACTTGAACGGAGTCTTGTCCATAACCGCGCTCAGGGAGCCCCCTGCGAGCGCATTCTCCGTAGGCGTCGAGATTTCGGTCGTGGACCTTCTACCTCGTCGTCCTTCTTGTTGTCTCCGGTACTTGTGTCGTCGTCCGGTGTCTCAGGAATCCATCCTCTGTGATGATATTTCGACTTTTCGAGATTCTTCGTCCAAAATTTTCTGGAACTTCTCGGCAAAGATCCAGACCCCACGGCGGAAAAAAGAATCTGAAGATGGCTACCAAAGGTGGGAGCTTCCGCCGGAAGCGCGACGACGTCACCGAAGACACCAAATGGTGGGGCGTCGCCGCCCACCTGGGCCAACAACAACAAAAAAACAAAAAACACAAAAACAAAAAAAAGACTACGAATCCGGACCCAACCACGAGATGGCGGAATAATGCACAGCATAGTGAATCCAGAAAGATTCACGCTGCAAAACTGGAATTCACTGCATGGTTTAAAAATATGGCAGAAAGGCAACATGAGAGAAGGGTCTGATAAAAACTGCAAGAAATTATGAGAAACTCACTGAGGACCTGCTAGATTGGAAAATAATGCTTCAAGAGATGATCGCCCTGGCTACAGGTTCCTGTGAGTATGTGGGAAGATATGGGGCCATATGTATGAACACATTTTCCCATAGAGACAGAATGGGTAAAACCCTTTGATACATCTGGCCCATGGTGTCTAAGGGTCATGTAAGATTGAGGTGCCATTATCAGCATTCGCTCTGAGATTCGGAGGGTATCATGCCTACAGAAGATGAGAAATGTATAGAAAGTGATTGTCCAAATTGTATTTATATTCTGTGCAGAGACATGGTCCCGCGCATGTGCAACACGTTTTGGCAATGTACCTTACACTCAATTAGGATTTATGCGAAAGTGACTCAGTACAAATATGGGCTTGATAGTGAACGGAAAGGAAATAATGACAGAGCTATTCCGAAATATAAAAAGCATGTTGACTGTCTTTATTCACTGCACACCTTATTCCATTTGGAACGTTTACAATACTTTACAGCTAAAAAACGAACATATATATATAAAAAAAAACTTTACAATGCACAGGCTAAGCACCTTATCTGAGGAGTCATTTAGCAAAATGGCACGTGGGTGTTATTCTCTTACATACAAATATGATTTATTGAAGAGACCTGCAGGTTCACAAAAAAATATTTAATAAGACTACTGGTAAAATCAGACATTTTAGGTAGAATGATTTTATCTGCACACTCTATAGTATGAAAAACATTTCCATCATAGTTTTAAAACATAAATTCAAAAAATGCAACTGTACAAGGGGTTATTTCGATAAAAAAACAAAGCAGAAGGTTCAGCAGCAACAAGTAGATTTTTGAAGGGAAATCACTCTTCTATTTCCTAACGTCTACTTTTATTTATTCAGTGTTTCTTCTAGTCTATGAAACATGCACGTGTTACTGAAATACATATAGTCTGTTACAAAAAGTAATTGTAAAAAAAAGTGGTGCTTGAATCGTTTCCTCCTGGGTATGGTCATGATGTATTGGGCAGGCAGTGCCTGGGCTGCCCTCCTACACATTTGTATTGCACTAGTATCAGAAGGAACGGGGTGCAGGTGTTTAGGCTGCACCTTAGGGCACAAGTTAGGTTCATTAAAAAGGTTCTAAGCTCTTGTTCCTGTTTAAGGAAAAGCTCGCATGCTTCTAAAAGTCCAGAGCACCGGTGTAACCCTGGTATGTCACCATCACTCTGTTTGAGCACCGGTGTCACCCCGGCATGTCACCTTCACTCGGTTTGGCCAGCGTAGGGTCTGTTTGTATGTCTTGCGTATTGTAGCAGCGAAAGATCAAGAACCCTTTCAATCAGTGCTTCCTCCACTATGCTAATATCCTGAAGCAAACAGAAAAGAGAAGCATGGTTACAAAAATCAAGACATTGATAAATGCTCATAACAGACCATGCTACTTTCAGTTCTAGATATAAAACACATGCAGGTAAATAGTACAACTTGCCGCGCTTTTAGCCCTAGGGTAAAAGGGGTGACAAAGGCAGTTTGGTTCAGGGTGTTGACTGCCTCCTCACATGGTCAATTACATAGATGAGGAACATCTGTGATTTCAAAGCACTAGATTTCAAGGCACTAAACTACTCTCAAATCATATCTGAGAAAATATTTCAGTAATGTTTCTACTCCTTTGTACAGATAAAGCACCTGAGGAAGTGGTGAAAGTCATGCTGGAGTCTCTAAACGTTGTTTTACTTTGAATCCATTGCAAACATAAACATACATGCAAAATACAGATCACACTAGTATGATCTTAACATGATTATCATATTTATTATTAACACTGTTTCTGACATCTACTGGACTTCAACCAAATACACATTTGCAAAATGTAAGCAATTTTCCTCTGTTCGTTGGGGGAAGAGAGCCATATTCTGACTGAACTGAAAGCCACACGACCAGCTAAATGGGACAACATAGACAAGGGAGAAGAATTCGCCCACCCATTTAAAACTCTTGCAGCTCTTTAAAATGTGTATACTCATCCTACTGACCACACACTTCCACAAAAGCAAAAGCGACTATCTAAAAATGATTGATTGATTGATTCACAAACTGAACTTTGTATTACCACAGTAGTACTACAAAACTTCACTACAAAGTGTTATTAACAAACTGCACGGTTGTAGTAACTTCCACTTTTGAGTAAGTTTACTACTTTTTGGTATTCACAAACTACACTTTGGTAGTAACTTACACTTTTGTAGTAAGTGCCTACCTCCATTATTTCCTCCGGAAGGTTGTTGCAGTACCACTGGTTGGCCATGTGTAGTGCTGGACTTACTACAAAAGTGAAAGTTACTACTAAAAATTAAGGGCCCGATTCACAAAGGTACATTTAGACGAAAGTCTAACTTTACGATTTTCGGTATTCACAAAGGGCATTTACTACTCGTAAATGTCCTTTGTGAATACTGAAAGTCGTAAAGTTCGACTTTCAGTATTCACAAAGGGCATTTACGAGTAGTAAATGCCATTTGTGGATACCGAAAGTCGTAAAGTTAGACTTTCATCTAACTTTACCTTTGTGAATCAGCCTCTAAATTACTACAAAAGTGAAGTTTGTGAATACCGAAAAACAGGCAACTTAATCAAAAGTTATCTTTGTGAACCAGGCCCTTAGTTTTAAAAAAGATATTACACAGACTACTGAAATGGGTTGCAGAATGACAGATTGTGCCCTATATAAGTGCTACCTAACAGAAGCAAGTTACTGGTGCTTTCAAAACTTCTGCGACTGCCCAGAAGGAGCTCTCAAGAGCCTTCCTATCAAAAGGGTTCAACAGATCAGATATTAATTGATTGATATGATTTCTATCCAGCTAGTTCAAGAATATACTGCTTGCACAGCTAGGTTGTGAGCCCTGTATCCTCTTTTGAGCACAACTGGCTAATGGTGAGCTTCTCTGGGATTTCAGCGGCTCGTAGGTACGGGCTGAGGGGCCACATCCCCCACCTTTTTCACGACAAGGAGAATGTCTGTCAGTGTAGACAAAGATCAGCCTGATAGACACTCTTCTTCTTCAGGACAGGCAGCCAGGAGCTAGACATGGGCTAAATGTGCAGACTCCTGTCTGCCTGAGCTGAATTTTGCTAGGCTGAAGATACCACAGCCCTGTGGTTGTGACCTCCTCAGCCTGGCAAAAGTGCCTTGAAGCCCTCCCCCTCATGATAAGGGGGAGCATCACTGATTGCCTCAGACCTGGGAGCTTCAGTTTTAAGCTTTGAGGTGCTATGGGCAGAGTGTCAGTCAGTGACACCTCGTCACAGAGTGGGATGGAGTCAGTGAGACTGACTCCATCCCACTCTCTGGCGAGTGAGGGGCTGCTGCTTCCCCTCAGTGGCTGACCAAAAGTCAGCTAATGAGAGAAGGCAACAGTACCAACGCTCCTGAGACCTCTGAGGCTTCCCTCCTGAGTTGCAGTGAAGATAAGTTTTGTTTTTTGATGTTTGTATGTATATATGTATGCACATATATTTGTGAGTGAGTGTTGAGAATGAGTGTGTGTGTGTTTGCATGTGTGAATGCATGGAATTGAGTGTGTATGTGTACGTGTGTGGCCCCTTCCTGCTACAATTTCCTGCCACCACTACTAGCAATACACCAATAAGCCAGTGACACAAAGTCATAGGTAAGGATGCTGTTGCCCTGCAATTAAAACATATTAAACATATAAAATTGTTGTCTCATGGATGATGAAAATGAGAAAATACTTTATTTCCTAAAACCCGCTGCATAAGATAATTACAGTTCTGCTCACATTTTCTTCATAATTATTCAGTCAAGTCTTCTCCTATGAGGTATAGATTGGTTTTGTTATAATCTTTCTAAACTACTGTTCAACAAGTACAAAGCACTCCAGCAATGCCACCTCCCCTGCGGGAAAAGAAGGGAGCAACTGATTTCTGTTGTTTCTGCATTTGTAACAAAAATTAACTAATGGAAGCCAATATACTCCTACACTTGAAGATGGTAGACAAGACTGCCACAAATGTATGCCGAGGGAAAACCTAGTAAATGGACAACCAGGTAATTCATAGTCTCAAACTAATAATCTACTAAGGAGTTAGCCACCACCGTTGACCACAACTACATCCTTATTGGAGACATAGCTCCCCGTCCCACACCAATCCTCTCCTACGTTATACTACATGCTACTTCAAAAATTAATCTTGCATAGCACTTGTCACATCACCATTCCTCCCTTTAAACAACACCTTTGTCGAAGACGGAAAACTTTACTTCCTTATAAAACTGAGCCTGTAGAATAGGTGTCTGTCTACAAAATCAATTCTGTCAGCCTATGTGGATCTCCAAAACAATTTTAATGGTCTTTTCATCGTAAATGGCAAAAATTGTTTTTCAAGTGCTCTAAGAAAATAGCCTTTCAAGGGTTGTACAAATGCAATTTCATTCACTAATGTTCACTATGTTTACCGTTTAATATTCAATTCTCTTATGTCATATTGAAAAACTCTTCAAAATAATTATCATTATTGACCCCTTCATCTTTCAGTAGAAGTAATTCATCTCACTTGAATAGCCATCAACTCTTTCAGTCCTGAATTCCTCCTTACTATTTTCGGTCTTCTGATACTCCACCTCTAATCTCTGCCAGATGTCACTGTCATACTGCGTTGCAGACACCAACAGCTCTAAACTCTTCAATGAGACCCCATTAATATACATCTTCTCCCACCAAAGAAGAAATATACTCATACTTGGTCTTCAATTCATAAAACATGTCACTCTCACACTTCACCACTACTAACTGTTTGTTCTTGCAGCACTGCACTCTTCCATTTGCCACCTCCAAACAATTTCCCCTTTAAGCCCTTCCACCAATTTCCGGACACTGGACACCTAGTTTAAACTGCTGTCAACATTTCTTACTCTAGGGCTTTATAAGGCTTTTCACCGTCTATACTCTTGTTCTTTTTCAGGCAAACGTAGAAGTTTAGCAGAGCTGCCCATTCATTTACACCTGAATTCAAGTGTTGCATCCCCTTACTACCAACGTGCATAGCTGCATGAATTGCTGAGTAACCATGGAGAAAGTTATTCTTCCATGGACGAATCCATTAAATATAACATGCCAACACTATCAAACCATGATGACTCTGCCATTTTAAAATCCCTCTACATCAGTCTCACCTAGGCCATCACAATACTCGATTACAACCAAAGTCCTTACCAAGAATTAAAAAAGTTACACTGATATTATTCCCCAGCATTCTTTTACTGCTATTGCACTATCATCTCCCCACACCACTGAATTTCTGCCTTGCATCGGTCTCTAAAATCACATTTTTCCTCCATATAGTCAACTCCCATGACTGGACTGGAACACTTCAGCCCTCTGGCCACCTGATCCTGAGACGTCTGCCGTATTTTCTAACTTCGGATGAAACACTGCTTATCCTGGATCCCTCAACATGTGCTCAGATTATCCACCATTAAAAAAATAAGAATTCTCCTGTCCACCCTTTCATGGGGGATCCAACCGCCCTTCTCTCTTAGTAGAGTACATTTGTGACAGCCATCTTACTACAGGATCCCAAGGGTGATATAATCATGTCACTAGATGCTTCTGCAAATTTTGCAGCAGTGGACCACCAGTCTTCGTCCACATGCCACACTTGGTAGACATTTTCAGCTGGAGTTCACCTACTGGTATGTATACCTATAACACTAAGCGCCATAGTGGCACCTCCGTATGTCATCAACAGCTTTATGTTTAGTGTTGTTTAGGTTTTAGCACCACATGTACACTAATGATAATCATCTCTCCCTTGGTATCCCAGCCAGAGGCATGGAACAGTGATCTAAGGCAAGTTCACCTCGTGCTGAACATTTTCAAAAACTAAACAGTTCATGTTCTCTAAGAGAAGGTGTAAAACTCCCTCTCCCTTGTCTATTTAGCATCAAAACAATACTCTACATCTCTTCCAAATTCACATCTATTGATATTCTTGCCGCTCACCATCAAACCCAAGAAGTTGACTTGACAATGCATCTTGGCCTAGGCACAACTTCCAGCTCTAAAGCTTTAGGTTGCATCCCTTCTACTGTATGCAATTCTCTTGTGTACAACTTTGTGTGAAAGGAGATAATATTATACTTACCCACTTAAACTCCCTTTCACTTACTGACTTCTATTATGATAACCTTTTACCACGTCTGAATTCTTGGCTGACATTTAAAATACTTGTATCTATTCTTCAGTCAAACTGACTTTTATTGCATCAGAAACTTCAAAGCTTAGGTTCATGTGCTTTTCGAAACAGCAATACTCATTATAAGTACAGTGTTTTGGTGGAAGATATTGTCCATGTTGCCGCCTGTGAATTTGCTGATAATTTGAATCTGGGCCTGGCCATTCTTTTGCTTTCAGACACAGAACTACAAAACAGTTGTGGCCATCTTTGACCTTTCGTTCCTGAAATGAATGTATTGGTTAATACAGTCATACACAAATGGTCAGGATGCACACTCACTATGTAATCCTCATAATAAAGTGAATGTCTGTCGTGCAGGTGCTTGGCCAAGGTGCTCATGTAGCTTGGATCTCCACCCGGTATTAATTGGCAAATTGGACAGACCTGAAAACAATGTTAAGATTAAAGTAGGTACAGCGTTCTCAATGAAGATACGGGACAATCCTGTACAATTTTCTATAAAATGGAACCATATACACAGAAGTCACACTCATGAAAAGGTGCATTGGGGCAACAAGGATGAATTTGGGGTGCTTACAGTGCACCTCAACAATGCTGTTTTATTTATTTGCGACCCTTCAAAAACTTCTGCCCATCTAAATATTTTCTATAAAACAGAGTTCAGCACAAAATATTTTCAAAGGGTGAAAAGATCCAGTCATTTTACAGCACACAGGGGATCTCCCAGATCAGTTACAAATTACAGACACAGAGGGACAAACTATTGCATTGACAACCAGCCGAGTGCTCCATTTGCTAAAGCTTCCACGAGTGGGACTGGAGGGGTGTGCAAAGTGTTCCAGACTTAAAACACCTAAAGACTCTCACCCAAGCTAAGACACTGGGGCCCAGTGCTACAACCTGCATACAATGAAGGATCCTTCCTCAGTTACCCGATATTATTTGTGGCAATACTATAATCAGTAAATGCAGACACCATGTGGTGCAGATTTATAAGATGAACTATTATGCAACATTCTGAGTTTCAGATGTTGGAATAGGGGAAAATGTTATATTACTGCATGTTTTCCCCATTCTGAGGTGTGCAAATTTGGAAGATGTGTTGTTTGTCCACACAAAAAAATCTGTGGACAAAAAACTGCAGTGTGCTATTATCATACCAGGTATACCACTTATAATCCCAGTTCAGGAGCAAAAGAAAGTTTGCAGCCTAATCAGGATTTGTGGGGGAGTGGAGTGAAGGAATTTCCACTGCTACTGCTTTCAAGCACCCTGGCAGGGAGGGGATTCAATGTTACAGCTTACAGGCACAAATGGCAATTTTACAATTTATGGACACAGCATTCTAGATGATGCATCTTACGAACAAATAAAGCTACAATTCTACAGCGTATAGGCAACTGTGGCCTCCAGTGTTTTCTCCTTTATATAGACCCGTTTTCCTCTCAAGTTTGCCTGATCTGCCTATTCTGTATTTTTTTTCTCTTCTTTTTTTCTCTTCTAATTTTTTCTCGGCTCCCTTTCTCCGATTCCTCAACATTTGTTCTTCCCTCCTCTACCTTTCCTCATCCTCTCTCTTTGCCTGTCCTACTTCCTCTTCATACCTCGACACCTTCAGTCTTCGCTTACACTGCGACTCCTCAAACGACCCACCATACCTGGCTGTGTGTGTTTTAGGTCGTCACCCTCAGATTTTTCACTATCACTCTCTGTCCAAAAACATCAGAAACGTCACAATTAATTTTTCAGTGAAAGCGTTCAGGTTTTCTGCACTGGGTCCCTTTGATGCATCCATAAAAGGCCTTTTTGAACCAGTCCCATTAACTTCTTGCATGGGTATTATGACCCATTAATTTCTTAAATCAACATGTTCAACCTAATTTATTTACGTCATAAGGTATTCTTCACTCTCATTTTTGGACCAGTTGTGTTACATTAGTAAGTTGTGTGCATTAATTCTTTCACTACTTAATTGCCTCTTTTACCTGTTGCAAAAGTAATCTCTAATTTTCATTTATTTAAACGGAAATTGATCCCCCCAACCCCATTAGTGCTGTTCTCAGCCCCAGGGTGATGATGAGCCCCGAGTGCTGAAAATCACTCAAAGAGTTCTTCCTCTTTCTATCCTCATCTCACTTCCCTTTCCCCACTGCCCACTTCCTCAAGCTCAGTTAACGCCCGATGCAAAGCTGAGGCACGTATAAGTCCGCAACAGCAAACTGTGGAAATCTGCCCTCTTCCTACTGTGCTCCAAATAATGCACTTCTCTCCAAACACGAAGTGCCCCAAAAGTGCTTGACACCGCCTTACATGAGGAAACTACATCTATTGCCAAGGCCTAACACCCGGAGCATTTACTGCTGAGACCCAACACACTGTGAACAGGTCTTTTGACCCCAAAACTCGGACCCGGGCTTTCTTTAGCCTTTGACTCTTAGGTTCCAGCAAAACTGATCTCTTTTTCAAGCAGAAAGAAAAAACATCTATTTTATCGCCAAAATACACTCCACATTCAGCCCTGAAGCCAGACAAAACTACATTAGTCAGCTGCTCTACCACTACACCACACTGGCACGGGAAGGGAAAAGGCCCACTCTACCAAGCATACCCTGGAGGCCTCATTCTCTCAGAGGGAAAGGAAGGTGGGAATGTATCAGCCTTCAAAGCTCTAATGTACCAGGGTATTCCAGTCACACCATCTTCACTGCCACTGAATTAAGTACAGCCTAAAAGAAAACTGCCAGCAGACCACTGTCTCTGAATCCTTTCTAGCAGTCGTTTCTGGGACCAGTGCTGGTTGCATTCTCCAGACAGGCTTAGAATATGTTTCCTACCCGGCGCATCCACCACCAGTAACGGGTACTGTCGCTCCTGTGTTGTTCCAGCATGACCATGGAAGAGGGGTCTTATTTACACCTTCAGCAGTATCAAATAGGCACCTTTTTAGAACTTTTTACATTTCAGAACTTTTTAAATCTATATGATTCTAACAAATGATTCCAAATACGGCTATGGGCACGAGGGGGCTGAAAAGTAAGACGTTTTGAGGCAAGAGGCTGAATCGAGTGAATGTACAGCCCTGACGTTCTTCATAAAAGACCCTTTATCAGAACAGACTGCATATGGAAATAAGAAAACTATGGTTCCATTATAATAACGAATGTGTCGTTTGTCTGCAATGTCAGTGAATCTCTTGTCAAAAACGAAATAAGTTAGCAGATCTTATTTTTTTGTGTAAGAAGTATGGCAAAGCCATGGATGGAAATATTATCCGGTGCATAAAAAAAATAACACAACAAACCACACTGCATAGCTCCTCCTCCTCTTTACATAAGAGGGAGACTGGGCAGGGACTATTTGCATGAGATGCATCATAGCTGCTGTCTTCAATGCTTCAGAAGGTTAGTATGGCTAGATTGAGTGATGCATGTGACACATGGTAATACAAGAAGCCCTGAGCTCCTCCTCTTGTGCTCCTCATATAATGACAGAAAAGGCAGACTGCAATGCAGACAGTCTATATTATGTTACGTTAACCTGTGTTATGTTATAAGAGATTTACATAGCCCAGTATTGCCACTAGCATGGCTTCCAGGGCTGTCAGATTCCGGGTACATAAGCAGCCCCTCCTTTTAAACCTACATCCTGTTTCATCCTGAGGTCGAGCAATATATATCCCTGGGTAGAGTTCCCTGGCTCGCCCATTTCAAAGTCATAGCAACTAAAACAAAAGTGTCTGTCTCTATCGGCTAATATAGAAATGAGAGATGTGTCTAGGAGACCCTCAAACATTCCCATTTATGCAAGCTCACAAGCACACACAGCGATTTCATGCTGTTGGGTATGTTAGTCTCAAATATATATTATTGGTGTGTCCTCAATTAAACCGACCGTAGATCATCAAGGACTCTATGGCCTTTCACGGGGGATCCTTCAAAGAAAATAAGATATCTTGAAGTGGGAATCAACAGCACGCTGGGATCAACACTCAAGGGGGTTACTTTTTGATGTTTGTTTCTCTCCCAACCAATTTGACCAAGGTTATGTATTTGCAGGATTCCTTCTACATTGGTGAAACTCCTTCCAGGAGGCTGGACTAACCCAAGTACTGCACAGAGAATCTGAGTCTAAAAAGCCCTAAATCGAGAGAAAGAGAGGAATAACAACTCCTTGTGCACGTTTAAAGTACCTACAATCTTTTCCAAACCTACATCTACGACAGCTAAAGACACTCACACAATATGTCCTTTCTGTAAAGCGAGCCAATACAAAATCTGGCTGTGGGGTGCGAGGCAGATGCAACTAAGCTAAAACTTTTGAAAATGCTAATATTCCTGCTGTGGTGTTCGTTCAAAGAAAACCCTGTTCATAGAACCGAGACAGTAGCCAGATGAAAAAGCTTCCAGTGAAAACTGTCATGAATCACTGGCAGCTGGGGAGTGACCCTGGGCGGCAGAAGGGTTGAAAGAACAGATAGTTTGCTCCTGGGAATTAAGGCCAGGTACTGTGGCTGGATAAACAAGGCGGGGAGGTTTCCGTCAACGTAAAAGGCCCTGGAACATGGAGAATCCAAAGCCATGTTTCATGAAATTAGGGGAAATTCTGAGGAGTGTTATGATTGGCTTACAGTTCTCCCTGCCCAGCAGAAAAGAATCTTACCTCACTGGTGCACTCTGTCCTTTGTCTTTCCAACGACCCACCCACCCTTTTCAGGAATAGGTCCTAAGTGTTACCTCATTAAACTTTGTCATTTTCACAATGCTTATGGATAGTTGTAGGCTTTACACGGTAGGCTTACTGATTTTAATAGATGAGCCCCTTTTCTCACCTATTCTTTAGCTCGTGCAGCGTTCATAATGTTGTATTTAACGTACATATGTAAATACTCAGGTTGAATTTTAAAAAAATGATGCTTAAAGTTTATTTTTCAGGAGGAGAACACAGGAAATTGTGAAACCCCAACAGGTTCATGAGCAAACAGTATTATTGACCTAAGAGTTAGTCATCTTAACTGACTCTCCTCACTTGCATCTCAAGCAGTCTATGTCGGTAACTCGTCCGAAGGCTGATAACCAGCAATAGTGACTAGATGTGGAGCCAATACTGCTTCAGAACACGTGTACAAAGTGGTCTGGAAAGTGAACATCAGTGAGCAATCCATGGGATATGTCATTATTGTGGTAAATACAGATGTGGTTATTCATAAACATTTGCAATGCATCTTTTCCACTTGGCCCCTATTATAATTTTGCATGCAAAAGAATCCGCAAAGAGGGTTGCAGAAATGTTAGTAATGGGTTCCCCTTCACCCAGTCTGCTAGAACAGGAGTACATGCATACACCAGGAAAGGCCCCTCCCTTTATTAGGGCTAAACACTTTGGGAATTGTGGAAACAGTTGTAAATCTCAGCAATGAGTAAGTGTTCCTCTATGCCCCTAGGGTTTACAGCTTTTCTACAAATCTGGCACAAAAACTCAGAAAATGATGCAGTCCTTAAAAACATAAACTCTGCACGCTTGCTGTGTACTCGAAGAGGCTAGAGGTCATTTGTGACACATCAAAGTCACTGGTTTAATAATAAATATTCCTTTTTTAGGAGCCCACCCTACATTCACTTACAACTGAGCAGGTGACAGGGTATCTTGTATCCTACTAGGGTTTAGTATCCAAGACGCCTCTCCCTCCAGCTCTCTTTCACACTGAAGTTCATTTCTGTCATTTTGCTTAACTCGCAAGAACTCACAGTTCTTTGATAACTGAATATTTCCTATCCATCTTTAAATCCTTCCTTTCACTTTATGTGATTAAACCAATGACATAAATACACATTACATTTTAGAGAGCTTTACTCATGCCTTCTCACCCGGACAACCAAGGCTGATAAAGATAGCGTCTATTTACACGCCGTCATTCAGTTAATAGATTATATTTATGCTTGGGCAGGCCTTTTTCCCTTGCATGCTTAAAGCAGATGTTTTCTGTGTGCGTAAAAACAGCTGCTTGAATGCCAGATGGGGCCTTTTCCACCTATCTAACGTCTTCATGGCTCAGTTCCCAATTGCCTCTGCACCTTCAACACACGCGTTGTGGTGCACGATAAAGGATTTCATGACAGGACCGGAGGCTACCATTATGCATTACTTTTTATTGCCTTGCTCCTTGCAGCATTTCAAAGTAATACATCACAAACTCAAAATTCCAGAATATAGAATGTCCATAACACATATAAACCCTAACACAGCAGCCATCTTCCTCTTTTTATTGCTGCTCCTTGGAAGATAAGTACTGTTTAGTTTTATTTCTTGATTGAATAGTATTTAATTTTAAGAATTGAATTATTGTATAAAGTGTATTTAGTAGATTAATAAAATGTATAGTATATTATTTTGATGAATGTGTAATTTGGTTTTACCGTTATGAGTGTGGGTTTAGTTTTTAGGTTAAGACCCAATTTATGGGTTAATAGGAGGTTAGAGTATAGGTGGGTAGGCAAATTAAAACTTAGAATTTAGGAATTAGTATAAAATAAAATAAATATAAGGTATGATGTTACCGTTGCGCCGCAAGCTGTTTAAATCTTCTGGCTCGCGGCGAAGAAGGATTCCGGTGCGCGTGTGAGCGCGAGGAATGTTCCGACGTCATTTGGCAGCAGCGCGCGTGTGCGCATACGAATTGAAAGTAAAGAAAGGTAGTTTGAACTGTGTAAGGATCCGTATTGCCTCAACACGCACGTTACGTGTAGGCGCAAGGGAGCCATTTTAGAGGAAAGTGGTTGTGCAGCAATATTTTGCCGATCAGTTTACAGCCAGTTGATTTTGACAGTTGGTTCGTTGCGGTAAAGAAAGGGATAGTTTCATTAATAAGCAGATCGGGATTTACAGATCGCAAGTGTAATTAGAGGACGAAAGTGTCAGGAAGGGAAGATATATAAAAAAAAAAATTTAAAAAAAGGTTAAAAGTTTATTTAAGGTTAATTTAGAGAGATGGAGATTTCAGAGGGTATGCAAACCTCTAATGAAGGGGAATTAAGGAAGATTGTTCAAGATGAAATGAGAGCATCTATGAAGGAGGTTTTAGAGAGTGTACTTAAGAAGAAAAGGAGGGCAGTTGAATGTTCTGAGGAAGAATATTGGTCAACAGAGGAAGGGGACGGTAGTGAGGTAAGAAGTTATGGTAAAAGGGCGAGAAAAGAAAAGAATATAGAAATAGGAGTTAGGTTTTTGAAAAAGGATAATGGTGAGCCGAGCGCCACAAAAGGAGAAGGTGTCCGTCGCGGCACAGAAGAGGGTGTCCTATGCAGCACAAAAAGAGGAGAAAATAATGAGGAAGAATTCCTGAATCAGGATTTTGAAGAGGAAGCGGATGAGTTCATATTAGATGATTATATGGATGACGAATGGGATTTAGATATTGAGAAGGAAGAAAAGGAAAGTAATGAAATGGGAATTATAAAGGATCCTCAGGGTGAGGATATGTTTAGCCCAGAAAGGATTCGTCATCCTAGGAGAACAGAATGGTGGCCATTACCACACGTGGCAAGTTTTTTAAAACATTGGATGAAAAGGCCACTTGAGAGGGAAGAAAGAGTCGTTATGAGGGCTGAATGTTCGCGTCCAGTAGTGGATGGCAAAGCATGCATGACTCCGGACTTTGACCCGGATTTGATTAGTTATCTTTTTAAAATGGGGAGAGACCCAAGAAAAGGTTTAGAAAGGGCTCTAAAACAGTGCCAGGACCGTTTGTTAGATGTGTTGGGTCCTTTAGCACGTATATTGGATATGGCTGAGGAAGCAAAAATGAAGACTCTCAAAATAGATAACGAACTTTTGAGAGGTTGGGCCCAAAGAGCAGTATGCTTTTTGGGTAATGCCAGTTTAGCTTTGTCAACAGAAAGAAGAAAAGCTATTCTTATGAGAATAAGTCCCAAATTAGGGGACTTTGCAAGAAAAGAACCAACAGAAGATACAAGAGGTTATCTGTTCGGAGAAGGACTAGTGAAGGGAGTAGGAAAATATGTGAATACCTTCACTAGTTTAGATAGAGCTCAAACTTCTCTGAGAAGAGTTTTCGGAAGAGGAGTTTTTGAGAGGGCTGGGGCAAGAGCCCGTTTCCCTGGCTGTTCATTCAGAAGGGCTCAGTACCAATCTCAGGGCAGAGCTGCTTTCAGGGGATTTCAGGCAGCAACCGGATTTTATCCTCAGAGAGGAAGAATTGGAAGAGCGCGTGGAAGGGGACATGCACAACCCATGCAAGGGGTCCAAGGTAAGTATGAGGATCATTACTGGTTCTTTCCCCTGCGAGGTAGGGGGAAGGTTAAAATGGTTTGTGAGAAATTGGGAATTAATAACAAAAGACAGTTGGATAATTCAGACAGTACAGGGTTATGTAATAGAGTTCGAGGGAGAGCCATTTCAGGGGAAGGAACCAAGAGAGCTAATTTTTCAGAAGGATTTGCAAGTCATAGTTGCAGAGGAGATAAGAGAGATGTTGAGAAAGGGTGCGATACAAAAAATCTCAGAAGAAGATCGCGGATTTGTGAGTACTGTATTTTTGGTAAAGAAAAAAGAAAAAGGATGGAGACCAGTGATAAATTTAAGAGATTTGAATCAGTATGTTGTGTACAGACATTTCAAGATGGAGGGGATCCATCTGTTGAGGGACATTCTTCAGGAGAGCAACTGGTTGGTGAAGCTGGATCTAAAGGATGCATACTTCACTATTCCGGTTGCAGAGGAGAGTCGGAAGTATCTGCAGTTCAGGTGGATGGGGGAGCTATTTCAGTTTTGTGCGCTCCCATTTGGTCTGGCATCGGCACCTTGGTGTTTTACCAAAATTTTAAGCCCTGTTGCAAAGTATTTGAGAGAGAGAGGTGTACGCTTAGTGATGTATTTGGACGACTTTTTGATCATGTCTCAGAGTCAGGAGGATTTGAGGGAGCAGTTGTTTCTGACAATGAATCTTTTGGAGAGTCTGGGTTTCATAGTGAACAAGGAGAAATCGGTTTTGGAACCAAGTCAATGTTTGGAGTTCTTGGGTTTTATGGTAGATACAGTAAAAAGACGTTAAGTTTACCAGAGAAAAAGGTAGCGAAAATAAAATCAGAAGTGAGGAGTTTATTAAGAAAGGAGAGTGTGTCCCTGAGGAGTGTAGCAAGAGTGATTGGGCTTTTTTCTTCATCAATTCAGGCAGTTTTTCCAGGCCGCTTCATTACAGGGCATTACAGAGGATGAAGGCATTCCATCTGAAGAGAGGTTTGTGGTATGGAAATCAGGTATCTTTAACGTCAGAAGCACGGGAGGAGCTGATTTGGTGGTTAGAACATTTGGAAGCTTGGAATGGAAGAGCGATTTTTGGAATATGCCCAGATTTTGTGTTGGAGACAGACGCGAGTCTTCTTGGATGGGGTGCATGTTTAAAGGATCAGGAGACAGGAGGAAGATGGTCTTTGGAGGAGAGAAAGGACCATATAAATGGATTGGAGATGAGGGCTGGGCTTTTTGCCTTGAGGAGTTTTGGAAAGAAATTAAGGAATTACAATGTTTTGTTAAAGATGGACAATGTTTCTGCTGTCCGTTATATAAACAAGTTGGGAGGAAGCAGATCGAAGAATTTGACACAGCTGGCAGAGAGGATTTGGAGTTTTTGTTTGGAACAGAAAATAGGTTTGAAGGCGCAGTATTTTCCAGGTTTGGAGAATGTAGTAGCAGATTGGAATTCAAGGTATTTAAGAGATTTCAGCGATTGGAAGCTGAATGTGAACTATTTCAGGAGAATTTGTCGGATTTGGGGTCCATTGGAGGTGGATTTGTTTGCGTCAAGGCTGACGTTTCAAATAGAAAGGTTTTACAGTTGGAGACCGGATCCGTTAGCAGAGGAGGGGGATGCGTTTCAACAGGATTGGAGCAAGGTGAAAGGTTATGCATTTCCTCCCTTTGCAATGATACAGAGAGTTTTGTTGGTGGTGAGGAGACAGAAATGTCGATTAGTTATTGTGACACCTTTTTGGTCAGGTCAGGCTTGGATGCCAGGTTTGTTAGAAATGGCAGTGGAGGAACCTTTTCTGATTCCGGAAACGGAGGATGTTCTTTTAGGGGAAGAAGAGGTTTTTCATCCTTTGGTCTTGCAAGGGGGATTGAGCCTTCTTGTTTGGAAGATTTCAGGGGAGGAATCCAGTTCAGAGGCCTTTCGGAGCAGGCTAAGGAGTTGCTCAATGAATCTTGGGCTCCAGGGACAAGGAAGAGGTATGTTGGAGCCTGGAAGAAATGGATGGGTTGGTGCTTGGAACGGGGTTTGGATCCCGTGGAGGCATCTGCCATAGAACTGTCAAACTTTTTATCTTTCTTGTTTGAGGAAGGTTTAAGTTACAGGACTATAAATTGTTATAGGTCAGCAGTTGCGGCAGGTCATAGTTTAGTGGATAATTGTTCTGTAGGTAAGAATACATTAGTATGTAGGGTCATGAAAGGTATTAAATTGAGAAGACCTCCAAAACCAAAGAATAATTGTTTATGGGATGTGAAGAATTTGCTTCAAATGTTTGAGAGTTGGCCTATGAATAGATTTTTAAGTTTAAAACAACTGTCAGGTAAGTTGGCAACTTTGTTGTGCCTCATTTCTTTTAGAAGAGTTTCGGATGTTCGGTCATTAGATGTAAATAATAGGTGTTACAATCCAGATGGAGTGTTATTCAGGATTAATAGAAGAACAAAATGTATGTCTTCAACTATTTTTTATCCTAGATTTGAAGATCATCCTAAGTTGTGTGTGGTTAAATGTTTAAAGGAGTATGAGAACAGATTGAGTGAGTTCAGGAGGGATGGTGACGAACAGCTTTTGATCTCATATGTGAAACCATTTAGACCGGTTACTACAGCTACTATTGCAAGATGGGTGAGAGGTTGTATGTTAGAAGCAGGTGTGAATATGAATGATTTTGGGGCACACTCGGTGAGAGGTGCAATGGCGAGTAAGGTTTTCTTGTCAGGTGGTCGTTTGGAGGATATTTTACATGCAGCAGATTGGTCAAATGCAGATGTTTTTGCAAAATTTTATTTGAAACCATTAGGTCATGTTTCGTCTGTGGTTGTTGCACAGCTTTGAACATGCATAATGCTAGCCTCCGGTCCTGTCATGAAATGTAGATTCTCCAAGTTAGGTGTAGAGAGAATCTGGATTTCATTAAGGACACGGAGGCTAGCATTATCCCTCCCTCCCTCCCAGGTAAACGTATGGAGGGGGGAGTGGTTTAAAAAAAAAAAAAAAAAAGTATAATTTTGAAAGTTTGTAATCTTTGAAGATTTAAGAATCAAAAATAAAATGTGTTTGACTTTATTGTTTCAGATAACCAGTAGAGTTTGGAGTGAGGATTTGGTTTTTCGCTTAGAAAAAGAAGTTAAAGAGTTTGGAGTCAAGTGCAGCATAAAAGAGGAAGATGGCTGCTGTGTTAGGGTTTATATGTGTTATGGACATTCTATATTCTGGAATTTTGAGTTTGTGATGTATTACTTTGAAATGCTGCAAGGAGCAAGGCAATAAAAAGTAATGCATAATGCTAGCCTCCGTGTCCTTAATGAAATCCAGATTCTCTCTACACCTAACTTGGAGAATCTACATTCTACGCCAGCCTTTCAAAACCTTTGTACTAAGGCAGCAGGTGTGCACAGACAGGTTGTTTGGCTGGGTGCAAAACTAGCCTCAACAGGTGCAGTCAAGTGGCACCTAATTGTTTCACAACATGATGCAAAGAAGGCGTTATTAACTTTAAAGAACATGTTGTATCATACACAAACAAGGGCAAGGCAATCCTTCAATCTTCTAATAAGAGGGATGTCTTTTGGAATAGGGTATGGCCAGAGTATCGCTCGTTCTGTTCCTGCCACTCCCGCCTTCCCGCCCCCATCAACGCAGGTCAGCATTATTATATTACAAGATGAGGAATCTGTACAAGACAGTTTAGTAATCAGCAAGAGGCATGTGCAGCTTTCTTGGGCTTTCATTGACATGAAAAACAAACACTGCCATTGGGGCAGGTCAACAGATTGAACCAAACATTTGCCCTATAATTTAATTCCATATGTACCATTGTGTGTGTGTGGGCACAGTTACACTTTAAGGCTGTTTCCATTGACTTTTAACTAGCTGGGAAATCAGACGGCACTCCCGAACCATACAATGGTTATATATAGGGCACTTACCACAAGTCTTCTCTCTGCACCATGATTGGAGAGGCAGTGCTGCACCAGCCCATCTTCATCCAGCTCTACCACGGGCTGGCAGTAGGGGCATGCGTAGAAACACTCACTACAGACAAAAACAACATGGTTAGTGATGCATGCTTAAACATTTGAAGGGTCAAAGGAGCAAAAGCAGATCAATGAGGACAGTCCCTTGAGGAAATTGGCTATCATCTCGTTGTGAATGGTAAGAAAGTTGTATACACTGATAACTAGCAGGGAGACAAAGATTAAAAGCACTGCTTTGTGAACAGTCTTAAGGCAGGTTCAACGCCATTATAATGAAGTCATCATATAAAGGTGGTCCTTTTAGGCACCTAAGGTGAGGAAATTCAGTCAATTCTCCCCTGGGCCCAGGATACAGCTGTGATTTGGAATTCGACTATTTAAAATATTTAAAAAACGTTTTTTTTATGTTATGGGGGTTGGGTACCAAGATATCATTGTCAGAATACTGCCTGTTGTGTCTAAATATTGTTTATATATTTAAGAAACTTTGCACTTTTGAGTAAGCTTACTACTTTCCGGTATTCACAAACTGCACTTTGTAGTAAATTATGCTTTTGCAGTTAACTTACACTTTTGTAGTAAGTTCTGCAATACACTTAGCCAACCACTGGTACGGCAACACATAAAAATAAAACTCCATAGAAATAATGTTAAATTAAATTATTTAAAATAGTTACAAATATAAATAAATATAAATGAAATCATCTTACTTAATCCAGTAGACTCGGGTACAAAAACGTTCTATAAACTGGATTCAATTATGAGAATACTATTTTAAGTAGTTAACATTAGGTAATCAGACTCTTAAGCATGGTCACTATAGTTCTTGATGAAACCTCAGAAAAGTGAGAGTGTTGAGTTTCTGAATCTGGGTTACAAACTGAGCCCTTGCAGAGGCACATTAAACCTTTCAGCAGTCTTTGAAACCAGGGTTCCACCCAGTTACAGTGACAGGCAAAGCAGCCTGAAATGTGAAAAGCTGCACACAAAGTTGTTTTTCACAAAACACGATATAATTTTAAAAAATGCACAGAAAAAAATCATTATGGAACGAGACGGGATCAATGATTATTAAGCTGCGAAGAATTCAGTTAATTAGAGCAGTGTAAACGATTCCTATGGTTTTCTCTCCAGGGTGTAGATTTACAAGACGTTTTTGCAATTGCAAACACAGTGATTCTCAAAATCACAATATCTGCAAAAGTAAAATGTGTTTTTGCTATGCACTAAGCCCATTTTGCAAGATGAAAAGCATTTTCAGACTCCCACAATGGGTTTACAAACACATCTGGAATCTCAATGAGGGCAGAGCACGAAAGGAGCTTCTCCTCCTAACTGTAAAATGGTTTGAAGCAACAATTGTGGCATAAACCACTGAACAGTTATCAACTCCTCAAATGAGGTGGTCACAGTTTTGCAAAGGGGGAGTTGTTCTTTGGGAATCGTGTTGGGTGACCACGGGGGAGCAGTCAGGGAACATGCAGTGATCCCGTGGACCACTGCCTGCTCCCCCTGATGTGTTCTTAAACAGGATTTATTTTAAAGCAGCACCATTTCCTTTAAGGAATACAGGCTAATTAAAAAAAGTTTCTTGTTTGGGAATATAAAGCAGGGATGACTATCTGATGTTCCTTGCAGGCCACCATCCCTGTGTTTATAGCTAAACGGAGCCCAAATAGAGACCTGTTGAATGAATATTTATTGGGTAGGGTGTGCTGCAATTCCCTGTAAATTTATATTTTGCAATGCAGCCGTACATAGGTCACATTGCAAAATTAAAAACAGGTAGCATAAAGCTGCAGCACAATTTGTGACCACTATTTGCAACTTGTCTTTTAGTACCCCTACCCCTTAATGTTTGCATATTGTGACATATTAATTCTGAATTCCAAGGATGAGTTAATTTAAGTTTAACTTTACAAGGGGTTGCATTGAAGAGATCAGCGGACACTGTCCTTTTAGAATGGCCATTCAGAAATAGAATAAAGAGAAGTCCAAATCACCAACTTTGTACCATAAATCTGTTTTATGAAACTAACCCTGGTATACAGCATTCCAGACAAATGGGGTCCCTGAACTACTTGAGGAAGTAAAAGAAAGATTGTCCTAACAATATTCCCCACTGATAAGTGTGCCATTGACCAAAACCCTACTGTGATGAAATATTCAGACAACATACTATATAGTGAGGCGAAACGTTTGCAAAGATGACTCAACCAGGAGCATTATGAATTGTAAATCACTCGTCATAAAATATTCCTAAATAGGGAGTAATGTCAAGGCATTACAGTTCACAAGAAGATTATACCTTTTGTTGTCAACAATTGCAAAACAAATCTCTCAAAAAATGCTGATTTTAATAGAAGAAAAGGAAGATGACGTAGCTTCCTTATTCTCAAACTACAATTTCAGGAATACAACAAAGACGGCTACTTCGCTATGGCTGAGGACGTCGCCCCACTAGTTGAAATGTCCCCCGTGCATCGAGCCATATGTGAAAGGCAGAAGTGGATCCAAGGGTAGTATCACTTTTCTGTATTCCCTACTGCTTTCTACTCTTGTCATTACCCAGCCCAGCATAGGGTCTTCTGGGAGTGGGCACTTGGTAACACCATCTCAGACAACCAATGTTGGGAACCAGAGACATACCTAAATTCAATCACTCGATGGGGAATGCGAGAGGCCCATTATAAAGTATTATACAATTGGCACCTATTCCCTATAAATTGAGAAAAATCTTTCCCACTACTTCACATCTATGTTGGAGGGGATGTGGCCTGCTGGGGGACTTCAGACATATCTGGTGGGACTTCCATTTTGGTCGGAAATCTTGGCACAGATTAAAGACATTTTGGGCTACCCAGCTAATCAGCTGGGTTGAGACCGGGCAAAGGCCTCCGGTTCTCTTTGGAGCACTGAGGGAGCCTGCTCCATCCAATCCTGGCACTGCCGTCACAGCATGAGAACAGCGCCAGGACTGGTTAGGAGACTTGGCTGGGGCTCACTGGAAGAAAGAACACCGGGACTGGAATGAGGATGGAGCTAAGTGACTTTTCTTTCCTATTTTTTTAATGTATTTTATGTCTGTATGTATCCCTAAATCGCCGACATGCATTACATTACCGTTTTAAAGTTAAACATTTTAGCTTCAAAATGATGATGTAATGCATGTCATCATGAAGTTAATCTAGTTTACTGTTTTGCCCGCCTCACCACTCTCCCTCGCAGGCAGCCGCCAATGGAATACAATAGTGCAGGGTACTCAGCAAGAGGCGTCTGACCCACCATCAGTCACGTCAGTATGCTGACAGGACTCGAAGTCAGAGAAGGAAATACAAGTTCCAAAAGACAGAACAAGCAGCTGCATGTACTTAGAACAATATAAATTTAAAGGGATTCGTTCTGAGCCCTCCGGGTATCATGATTCAGGTGCAAACTTGCACTGAAACTGGGAGTACAGCTTGTGCAGCAATGCACCCCCAGAACCAGGCCCCCCCCCACAACACACACACTATTTGCCTGGTCGAAGCTATTCTGGGATTAGGTCGAGCCTAGAGCAGCGCATGCGCTGCTTGCGAGACTTATAGTAAGGGGCTTCAGAAAGCTGACCAGACGCTCGTGCGTCATGGCCTTTTCCTGCGGTTACGCGCGCAGGGCCGACATCTGTTTCCCATTATCGTGCCCAGACGCAGGCGCGATAATTGGAAACACATGCCGGGAAAAGGCCATGACGCACGAGCGTGTGGTCAGCTGAGCAGGCTGCCGCGCTCGCTCGCCCCCGCTCCTCCATTGTTGTCCTTGATTTACATGGGTAGGAGTCGCCAGTAAATTAGATTTAGGGGAATAATCAAAAAGGTCAACTAAAAACATAACTTCCTCAAAGCCGAAGAAATACTACCTTAGAGATCCGTCTTTAAAGCACGCGCAAGTGGGAAAGCCAAACGAGGGTTGTTGCTTTTGTAGTGGAAATGCACAGATTATTGGTAAGGGAGCAGGGCTTAATTATAAAACTTAAGCTCTAACTGGCAATTTCTATTAGAAGCACTTTCTTCACGGCCTCTCGTGCCTTACTACACCCGTAAGAGTTTGCAAATGGAATGCAGCATATTCTCCTGAGAACAACTGTTTTCAACGCCCACATGCTTTATGGCACAAGCAAAGCTCCGCATTTCTGAATTTAAAATAATAGCGCTCTCTACATGCTGCCTGCGAAAGTGTGGTGATGTTGATAAAATAGTTAAAAGAGAATACCTAGCACCTTGTTGCACATTTACTCCATAAAATCGATGGCATGCAGATAGCTCCCGATTTGTCACTGAGAAGTCAACCACAACATAATGAGTCATAATTGTGAAGTGAGCGCAGTAAATGTCAAAATGGAAAACAGTTTGAATGCGGGACAGTTAAAATAATATGTGCTCTGCAGCAATTCTCAGCGTGCGGTTGAAGTGACACCAGCGCCACCCAGTGGATGGTTTGAGAGCGTCAAGAAGATATCTCAACGTGTTGGAAAGTGAGTGATTGGGGTCCACGCCGTTCATGCTCTCTGTATGATCGAGCTGTCTGCAGCTGTGGTAGTTCAGGGTATCTCACCAAAGACATGACAGAAACTATTTAAAATGCTCATGTTTTTAAAAGCTCACAAATAATTCAGTAGATACAAGTAGCGTTGTAATAGTCGTCGAGGAAGGAAAGAGACGTTTATATTGTCATCACGCTTAGTTTTAAATATTGAGTCATTTTCATCAAATGTTTGACATCAGCGTTTTAAGGGCAGCTAACCATCAGTCAGCGCTTTAGAGAAGAGATGGAGCAGTGTTCTGTCCAGGGTGACAGCCGATCTTGGTATGGGATATTCAACAGGCAGAAAGCATGCTCTAAACCTCCACAGGGATCGACAACATAAATATAAAATACCACAATGCTTCTTATTTGATTATATGGGTGGTTACATGCTGGGATGCAGAAGTCTAACGACGTCCATAACAGTGGTTCATGAGCGACGATAAAACTGAATCCGTTTTTGGGGGAGGAGGGGGGATAAGACCCCGCCCCCGTAAAGATTTCCCCATCACATCTTTGCCAGGAAACCAACTAACTCCCCTTTAGCCCTCAAAATCTCTGACAATCCATTTCTTCCTAGTTTTGTCACTGACAGCGTTTCATACCCGGCACTCCTGCTTCATAAGCACTCTCTGGCTTCTTCTGGTCAGCCGATCACCTCACAAACAAGCATTGGCATAGCCAATAGGTCTCGCCTTTGGGACCTTATAAGTGTTTAGCCATGCAACAGTTGATGTTGTTGCACCAAGGATATTGTGCTGCATAACTAAATACTTATAAGATCCCAAAAGCGAGACCTATTGGCTATGCCAATGCTTGTTCTTAGTGTTCCTGCTTGGAACCGGGAAAACATGCAGCATTACTGGCATATCCCCTATTTCGAGACGTGGAACTTGAATTAATGCAATAATCCTCCATCAGGTAAATAACCCACCCAGCAGTGTCGGTATTAACACATCGAATAATGGGTCAATCTGATTGAGGTTCAATGTGTCAGTATAAAGAAGGAAAGAAATAACGAAAACATTTGCATTTGTATTGTGCTTATAAAGCGGTTTCCCTCAAGCCTCGTCTGGCTTCCAGACTTCTAGATGATAGTGCACATGTAATCTGGGCTGTACTGGCAATACAGGACCCGGGTGAGAGTACCAGATGGCTGAGGAGCATGGGGCTCCTTCCAGGACTAGATGCTCGAAGGGATGCTCACCCCTGTTAACCCTGTATGCAACCCTGAATGACAGGCACATCATTTCCCCTATAGGAGCATATAGGCTGCAGAGAAATAATACTCCTGGGAACTGCACCAGATCTTACTGTAATGGAATATTTTACGAGTTTCCTATTAAATATGCCTGTACAACCTCTCTGCTTTTGGCAAATGCACGTGGAAAACTGTGCTGTCAATAGAACTATTGGTGAAATTTCAAAGAAGTGATATTGGGGGAGATCCCCAAAACTTTTCAGGAGCTTATTACTCAAAAAAGTTGCAAGCGGGTCCGGTATTAAAAGTATAAGGGATTAGAAAATGCTCGATCGGGTCTTTAGGCCACTGCCTGACTAGTTGCGAGACACTGCAACAGCAGCATGTAAAAGGCGAGTGGGGAAGGTGGCCTTTGATTCACAGGTATGCAGCATGCAATATTCTGCCACCAACATCAAAACAGTATAGAAAGAACTAGAAAAGGACAAAAAAACTGAATTCGCAAGTATCCCTCTGATGTTGGAGTTGTGTTCTGGCTGGGTTAAGTCTTCTTGGTGAACTTTAACCCCATTGCCTTGTTTTCATTTTTATGAACGGACGTGTGCACTTGTGATGAATGATTTGTGGAACAATAAAGCATGCAGATAAAACAGGTATTTCTACAAGTTTCTCCTTACAATGTGGTCCTGGAGCGTGTAAACATGTGGCTCTGGTAAGTGTGACTATTTGGTTTGCAAAGTGACAGGGTAGAGGTTATGATTTACTGGTTGATTTTGTTATTCGGTTCAGTACACTATACCTTGCTAGGCAGTTGCCAAGCTCCTGCAGGGGTCCATACTTCTTTAAATAGTCCTCACACATGTTTAGATGGTCCCTCATGTCACTCAGGCATACCTATGCAAAAAAAGCCAAAAAGATTTTATGTTACTTTGCAATTTGGGGCCTTTGTCTTGGAGACATGTCTGCAATACATTCTGTCTAAAGCAATGAAATTCAACATAGGTCCAAGTTCAAAGCAGGTTTTCAAGGATAATTAATATGTAAATGAGCTGCTTGTAGATCCACTGTATGTAAATTGACCCTATGTAAGTAATCTGAAAATATGGCATAAATCTGGCTCTCCTGGATACACGGTAAATTTCCCAGGTATAAACAAAATTCATTATTTAGGGCCTAATTACGATGTCGACATCATTCCGGTACTAGGACCGACCGACCTCCTGTTGGCAGTCCCGACCAACCAATTAGGATGCAACTGTTCGGTCGCACTCCTATTCTGTACAATGGGAGCATGCATTCCGACCGGAATGCATGCTCTCATTGTAAAATGGCGAGGTACAGTTCATCCCTGCACCCCGTGGCAGGCACCCCAAGGTGCCTGCCACGGGGTGCAGGGATCAACAGGGGGGCACCATAGGTGCCACTCGGCCTCCAACCGGAGGCCGTGCTCCCATGGGAGCCCTGCTGGGGGCCCCCAAAGTCGACTTCCTACAGCCTTTCTGTGTCGGAAAGGCCAGCACAGAAAGGCTGTAGGAATCTGACATTGTAATCCCTTGGACGGAAAGAGCCGCCCTTGGGATTACCGAAGTCATTCCGAGTGGCGGACGGGCTCTCCAAACCCGTCGGAAGCCAGTCATAATGACAGGTAGGATTCCTTTCCAACTGACACCATCCTAATGGGTCGGTCGGAAAGGAATCCGACCAGTTGGTTATGATGCGGTAGAAATGGCTCCGACCAACGGTCGGAGCTGTATCCTACCGCATTGTGATCGGCCCCTTAGTGTCTTTTTGTTGACAGACCTTCCAATTTCCTTCCTCAAGACAATACCACAACTCGTCAGTACCTTATGATCAGCTCTCCAGGTCTCTCGCTACATGCCCTGCAAATCATCACCCATTGTGCGACTTCACATTTCCACTACATGCCCTCTAGAATATATTTTACCCGGCCCATTTGCAAACAGGCAGAAGACCGTATCCCTCACGTTTCGACACGTTATCTTGTCAACTTACAGTTGCATTTAAGAAAAGAATTGAAATGTTCCGCAGCTCTATTTCATCATCACGAAGGATGACTTAATTAGACAGTCTTAGTCTGTACATAGATGGATTGCCATGTGGTAAAAATGAATAGGTAAGCGCACATGGCTTTGCCATCTGTACACAGCAGCATTTATTTTAAAGAGGGGGGCATAATACAACGAAGAAAACCCCATCTTTTAGTTTCATGCAATGATCTGTAATTGTGGAAAAACTCATCACTTATTATTCAGATTGTGGCATTTTACTGCAGCACTCACTTACAGGTTATGTAATTGATAAATATAAGTGGGAGTTTGAAAGAAGATAACAGGTGTTGTGCCATTGAAGCCATGTGCACCAACTCAACAGCCAAATCAGCTTTGCTGTATGTCTGAGAAGCATAATCTTCTCATCGTGTCAATGTAGGATGCCTAGTTCCTGCTAACAAAGCAGTTAATAGCACTACCTTTTGTTTACACTCCTCACAGTTCTGAAATACTGTCTTCATCTTCTTGATGATGTCGGCGGCGGGTGCTCCCTCAGCAGACAAATGAGCTCGGCAGTAGGGACAGGCGTAAGAGTTGCTTTGAACACTTGCAGCGAGACAGGACCGGCAAAATCTTCAAAACAAAG
This sequence comes from Calotriton arnoldi, assembly GCA_963921515.1. Classification (NCBI taxonomy): domain Eukaryota; kingdom Metazoa; phylum Chordata; class Amphibia; order Caudata; family Salamandridae; genus Calotriton; species Calotriton arnoldi. The sequence continues at coordinate 894,788 of CAWUFW010007543.1, read as the reverse complement.
CGAAGAAAACATAAAAATCCATTCACAATGAGATCTGTGGATAAAACAAAGAAATGCAAATGGATGGTTGCTAGCCCTCTCTCCCATAACCATTTTAGTAGCTCTTTAGAAAATGTGTTTTGCTACTGAGGCCATAGTTTTTAACCTATTACCTGGAAGCCTACACAAACCTCTCTAGGAATGAAAGAGCAAAGCTCAGTGTTGTCTATGATGTCACTTTGAATCCTGAGTAGGAAAACTCATGATTATTACTGGTAGCTACCCAACCTATAATGTTATGTTGTATATGCACACCTCCCCCACTCCCATGATCTACTGTATCAGCTGTGTAGTAGGAGAGAAGCCATGGAGGAAACAAACACTAAAGAACTTTTGCGCTCCCTCCTACTACCTTCAGCCTCTTCCCTCCTCCTCGCATACAAAAAACAAAGCATTGGCATAGCCAATAGGTCTCGATTTTGGGACCTTATAAGTGTTTAGCCATGCAACAGTTGATGTTGTTGCACCAAGGATATTGTGCTGGATAACTAAACACTTATAATGTCCCAAAGGCGAGACTTATTGGCTATGCATTGGGAGGCCTTATAAGTGTTTCGATAGAGCTATTGAGTTTGCCAATGTTTCTAAGCTGTGCTGTAGAGAAGTGTGGCTGCTGTGCAGCATGCTGAGAAGTTGTAATTAAAAAGTGTAAGAAGCACTGAGTGATGCTGTGGTGTTGTTGAGTGATGCTGTGCTGGCCCTGAGTTATGCTGTGGTGGCGTTGAGTGATGCTGTGCTGGCCGTGAGTGATGCTGCGGTGGCCCTGAGTGATGCTGTGGTGATGCTGATTGATGCTGTGGTGCTGCAGAGTGATGCTGTGGTAGCGTATAGTGTTAGAGTGCTGGGCTCAACAGACACCCTTTAGTTCACTCGACATTTTGTAGACAGTTGAGCTTGACGGACGCTATATCACTGGTGAAGGAGAAGTAGTGCTTACAGCAAACCAGAAGAAAATGTGGATTACAATAATTCAGCTAGCAGCAGCGATACGCTATTTCATAAAAGAAGCCAGAACTCATTCCAGATAAGACGAATATTCCAAAAAAAGCAATTGTTCTCTTCCGCCTTCCCAGGGGCTACAATAAATGCTCCGATTTATAGCACACATAGGAAGAAAATCACTGCCTGCCTGCAAACCTTGCACAGTCAGAATACATGCTAATGAGCCGTACATATGCACAGTTCATCCTCTCAGCTCGTGCTCTCCACCTGCATGTAAACACGTACATGATTTTTCCATCATATCAATACAAGCGCGCCCCACACCCCCTTCAAATGAGAAAGCTCCCAGTGTCGCCATCCTAAAAGCACAAAGAGGTAACGCTGCTGTATGCCGCATTCCTTGTAGTACACCAGACAAAGCTTCCTTTTCTGCGGAGGCAGCAGCCTTTTAGGACTAATTCCTGCTGATTAAGGATAGGGAACACAGTTTCCGCTCTAAAGTTGTCACACGTAAACAAAACAACACCAGCAGCACACAATGGCGAAAGCACCACCCCCACCCCAGTGTGTGAAGCAGCCTAACCTTGCCTTCTGTAGGCGTTGTGTAACGGCAGCCACAATGCAAGCTGCACACCGACCACAAATGACAGGCTGGTACTGGGCAGACATGGCGGAGACCTGGGTGGAGTGGGGGCTGGGGTGTACACTGCTGGAACGGTACCCGCGTGCCACACAATATTGGGAACACATTTACCTGGTGGACCGAAGCCCCTAGGGAATATGCCATGTGTAATAAATAGTGGGATGAGACCCCAACACAGAGGGCAGTTAAAACCAGGAAAATGTTTAAGGGATGGTCCAGCGGCCATATGAAAAACGACCAGGTGTACATGCTTCAGAGGAGGCATGTTGCCCCTATAGAAGATGGCTGTCCATGCTGGTCAGGAATGGCCGAAACCAAAGGAAGGGAGCTGAGAAGTACAGAGAGAAAGTTAAACTCACGCTGTACTCGTCTGTTTAAAATCGAAATAAAGTGTGGGGTGGGTTGTAGTTACAGAGAATATGCGCTGACTGTGGGTTTACATACAGGCAGGAATGGGGTGCCCTATCAATAACATACGAGCTGGTATGGGAAATCCCTACATAAGGCATACCGAGTGGTATAGGGCGTCTGTGTGGATGACATACAGTTTGTAGGGACGTCTGTGTCGATAACATGGAGGCTGCTAAGGAAAGCCCCTGTAGATGACTTGCGGGCGCATGGGATGTGTTTGCAGGTGACATACAAACAGGGATCGGATGTCGCAGTAAATGACAGGCATACACGCAGCGGGAGAAGACAATGTGGATTACAATAATTCAGCTAGCAGCAGGGATACGCTATTTCATAAAAGAAGCCAGAAGGCAGAAAAGCGCTGCTTAGAGGGAATCGTTCTACAGGGCATGAAAAAACCCGGCTTTTAAGGAGGCAAACACTAGTGGAAAAAATGGTCTGCCTGCAGGCGGCCATAATCCAACAGAGCAAAGCCATCCAAGCATGGAGCCATAAACTAAAGTAGAGGAGAAGAAAAACAAGACCGCGGCCGCGAGACGCGCTCTGTGGTGGGGGAGGGCGGAGCGGGCGCTTGGGAGAGCAAGCAAGAGAGGAAAGCCAGATGGCGCCTGATCGCGCGCTGTAAGGGTGCCGCGAGGAAAGCCAGATGGCGGCTGTGCGCGTGCCCGCGCGCGTAACCGCAAGCTTTAGGCCACAAGCAAAAGCTTGTGGTCGGATTTCTAAAGCCCACTCACTAAATGTCTCGCCAGACCAGCGCATGCGCTGGCTCAGGCGAGACCTAAAAAAGGCCTGGTTGCCCCCCACCCACCTCTGGATTTCTTCACTTTTAGTGTTATAAAAAGGTCACAAAGAACAACAACTAAACACTAAAGAAAAGCAACAGCTCATGTTGAGCAAACAAACCATACAGCTCGTTCGTACACGCAGTGCGGAACATTTACAAATGTGAAACTAGAATGAAAATAAGAACATCTGTAAAGCTCAGGAGATAGCTAGAATGAAAACAGACAAGAACCCACCAGATGCAAAATGAACATGAACATAAAACTGAACTAGGAAATGTATCCTGGCCAGGGCAACGTGGATTTGTGTCACTAGTGCTAAGGGCAAACTGACCCAATGTCCTCTTAGTGACGTGTTAACCTAACCTCTGGATGAGGGCTGCTACAAGTGTCGAAATATTGATCACATCTGCAGAACACATTCTGTTCCTGCTGTCCAGCGCTAGCAGTACACATTCATTGACCCTCATTTTCTGGCTACAGGGAGGAGTAGAGTAACAGGAAGAAAATCTCACAAAAATTCTCAATAAAACACAAACATCATGGATCTGGCTAAAGAGATGTTCTTCTCATTTTTGATGGGGAGAAGAACTGTTAGGAGATGGTGTTCGGGAACTGAATCAAAATAGCTTGACCCTGAACCTGACAGATAACAGTAGTGGGGAAAAGGTTGGATTATTTGGCCCTACAAACAAAAATTAATTGAACAATGTTCAATACTTAATACGCAACGAAATCCACCCTTTATGATAGTCATTCGTGGAGTGTCAAATACAACATACTCACCAGAGAATATACTAGGATCAAATGAAACTCTGCAAGAAATGTCAAAATATCTAATCAATTCAGAAGAGATAAAGAATAACTGAAGAAACAAACCCAGAGTATCTGAAATGGATTGATCATCACTGCTGTTTCCAAGCAGCAACAAGACAGATTAGAATCTAAGGATAAGATTTGCTGGAAAATCCCTAAACGTGATGAAGGAATTGGTGACTGTCTGAAGAAAGGAGAGGAATTATATTAAAAAACACACACACCTTGCATGAGTTGAGAAACCCAAACTTTATAACATGAACCAAAAGTGATGTGGCCAGCTTATTTATATTTATAAAAAGTAAAAACCAATAAGAAGGGTTTGGCACAGCACTTGTGTTGGAGAAAGAGGGGCAGAGCTGTGCAGCTCTTCAATGCCGATGAGTCCACTACCCTACAGAACCCACCCCCGTCTCCTGCCTCCCGACAAGTGCTCCTTGCAATGACTGCAGCTCGGCATGCAGTGCAGAGGGGTGGAAGCATTATGCTTACCAACCACCAACCCCAAGGAGGGCATACATACTTCAAGTGGGGTCCCAGTAGGCCCACCATCTTTCTTCAAGCATACTGACTACAAAGTACATTCCTGTGACTGTGGTGGAACCATCACTGCCCGGTTCTTGGGGGGGCAGTTTAAGGAAGGGACTAGCTGATCTGCCCTTGAGGTTACCTGCCAATGTATATTCGAAACAAGGAAACGTCCTGGCTAATTATTGTGGTGCCGAAACGTATAAACACAGATATCCACTGGTTTTCAGAATTTATGAAAACACTGGAAATTGCACACTGTAATTCACCAAAAAACTGAAAATGAAAGCAATACCCTACTGATCTGGTTACGTGGCATAGTCCATATGTATTAAATAAAATTAAATCACAGCCACCTGTGCATGTAAAGCAATACTGTGTTTTCTGATGCAAAAAAAACCAAAATATTGCTTTGCAAAAGATCTTGATCTTTTTAACTGTAATAAATTAATGGAAATGCAAGCAAAAGGAGTGCAGCGGCAAGCAGGCTTGTGTATTTTAACATGAAGGTGGTGACCCTGGGCTGTGGGTCACTGCCACTTAAGCTCTTATGTACCTGATTGCTTTTGACATGCTGCTTACACCTTAACCAAGAGCCAATCAAGTGTATACAAAACATACCAAAGTGGGTCCCTCCTTTACCCAGACACCCATGTGTCTCCTGGCTGCAGAGTGTCTGAAGGCAAACAAATGAGTACTGACCTGCGACCTGTCCAGCCCGTTCAGTGCTTTGACTGCAGTGTTATTCTTTCTCGTCAGAGGTGTGGGGGCTTAAGAGGGGGGTTCTATCAATCTTCCCGCGTGTTTTTTCTGCTGCTAGAGAAATGCTGGCGCAGTCCCAGTGAAAGCATAGCAGCCCTGCAGAGAAGCGATTGGACTCGCCCATCAAAAGTAAAACAGCAATATAGAACAGAGCTGCAACTGTCCCATTAAATGCATCAGCGCTATGCCAGGAACCGCTAGTACTGTTTAATTTGGAGCAAAAGCAAATGGTGAGAAGTGGCATTGCTGTCCAGACCTGCTGAAAGTATGGAGACCCTGTTGACCAATCACATGTAACTTCTAGAGAAAAATAAAGAGGCCCTGTTGGTAACCGTCTGAGCTGTTAGCAATGGTAAATGTTTTAAACCCCCCCGAAAGTGCTGGTCCCAACCCATGAAGTATATGTGGATCCTAATGGGAAGTGCTGGTAAAGTATTGGGGGTCTGATCAGTGGCGCCACTTTTGGCTCTTAAATATGCAGTGGTCCTGAAGAAGGCTACTGGTGCTACAGTGCAGAGAACCAGGCGAAAAGTGCAGGTGATGTCCCGCTTAATTTTGGATACTGCTGGGAAGAGCCCTACTACCCTTTTGACTGAACCGCAACCCAGCCTAGAGGTCCCTGCAGTGGCCCATTTATGGTAAGGCATCTTTGCAAAGAAGTGGTCCTGTAGTCCAATTACAAGAAGGGAAGGGCCTCCATGGAAGTACCACCAAAGACCAAATTAAAGTATAGCAACCCTGCAGCAAAGTGCTGGTGCCCTCTAACTATGCGCAACAGGTGCCCGCTGAAAAGTGCCATAAAGGGGCCAAGACATAACCGGTACTGATCCTGCCCAGTTGGAAGTATCTGGGCTCTACCACGAATTGTCAGTGATTGCTCATTAAAATGCATGAGACCTGCTGAGAATTGCCAGTACTGTGATACTGGAGGTATCAAAATGCCAGTACCGACCCATTAAAGGTACTGGAGCTTTGATGAGAACACTGCTGTCATTTTAGTAACAATTATAGAGGCCCTGCTGGCAAATGTTCTGCTAAAAGTGCGATGCGCGTACAAATATTAGTCAGCACTGTGCCAGTAAAAACACTGGATTTTGCTGGCGATGGCCAAGATGGCCCCAACAGACCTGGAAAAGGTTGCCACCGAGCCCAATAAAGCTGCAGGAGTCAAGGTGTATAGTAGCCCTGATGGGAAGTTGCACCATCCCATTAAAACAAAAAAAAAATAGGAGTCCTCCAAACAAATTTCAAGCACTGTGCCATTTGAAGCACAATAACGCGCTAGACACGTTTTACAGCACTTACTGTCTTGTTAAACGTAAGCCAACGTCACAGAGAAGTGTCACTGATATCCCATTAAAAGTGGCACAGTTCTACACACAGGTGTTGTTATCGCCCAATTAAAATCCAGGGCCCTCCAGATAAATGTCTGTATTGATCAATTAACAGTAAAAAAAAAGCCCATCAGGGAAGTGTCTAAACTGTCGAATTCAAAAACCAGGAACTCTGCTGTAAAGTGTCGGTTCTGGCCAATTAAAAATGAAGGCACTGAGCTAATGCGATAAGCGGCTTTTTACTCCATTAAACCCCGCTTGATCCCTTTCAAAAGCTGGGTTACTGCGTGGTAACCAATATAGCAGTCCTTCTGAGAAGTGACAGTGATGCTCTCTTAAAGAAAGTCAGCGTCCTCCTGCTGGTTAAGTGCCAGTGATGTCGCATTAAAAGCACGGGGGTCTGCTGATAGCACTGTCATAATGCAAGGATTTGCTCCATATTGGGACCTGTGTCGTCCCTTGCTGAGCAGACAGCTCGCCGCTGACAAATGCGGTGATCCATGAAGAGTTCGAATCCCAGTCTCCGGAGGATGTCAACAATGAATCCCACAGGCTGGGTGGCAGTCACATGCATTGTGCACAGAGCACAGAAACAGAAGAAGGGCTGTACTTAGCACAATATAAAAAGGTTATTAACAGGAAAGGGACTTGCCACACCAGCCCTGCCCTTTGAAAACAGGGTGTAGGCTCTCATTATCAGCCACTGCCGGTGCTTTCAAAGCACTGGACATTAGGAATAAAAGAAAAACAAGCATTGGCATAGCCAATAGGTCTCACCTTTGGGACCTTATAAGTGTTTAGCCAGAGCTATTGGCTTTTCCAATGTCTTTAAGCTGTCATAAAGCAGCGTGGCTGCTGTGCAGCATGTTGAAAAGTTATAACAAAAAATACAAATGGCATTTTTACAGTTCATGCATATCTCTTGAATAGGAGGGCTGAACAAAGTGCTGCCTGGTAATCACAGTTTCCAGTCACTAACAGCGGGACACAGTGCAGGGCTCACCTATGATTAGTGTTCAGACTTTAGGAACCAGCTGGCATTAGAAAGCCACTGATGGCAGGGCAGAACAAAGACTACAGGGATCACCAGGCAATGGACAGTCAGAGAACCTATGCTACTAATTTATCATGACCTGCCTAAACATGAAACAGTTTATGGACAGGAGCAGAAAACATCAAATAAAGTTATCCATGGTTACATAGAACTTTTAAACCTCTGCTCCGAGATGCACATGTATACAAAGATTTCATACAGCCCTTATTACATACAGCTAAAATGACAAGTAATGAATTCTCCCTGTTTCTGCCTTGGAAGGAAACGGTGCAAAACTTTACCCAGCATGGCCTTTTTGTTTTGTTTGTGCAGCTTCAAAAACATCAATGCGATCACCGATGAAAATAATTATACAGTTAGATCAAAAGTACAGATTTCTTACTAGTGTAATTTCGTAGTCTTTGTGGCATGCAGGATTTTTATTTTTCAAACCACGGATGTTTTGCACAGTTAATCTCTGTAAGGGGTTTCCTTTCGACCTGCACCACCTGTCACTTAACATTTAGACAAAGTGTCTGCGCACTCCACTCCCCATATCAGGTTGTGTGTATGCTGAATACGTGTCCGCAATAGCCTAAACCTTGAGTTAGTGCCCCTGATGGCTACGGAAAACAAGGCAATTTTCATACATTTTATCAACTGTTGCTACTCCTTGCAGCCAACAAACCTCGTATATTTTCTTGTTCTGAAAATGGACTTTAAAAAGATACAGTCATGCAATTTCGACATAGTATTCCAGTTTTTAATTTTCACATATCACGTTCCTATGAACAACAACCATTCGGTGACCATTATCAGTTAAGCCCCACACCACAATTATAACAAAGTGTTACTTTTGCGTGGACGTTCATCTCCTGTGGAAATTACACATGTAGTGAGAAACAGCCACATCATGGTAGAAGGAAGCAAAAAACATGTCATACGCCTCCAGTTGGGCCAGTAGCTTAGCCAGTGTGTCATGGACCCTGGCGCAAGAAAGGAAATAGCTCCATGGCTGCTGTATGAATTATAACATACAGCAAACATCATGGTTCATGTAACTCCAGCCATACCAGAAACTGTTGGCATTCTGGCTAAAGGCTTGCTACACTGTGCCAGCTGGGCATAAAAAAAGGGCAAGAGCGCAGAGAACGGATGTGCCCTGGTGACCAAAGCCAGGCATTTAGTCCTTGCCCTTGAAAAGGTATTCATGCAAGGAGCAGGCCTGCTATTTCCGAGCACCGCTCAGTGAATCTGTGTGCGTGTGTGGGCGATAAGCAACCCCACAGAGAATTAGGCCGTAAAGTCGTCTGTGCCTGTGCTTTGTTGATAGTCGTCTGTGTTTATTCTGCGGGGTGTTGTATTTATATGGTACATTGATGCTTGATCCCATTGTTGTGTATCAACCCCATACATGTGTGCGTAACTGCAATTTGAATGACTAAACTGCCTATAAATTAACGCCCACATGCGCGGCAGCATGACGAAGATGATACGCACCTTGCCATGCGGAATCAAGCTACGAGTGTTTATCTAACTCTTTTCAAGACTCAGCAGGCCCCTCCAGACACACGGACCTCACCCCGCCCCCATGACTGTGAGGTTGGGTGGCACAGCAAAAAATCAGTGGTGCGGTTGAGCACAATGTGTGAATGCCTCCGAAAACACAATAAACCCCCATGCCTCAAGAGCTCTCATCCACCGAACAGCTGCTCCATAAGAGGATTTGTGAATGCTGAAAAGGACATTGACAGACTGCAAATGAAGCGTGGAGCACGACACTTGCCCCTCTATTTACCTTTGGCAGGGGGAGAAGGAAGCGGGAAGAAACGATGTGCTTCACTCCCCTAGATCCGTAGCACGAGCAGGAGGTGGGGCACAGAGGTACACGGAGGACACAGTTTCAGATTTATGTTCGATCTCAGAGGGGTGGTGGGGGCGGGCAAACACGGCATCAGAAACACGCCTAACACAAAGAACAGCGTCCCGCGGGTGGTGCGCGCGCACGGTAAGGAAGAAAAAAACGAGGAATGCAGCTGCCACCCTGCGCGCCGCTACTCGCAACACGCCTAACATAAAGAACAGCGTCCCGCGAGTGGTGCGCGCGCGCTGTAAGAAAGAAAAAAACGAGGAATGCAGCTGCCACCCTGCGCGCCGCTGCTCGCTCCCGAGAGCAAAACGACGTGGGAGTGAACATTAAAAAAAGAGGTGGCACATGAGCCCGCCTTTAGCCATTTGCTTCCTTTCATTATTGAAAGACACACGCAAAAGCCAATCCTATGTGTGGGAGGAGTCAGACCCACACAGAGTAGTTTAGAGTGCTTACAAGAAGCCTCGCAGAGCAGCACATGCGCGCTGGCTCAGGCTTGACCTAAAAACGGAGGTAGTGTGGAGTTTCACGTGCCACGCCCTGTATCCGTCGCCTAGAGGCACTGGTGACCCAGACGTGAGAAACCTCTTACACTGGGCACAGTGGAGCCGGCAGGAGGAGGCTTACACAGCCAAGGCGCCCCCTCCCCTCTGCTGCTGGCCTACCTCACCGCCCCATCACACCTACTTCTCACAGTGACACCAGGCCAAAACCCGGCCATGAATGTAGAACGCAAGGTCAGCTCAAAGGGTACGGCTTCGTGAGGGAATGTGGGTGCTTATTGTTACCCAATTCAAACGGTACTCATTTTACTAGTCTCGGAAAGGTGAAAGGCTGAGTGAAACCACCAGTAGTGGAACTATTGAACCAGAGGTCAAACACAGAACCCTGAAGCACTTGCCGTCTGGGCCTACAAACTCAGCTTATAGTGTGAAGCAGTCAGTACGTTTTAAGGGTTGTTTGGTCAGATTAGACACGCAGTTAAGGCAGGTCGATTCCTCACAGAAGAATTACGTGTCACTGACAATGCGCAGGAAAAACACAGCCTTTGACCAACACACCAGGCAGCTGCTGGTGCTTATACATATGGGAAGAGTGGAGGCAGCACCAGGGACCAAGCAACAACTAAGCCAATGTGTTGCTTTAAAGATTCTTTATTCTTTTTTCATAGAAAACGACAAAACAGCCAACGCGTTTCGTTCCCTTAGTAGGAACTTCGTCAGGGCATTAATAGTTGTTATCCGTACGGACAAGCTCCTCATTCCGCGTGTCAAGGGGGTAATTGGTCCCAAAGTACAACTAAAATTAATTATTAATCCGGTCTGGTCACCTAAATATTATTATATTGGTAGAATGGTCCTCATTGATATGAATGAACTATAATAGATCCCTCGACAGAATTATAGATGAGGTTTCAGGCTGCTCTACTGTGAATGGTCCCTGGCATACTGGCCGCCGCCGGAAGAAATAGTCGTACGAGACGCTTGCAGTCGGACTTCTTTCACTACTTTCCTATAATTACTTCAGTGCAATCGGACACTCTGGCACAACAAATAAATATTACAGATTATTTACCCACGCGGAAACCTCATCTACAATTCTGTCGAGGGATCTATTATAGTTCATTCATATCAATGAGGACCATTCTACCAATATAATAATATTTAGGTGACCAGACCGGATTAATAATTAATTTTAGTTGTACTTTGGGACCAATTACCCCCTTGACACGCGGAATGAGAGCTTGTCTGTACGGATAACAACTATTAATGCCCTGACGAAGTTCCTACTAAGGGAACGAAACGCGTTGGCTGTTTTGTCGTTTTCTATGAAAAAAGAATAAAGAATCTTTAAAGCAACACATTGGCTTAGATGTTGCTTGATCCCTGGTGCTGCCTCCACTCTTCCCAATTTCTGTCTCTGGATTTCCAGTGAGACCCAACTGCAGCAGGTCTCGGAGGCTATTTGCACAGGACACTTATACTATATGGACAATATAATATGATTGATGTGCTGAACGTGTAGTCCGCTGCAATTTCTGTTTATTTTTCTTATACATATGGGAACTGGGGCTACTAACCCTGCTCTATGACTCCATGCTATGACAAACATTGATGCTCCCAGGCACTGACAGGTGTTTAATAGTAGCTTCGGCACAGCACCAAAAATAACAAACTTCATTCAAAAAGACGGAACCCGCTCTCTATCCTGCGCTATTGCTGATCTGTGAGTTCCTAGACTGAGAGCTAGTGGGCGCGCGAGGTAAGAATACTGGCAGGGAAACTTCAACAGCTGCAGTGGCAGCAGCTGGAGAGGGGAGGCCTCGCGAGTGACCGGATCAGCAGACATGTGCGCCTTTGTCCATCAGAAATGTTACTGATTAACATTAGATCTTCAGAATCGGTGCAAGGGTCACTTCCATGACTGACTTCTCTTTGCCGTTCAGCTACTGTGCAAATCCACTCAAAAGAGATGCATTGCTTCTTCACCTGTTTGTTTTCCAGTGGCACTAATAACTGCAAAGGCAACAGGGCACCAATTATATACGGGATAAAGTATCCCTGCCATAAATTATAAGGATATTGCAGGTCACTGAAGAGTATAGAGGAACTAGGCCGTTAGTGACTTGCAATATGCTAATAAAGTATGGCAGGGCGTACTTTATTCCTTATAATACATGGTGATACCATCACCCTTCCCACAAACCACTTAACTCCTTGGTGTCTTGCTCTTACATGTTCATTGCAGACAAGAAGAATATAAGCAGACTCCGTACTGTGAAGTTAAACACACCACAAAGCAGCTAGTAAATTTTTGTTTAATGTAAGTCAGTGAAACATGCTGACATTTTATCTTTCCTGCAGTGATATATAGTGTGGAAAAAATAAGCATGAGTCATTAATATCTCCTTTTTGCTGATCACTTTTTCTTTTTAGAAAAAGACACCAGAAGAAGGAAAGCCAGTTCCTGTTTTTTTTCTTGTTTAAACTACAACTGTAATTATGCTCTGTGGCCTGCCTTTCATCCTGGCCGCTGGTCTGGCAGCAGGCATTGTGGTGTCAGAACTCAACTGTGATGACCTATTACGGGTGAGCAGCAAGGTAATTTCTTTAGTACAGTTGACTAGAGACATCACAAGTCACCTGTAATAAGGAAATTTGAGATGGTCTTTTATAAAGGGCTTACATAGAAAATACTGTTGATTCCATAAACATGGTGCTGGCAGTTCAGTCAATCGGAAAGCCAAATATTCGCCTTCCCTATTCTGGATGTGATATCCCATCATGAAAAAGTTCCATATGTTGCAGTGTCCATATATATCCAAAAAACGGTTCAAATAAATTCAATTCCTCTGTTGTGTTGTTCTACCAACTTTTTATTGAATTTTTTGTATCAAAACAAATTGCAATCAGCCTAACCAACGTGTTTCGTCCCTTAGGACTTCATCAGGGTTGAATAATCAAAAGAATCAATTATCACCACATTCTGTTCGGTGTTGTGCCATACCAAATGTCCTCCTAGAGTCAGATCAATTTCGTTGGGTGGTATAGTACCCCCAATTTCATCTTCTTCATCTGTGTCCAAGCCCCCAATCCACGAGCAATAGACCTACCCAGAGCCAAGACTAAACAAGCATTGTCAAAGCCAACGGGCCTGAGCTGTGGCTGACTGTCTTTTGGCTTTGAGTAAGTGTTTTGGTTTGTCACTTTCTTTGTAAAACCCAAAAAGTATATGCATTGTTGTAATAAATCAAACCATCTTGGTTAATGCCAGACCTAAAAAGAGAAGAGCAAAGTCCAGAGAGTGGGTTGTTTTTTGTAGGTCTAGAGTTACCCATTAAACAAAATGCAATGCCATGCCTTAAGAGCGGGCTGCATGCCAACCAGCATCAGCTCATCTGAACAGCATGCAAGTTCATAAGCCTGGTATTTCCAGGGAAAGAGTTGAAGGGTAACTTTCTGAGGCGGTTCACTCCAATATAGTGAATCTATTATGGCAAATTCATGTTCTAACAGCTCGGCTGAGGAAGCAGGACAGGCAGACACCCTTGGACCCACATTTGACCAAATTGTGTGATCCTAAGGCAGACACTAGAGCGCTGCCTGGCTGAAAGGCCGCATCCAAAGAAACCTAGGAGTGCTTAGAAACAGGCTAAGCCCCAGTGTAAAGCGCTGTAAAACAATGCAAATGTTTATGGTGTGTATGGTAGCGTTTGCTGCGACAGCACTGCAGCTCTTTTACTGACAGTTATTTCGATAACACAACTGAGTTGCACTCGTTTTAATGACTTTGGAAGGATAACAGGCCGAGTTAGCAGGACGGCATTTAAGCATGTAGCCTGCAGGATGCAGTCATTTTGGCAGGAGATGTGTTAGACCAATGGGGCTATGTGACCGGTTCCACAGATCGTCACCTGCCCCCTGCCATCAAACAATTAACCACGTTTTTTCGCAAGGAATTGGACCACGAAGCGCTCAGTGAGAAAGACCCTTTGTTGCAATGCCTTCTGAAATCTTTTTTTTTTGTTAAGGTGCAATGTTAACATGACATCACAAAGGGCCATTCATTGTGCATTGCTTTTTGATTTCAATTCAATCAATTCATAATCTTTATTCGGATAGGCAGTATATCCATAAAAGTACAACCATAAAAAAACTGTTAAAATTATCAGACACAATTTCACATCTTAAAATATGATGAATAAAATGCATTATTTACAACATAACCAATCACAGTTAAGAATTCAAGGGTCTGACATGGACTGACGTGCCCGGATCGCAGCTCTCAGAAAAGTACTTAAGCGGAATACAAGCTCCTCATCGATCATACCAAGCATGCTTGTATAAGCCAGATCCAGGCTAACAGGTTTCCTTTTTTAAAATAGGGATAGAGTGTCCCCTTGCTATATTTCATATAATATTTGCAAAAGAATAAAAAATGCAGGGTTGTCTGTCCGCTAGTTCCGTCACATGGGCAGGGTGCCAAATCAATTTTGGGATGATAACCAAGGGGAAAACATAATACAAACTTGAGTGTCCCTGCTCTGAGACGGAATAACAGACTTCTTTCCCAGTGACTCATAGGTAAGGTGAGGTAGTTTGGTAGGGGATAACAATATTGAACTAGTGACATATAACTAGAGACAAGGGTTTTCTGTGATTCCTGAGCTATGCGCTCGGTACTGTAAAGTAGGTAAAGTGCATTCCTAAGATCTATTTTCCGTAGTGTTTCAGCTTTACAAGGGTTTCTAAAAATACAACCCTGATTAATACTGCATAAGCTCTGATAAACTCCGGATAGCCAGGGGATATCCATCCCTTTCTCACACTTCAAACAGTCCATGATGATATCTCTAGTCAGAATAGCTTCCTCATTCTTCCAGACAGACAGCCAAAAGAGAGCCGGGCGAGCACGTATAAAATCAGTGACATAATTTAAATTTAATTCTTTATGGCAAACATAATGAGATGTCGAGATTGAGGCGCCCAACAGTTTCCTGCAGAATCTGTTTTCTTCCCGCTGAATGCAGGAACTGTTTGTGGTGCCCCAAATCTCCGCTCCATAAGTAGCTACTGGGACGCATTGCAATTTAAAAAATTTTAAGATAGCTAAAATAACGCCAGTGTTCTTGGGACGGGGAAAGCTAAAAATGGAATTGATGGTCTTTGAGAACTTGCTCCTGGACTGAGAAAGATGCTCAGTCCAGGAGCCGTTCGCAGCAAAGACCACACCAAGGTAGGGAATTTACCAGTGCATATTAATTTTTGGCTACCAACGGAGATAGAGGTAAGGGAGCGTTTTTGTGGGCCACAAGACATTAAAAATGATTTTTTAAATTAGCTCTTAAATCCAGACTGTCCATATGTTTAACAAACGACTGTACTAAAATGCGCAATGAGTTTGGGGTGCGACCTATAAGCACCGCATCGTCAGCATAAAGTAACACCGGCAAAGGTTTGCCGTTAATCATAGGCACATCTTTAGTTGCACCTATCAATGATTTGTTCAGGCCATTAATATAAATAATAAAAAGAAGGGGGGCCAGAACGCATCCCTGCCTGACCCCCTTCCTACCTTGATAGGCCCTGAGACCTCACCACCTCTACCAATTCTCACTTGTGCCTGAAGGTCCTTATGAAGATAAGCCAGGAAATGAACCAGGGGAGCGTCTAAACCATGGCCCAACAGGATGGCCCACAGCTTTGACCTGTTGACAAAATCAAAAGCTGAGGACAAATCCATGAAGGCCAGGTAGACAGGAGTTTTACGAGCAATGGTATATTTCCCAATCACAAGGCTGAGGTTCAGACATTGCTCGATGGTACCAACCTTCCTACGAAAGCCTAACTGGCAGCGCTCTAAAATGCCATATTCCTCTGACCATTCCAGGATCTTGTTATATAGGACTCTGCCCAGTATTTTAACCGTGTTATCAATCAACGATATTGGTCTGTAATTAATGGGCTGCGACCTATCCCCCTTTTTAAATATTGGAACTATAATACTTTTTGCCCAAGTATCAGGGAGCGGGCCCAACATACAATGGTTAAAAACATTCAGGAGAAGGGGAGCCCAGAAGTCAGGGATCCATTTGATAATATCAATCGGTAACCCATCCGGGCCAGGGGCTTTATTCCTGATAGACTGATGGATAGCCTCTTCTATTTCAGGGAGTGTGATTTGAAGAGTGTTGGGGAGACTATACTCCAGCTGTTCAATCTCTCCCTGCGGGGTGGCATAAATATTTGAAAAATGATTTTCCCAGGACTGGCTCGAGATTGTGCAGCTAATTGGTGTTAATAGCTGTCCCATGGATCTAAGATCCCTTACAGCAGTCCAAAATAAGTTACCCCTTTTTCCGTAGCAGCCTGCGATAGGGCTTCCCAACGATCCCTTACGAGTGCCTCTTTCCGGTTAGTAATAGCTAGTTTATACATCTGTCTAGCCTGTATTACATCATGGGAACACCTGGGGTCAGCTGACAAAGCCATACGCAAGTTCCTATTGGCAGCAGAGCATGCAGAATCAAACCATCTAGGGCCCGGTTTCTTCGAGGAAACGGGCTTTAACAGAAGAGTTTTAACTGCCTGGCAGAGTTTAGAAAAACCACCAACTACCTCCTGATGGGGAGCTTCAGATGACAAGCAGGAGGTAATATGGGGTAAGTTGCCCTTCACAAGTAATTTAAACAGATCCCCATTATCAATACCCTCCATGACAGTGTTAGGTTGTCGGTAGATGGAGTTAAATCTTTAGCCCCGCATTCAATTGGGAACATGTGTCGGGGTGCCAATCTGAAAGCGGTTCTAATGGGGTTATGATCCCCTGAATAGTGGCAACAACCTCTGCAGTAATTAAATAATCCGTCAATAGAGGAGAGATGAAAACAAAGTCTATTACGGACGAATGTCCCCTGCCTCTGAAGGTCGGGTGATGGTTATTGGTGGCATGAGATGTACCCAACTGCTCCATGACATTAACTAAATTGAGCGAGCTCAATAGAGCTTTTTGATTTAAAAAAACACAAATGTTCTTTCTGCTACAAAATGGCCTTTTCCCATAATTCATAAGATGGACTTCGACAAAGGGAATGGCGTCACGTGATCAGTGTGTGCTTGGCAGTGCCTCACAGCTAGCCAGGAGTGGGTGTTTATGAAGTTACAATGTATGCTGCTCACAGCTCCTCAACAGACAGAAACTTGGGATGAAAGATGGCTTTATTCTAATTACATGAAACTGCGACCCCGAACAGCAATTTGATTCTAGTGTGTGGGGACGGGGTGAATAGTCCTCTCTCTATTGTAATATATAACAAAAACAGCACGAGAATGAAACACGCAGGCACTTCATAACAAGTTAATGCGTCACTGTGCGCGTCTATCAGTGCATTGTCACTGCGCAGGATGCAAGGCCCATACCCAAAATGCATTTCTGTCAGAAAGAAACACAGGATGCATCGTGTCAAGTTTTAAACTTGGCATCTAATTACTTACGAGTTATACATTTATGAATAAAACCGCATGCACGTGCAAATTAGCTGTAATGTAACTGCTGAGGGGACGAGAGACAGCATTTAAGGCTTCGTTGCACAGGTATATGCTTTTGTTCACCAGGATATCAGATATAAGTAAACCATTAGTGGAATATTTACAGGTTCATTTTGCAGGAAAGCAGTGGTCATCAGTGTAGTGGGTGCAGTGTCACCGGAGCACAGGGGTGTGAGGGGCCCACTGCACCCCAACTATGGATGTATTTTAGTACCAAACAGATTAGCAGGGGTGGTACCTTATTTGCATTAGAAACCATGACACCCTTCAACGTCACGCATTGTTTACAATTCGTATGTTACTAATGAAAACATGTTTTGTCGTCTGCTCCACTCAAGTAGCGCTAGGTCCAATGTCTAACTTTTAAAGCCGGGCCACCGCAATAAAGATCAGAGAAGGGGAGGCCTCTGCGCGTAGATTACTTGATAGCGTTTTGTAGTATGTTAGTAGCACAAAATGTACTACAAAAGCAGTATGTGAATAGGCCCCAAAATCTTTTCTCATTTCAAGTCACAGCCAGAAGTGTCCACCCGTGTATTCCAGGGCTCTCACAAGAGCTGCGACGTGTCCTGTTTTTCGGGGGCAGTCCGTAATTTTGTTATCAAAATGTAACCTCTATTTTTGACCTCTTGTTCCGCGCAGTTTAAGTCATTTCAGATTTGGCAGGTCCAACGTTTTCAATATGCTTTTGGACGTGTTAAATATTGCCTCTGCTATGTGTGCCATGTGGTAGCTGTTGAGATCATAGGTAATAGCCTCCTGCTCATCGCACAAAGGCCTCAAACAACAGGTGGAATTTCAAAATGGCACCGAGCGTGAACCGCCACAACTTCCTCTTTCACTTTAATAACCACAAAACGTGCTTTGGGAGGAAAAAGTGGCTGCTGGCACGAGCTGCTGCAACTTCCTGTCCAGCTCTAAAACTACTTTTTGTTTGTAGAAAATAGTGAAAATATCATTTTTTTCCCCGAAAGATCATGGGTGTCATCATATCCTATCATGCCATCAAACACCTTGAAGCGATGTTCAAACTGTATAAACATAAATTAACGTTGTGACGCTGTACCGTCAATGATACCGTTTGTTGTCCTTTGTGCATCACTCTAACTTACTTCACTGCGTTGTGCTTTAGGACGGCGCTGGCAGCAGTGTGCCTGCCGCTGGAATACTCAACCCCCACCCTTCTTTGTTTTATTTTATCCCTTCACATAGAAGACACAGTCTTGACAGGGATTAAAGGGCACGACCTGCCTTAACATGGTGGGGAAGTGACTATTTTAAAATAGATTGTGATAGAAAGTAAGTTTTGTCTCTTCGTTTTTGGTGTAAAAGCCTATGGGTCGGTGTGTAAAAAAAACTCTCGTATGTCGGATCCAGTCTGCTACTGTACTGTGTGAGCACGTGGCCTCAACACAAAGGCAACAGCCGATCCTAGGGGGCCAAGTCTGCTGCCAGCTGTGGATAAAAGGGAGAAATGCACAACTCGAAATATCACGAGAACAAAAGAAAAGAGTACGCAAGGGGCAAAAAACAAGCAATACAAGAGGCGCGCAAAACAAGACGTGGAAGGGGGTCGGATGCACAAAAGCACAGTAGGAAATAAGATTAGGGAGTTGTAATCAGTAAGTATTGAGGGCTGTGGAAAACTCAGAGTGATACAGGACGCATACCAGCTTTTTTATGTGGTCATGTCGCACTGTGGGTGCAGAGACAGGTGTGGGTACGAACGCGTGAGGTGGCACAGAGTGGCCACGAGGACACGTGGGGGGCAGGGGTTACTCACACGTGTCCGCAGCGGGTCCTCACGGGTCGGCACAGCACCTCCAGACACACGGAGCAGTAGAAGGCGGAGATCTCGGGCTCCCCGGAGTCCCCCAGCTGTGGGTAGGAGAGGACTGGGGGCTCGGACTCCTCTTTCCCCCGGGCCACGCTGCCGATCATGGAGCCCATCTCTTGGCGGGCGCTGGTCGGCCTCTGCCCTCCTTCCGGTCACTGTGTCAGCAGAGAGGACGGTGGCCGTGGCGGCACTGTCCGGGTCCCTTCTCGTCTCTCTCGCCGCAGCTGGCCCCGTCTCTCCCTCTCTGCTGGTGACCTTCGTTTCCACGCTGCCCTCCTCTCTGTTTGCTGGGTGCCACCGCTGCCCTCGCCGCTGCTGGTGGTCGGGTTGAGCTCCTGCGCAGTGAGAGCTATTGTTGTGAAACGGCAGCTGCTCGGCCGCCAGCTTTGTAAACACAAGCACGTGAAACCCGAAACCAGCAGCCCAGCAGAGCCCAATGGGCCGGGGCCTCCCCTAGCCCCCCGCCCCCCGCACAGACGCACTGCTGAAACAGCAGGCTCAGACCTGGGAGCCAGCCTGTCCTCAAGTAACTTCAGCTCTGCCGCGTCAGCTGGCACGCAAAGTGGCACGGCGGTCCTCTGCTATTGCAGTGAGAGCTCTGCCCCTTTGCCTGGCATGCATTGGGCCAAGTTCCAATATATC
Organism: Calotriton arnoldi; assembly: GCA_963921515.1. Taxonomy (NCBI): domain Eukaryota; kingdom Metazoa; phylum Chordata; class Amphibia; order Caudata; family Salamandridae; genus Calotriton; species Calotriton arnoldi. The sequence continues at coordinate 875,101 of CAWUFW010007543.1, read as the reverse complement.
GGGCGCTACAGCACACAACAGATCATTTTCAATTAAAATAAATGAGTTTATCATTGGCAAAATAATCACACTTGCAATTTATATACTGTTATCCCCATGTAAAAAGTGCGCATATTTGTTTTAATTGCAGGTAGATTTTTACCACTGCTTCATACATTCAGTTAACGCTCTCCCCCGGTATGAGGTATACATCGAAACAGGTCACCAATACGTCAAATAGGGATATGTTTTTCCTAGATGTTACCAGACGCTATTGTAAGAATATTTGCTTGTATCCCCCCTATTGCGTCCTGATCTAAAGTGATATGAAATGGGATTGGGAGGGAAGTCATAAATTGTAGAAAACACCCTCGCTATTTTCTTTGAGGAGTCAGCTGATCTATTAGAAATGGCCAAATTCGACGCATTATGGGGAAATGAATTGCCTTTTGCATTGTAAGTTTTTTGTCCTAGATGAGAGATGATCTCGGTTTTCAATAAATGCATTCATTGTCTTGAACAGTGCAGTTCTGCTAACTTTACTGCCTCAAAGCTCTTTTGGCACAGAAGAGCGTCTTTATGAAGAATTTAGGAACATTAACATTTTTTCAGTGTTTATGAAGGCCAGGGTGTTAATACGAACCAGTTTGAGGCATAGGTCATTTACACTTCTACTTAAAGCATCTCTTCTTCGGGTCCTCAGTGCCTTGTCGGCCTCTGTTGCCATGAGACAGCTAGGATGACGCCTCCTCAGATCCGTTTTAAGGCATGGTGGAAGTGGGCAACTGCTCCTTGCAAGGGACTGGCTGGGACAGGCAGCAATCCCATATCTGAGTGGCATCCAGTAGACATGAGTGGCGTGGAGAGGGGTGAAGTGGAGTGTCATGGAGTAGTGTACAGTGTTGTGGAGTGTCATGGAGGGAGTAGAGTGTCGTAGAGTGGAAGGGCATAGAATTGAGTGGCGTAGCGTGGAGCACAGTATCAGAGTTGAGTAGAGTGTCGTGGAGTGGCATAGAGCGTCATGGAGTGGTGTCTAGCAGAGTGGAGTGGTGTAGAGGGTGTTGCACAGAGTGGAGTACAGCAGAGTAGATTGTCATAGAGTGGAGTGGCAAGGAGGGGAACAGAGTGGAATAGTGTGTTATAGAATAGAGTGTAGTAAAGTGGCATGGAGTGGCATAGAGGGAGTTGCGTAGAACACTGTAGAGTGTAGTAGTGTTGTAGAATGGCATAGAGTGGAGTCGAGTGCTGTAGAGTGGAGTGGCATAGAGTGGAGTAGAGTGTCAGTGGATCAGAGTTTAATGGAGTCGAGCATCACAGAGTAGAGTGGAGTATCGTGGAATAGAGTGGCCTAGAGTGAAGTGGTGTAAAGTACAGTGGTGCAGAGTAGATTCACGTAGAGTGCAGTGGCATAGAGTGAATTGGTTTTGAGTAAAGTGGTGTATAGTGGCATAGAGTAGAATATTGTAGAGTATATTGGTGTAAATTGCAATGGTGCAAAGAAGGTGGCGTAGGTGCAGTGGCATAGGGTGCATTGGTTTTAAGTAAAGTGACGTAGAGTGCACTGGTTTAGAGTACAGTGGCATAGAGTGGACTGCAGTGGCGTTGTGTGGAGTAGAGTGGCATAGAGTACAGTGGCATAGAGTGCAATGGCGTAGAGTAGATTGTTTCAGAGTATAGTGGAGTGGTGCAGGGTAGATTATATTGGTGCAGGGTAGAGCACAGTAGAGTGGTGTAGAGTAGAGTGGCTCTGCATTGATTGTAGTGGCATAGAGGGGAGTGGTGAAGAGTAGATTGTTTCAGAGTAGAGTGGAGTGATGCAGAGTGGTGTGGTGCAGGGTAGAGTGGAGTGGTAAGTGCATTGGTGCAGAGCGCAGTGTTGAAGAGTGGAATGGTGCAGAATGGAGTGGCCTAGACTGGAGTAGTGTAGAGGCCGCTGTCATAGAGTGCAGTGGTGCACAGTAGATTAGAGTGGCTTGGAGCTCATTGGCGTAGAGTACAGTAGAGTGGTGCAGAGTAGAGTGCAGTGGCATAGAGTAAAGTGGCACAGAGTAAAGTGGCGCAGAGTAGAGTGGCATAGAGTAGAGCGGCATAGAGTTCAGTGGGAGAGAGTGCAGTGCTGCAGAGTAGAGTGTCGTAGAGTGCAGTGGTATAGAGTAGAGTGGCGCAGAGTGCATTGGTGTAGAGAGCAGTGGCGTAGAGTGGTGCAGAGTAAAGTGACAGACTGCAATGGTGTAGAGTGGCGTAGAGTGCAGTGTCGTAGAGTATAGTGGCGTACAGTGTAGTGGTGCAGAGTAGATTGGTATAGAGTGCAGTGGTTTAGAGTGAATTGGTTTTAAGTAAAGTGGTGTAGAGAGCATTGATGTAGAGTGCAGTGGCATAGAGTATAGTGGTATAAAATTGAGTGGCGAAGTGGAAGTGTCATAGAGTGGATTGGCGCAGAGTGGCATAGAGTGGCATATAGTAGGTTGTTTCAGAGTAGAGAGAAGTGGCGTAGAGTGCAGTGGTAAAGAATAGAGTGCTGTAGACTGCAGTGGTGCAGAGTAGATTTTAGTGGCTTAGTGCGGATTGACATACAGTACAGTGGCGTAGAGTGGAGCAATGCAGAGTAGAGTGGCGTAGAGTTCAGGGGTAGAGAGAGCACTGTTGCAGAGTAAAGTGGCGTAGAGTGAAGTGGTATAGAGTGGAGTATCGCGGAGTGGTGCAGGATAGAGTGCAGTGGCATAAGAGTGGAGTGAGCAGAGTAGATTTGTGTAGAGAGCATTGGCATAGAGTAGAGTGGTGCAGTGGCGTAGAGTGCAGTAGAGTGGCATAGAGTGCAATAGAGTGGTGTAGAGTGCAGTGGTGTAGAGTACAGTTGCATATAGTGGTGGAGTAGAGTGGTGCAGAGAACAGTGATGTAGAGTACAGTGGTGCAGAGTAGAATAGAGTGGCGTAGAGTGCAGTGATGAGTGCAATGATGTAGAATGATGTAGTGTTCAGTGGCATACTGTGCAGCGGCATAGAGTACAATGTTGTAGAGTACAGTGGCATAATGTGCAGTGGTGCAAAGTAGCTGGCATAGGCACCGTGGCATATGATGCATTGGTTTTGAGTAAAGTGATGTGGAGTGAACTGACATAGAGTGCAGTGGTTTAGAGTAGAGTGGCGTAGAGTGCCATAGCGTAGAGTGCAGTGGCATAGAGTGGCACAGCGTAGAGTGCAGTGGCATAGAGTAGAGCGGTGCAGAGTGGCATCAACTGCAGTGGCATAGAGTGCAGTGGTGTAGAGTAGATTTCTTCAGAGTAGAGTGAAGTGGAGTGGTGCAGGGTAGAATATAGTAGTGCAGGGTAGAGCACAATGGTGAGGAGTAGTGGCACAGAGCATAGTGGTGTAGAGTAGGGTGGCTCTGAGTAGAGTGACGCAGCATTGATTGCAGTCGTGTAGAGTGGAATGGCGCAGAGTGGAGTTGAGCGGCATAAAGTGCAGTGGCATAGAGTATATTGTTTCAGAGTAGAGTGACGTGGCGTAGAGTGGAGTGGTGCAGGGTTGAGTGGAGTGGTATAGAGTACTTGTGTAGAGTGCAGTGTTGCAGAGTGGAGTGGCATGAACTGGTGTAGAGTGCAGTGGCGAAGAGTGCAGTGGTGCATAGGAGAGTGGGGTAGAGTGCACTGGCGTAGAGTAGTGCAGAGTAGAGTAGAGAGGCATAGAGTGAAGTGGCATAGAGTGCAGTGTCAGAATGCAGTGGTGCACAGTAGATTAGAGTGGCGTAGAGTGCATTGGTGTAGAGTGCAGTGGTGCAGAGTAAAGTGACATAGAGGGCAATGGTGTAGAGTAGAGTGGTGTAGAGTGCAATGGCAAAGAGTAGAGTAAAATGGCGTACAGTGCAGTGATGCAGAGAATATTGGCATAGAGTGCAGTGGCGTAGAGTGTATTGGTTTTGAGTAAAGTGGTGTAGGGTGCATTGGTGTTGAGTGCAGTGGTGTGGAGTGGGGTGATGTGTAGTGGTGCAGAGTGCAATAGAGTGGCATTAAGAGCAGTGACAGAGTAGATTCTTTCAAAGTAGAGTGCAGTGGCGTAGTGTACAGCGGTATAGAGTAGTGTCATAGAATGCAGTGGTGCAGAGAAGATTATAGTGGCTTAAAATGGATTGGTGTAGAGTGCAGTGGCGTAAAGTTCAGTGCCTTAGAGTTTAGTGACTTCGAGTTTAGTGGTGTAAAGTTCAGTGGCATAGAGTTCAGTGGTGTAGAGTGGCAGAGAGTGCAGTGTTGCAGAGTATACTGTCGTAGAGTGCAGTGGTGTATAGTAGAGTACCGTGGAGTGAGTTGGCATAGAGTGCAGTGGCGCATATTAGAGTGGCATAGAGTGGTGCGGTGCAAAGTGGTGTAGAATGCAGTTGTGCAAAGTAGAGTGGCGTATGGAGCAGTGGCGCAGAGTACAATGGTGCAGAGTAGAATAGAGTGGCGTAGAGTGCAGTGATAGAGTAGAATAGAGTGGCATAAAAAATAGTGGTGTAGAGTGATTTGGTGCTGAGTAGATTGGTGTAGAGTGCATTGATTTTGAGCAAAGTGGTATAGAGTGCATTGGCGTAGAGTGCAGTGGCATAGAGTGCAGTGTTGCAGAGTAGGGTGGAGTGGCGTGGCGTGGGGTGGTGTAGAGTGCAGTGGCGCATAGTAGTGTGGGGAAGAGTGCATTGGCATAGAGTACAGTGGAGTGGTGTAGAGTATAGAGGTGTGAAGTGGTGCAGAGAAGAGTGCAGTGATGCAGTGTGGAGTGATGTAGTGTGGGGTGGTGCAGAGTACAGTGCAGTGACGTGGAGTGGTGCAGAGTAGTGTGGAGTGGGGTAATGAGGAGATTTCATGGTATGGTAGCGTATTGCCATTACAGACAACTCATCTTCAGTTGAAATGACCATTACATCTGCACTCACATAGAGTTTTACTGATAAAAGTATACAGTGCACAAACAATAATGTGTGGAAATGTATTCACCCAATGTATTGATTTGATCGTTAGCACAGTTCAGTTACAGACATTTAAATTTTGTTGTGAACTAGAAAAAAAAACATCTGTGTAGCCTTCCTCGAGCAGGCCCCCAGAGAAAGAAATATAGCTACCAAGCTCCCTGGAAGACACAGCCTGACATTTGAACTCTGTCTTTGAATGTGCATCAAATGTTACAAGATAAGAACAAGATTTAAAAGCCTGTTTACAGAAAGCGAGTTCATGGAAGAATACAGTAAACAAGATTTGGGCAACGAGAGGGACAAACTCGAGCTGGACAGCCTAAAGCAAATATAGGCAGCAAGTAGTAAGCCAGAAAATGTGAGTTACAAAGCTAATGGTAAGCAACAGGTGGAATGCTCTCCTAGGTCAACTTTCTGAATGTCCCTAAGATATCTTTAGCAAATCAGACAGCTGCGCTGTCTGGTAGGCTGCGACCTAAATACATATATTTTTTAGGGCTTGCCTAAAAATAACTGTAACTTTTGGAGATCTCAGGTTTCTTTCGGTGTACAACATACATATGCATATATCCAGTACAGAGAGTGGGCTTTTAATCAGCCTCCTTCGGCCATTGGCTATTGCCAGAGCACAAGTCCTAAAAAAATAAGTGTGGGGAACTAACCACGCTAGGCAGTATGCAAGTGGCATCATGGTGTGTGACATTACATCGCATGACATCAAGGAGCGTGACATCTCTTGTGGCATCACAGGAATTTGAATCACAACCCATGACCTCAGAGGAAATTACATCACAGGAAGTGATATCAGATCTTAAGACCTCACACGTTTAGCAGGTCTATCACGAGTACATTTAAGCGCATTACAATATTTAACAATTGAGATTTTGCGTCGGAGTTGTGCCAAAAAAGTGATGCAACCTCGACCCAAAATCTGTGCCTCAACTTATACATTTATTTTTTAAAACTCTACCACAAAGAAATTGGTAACAAGGAGAAATGTGGCAGCAAATCTGTTCTGTTTAATTTGTTGCAAAGTCTGCTTTTTAAAATACCTTATGCGGTTAAGTCACCCGTTACATGGATCTTTGTGTGCCCAGTAAATCTCAGATAATAATAATAATCGGCTTTAAGTGGGAAAAAAAAACTGGGGGTGCTCTAAAAGGGGCGTGGCACATCTCTTCAAGGGGTGTGGCCTATCCGAGTAGGGGTGTGGTCTAAATCAAGATAACTAGCATTGTGTGCTTAAGAAAATCATGAAGTCGCTTCCTTTCCATGAGTCAAAACGTCCACTAGACAAAACACCATCTCTCTCTACTAAGAACATTAATCCCTGGAGTTATCATGACATTTTTATTGTTGCCGAAAAATTGTTGGAGGCCAGGAAGGAGACAGCAAGTGCTTTTAAAACCATATTATACTTGCAAACACGACGCCCCCACCTGAAGTCAGTGCCAACCGCGGTCCATGCAGGTAACAGCGGTGGGGCCGGGTAAAGGGGGTTTCGAGGATGATGCTGAAAGAAAATTAATTATTTAATTTTCCCTCGCCATCGTCCCTTGAAATCCCCCTACCCGGCCCTCTGCCCCACTGCTGTTAGCTGCATGGATCGCGGGTGGTCAGCGCCTGGTGCGTTCGCACTGCCCTAGAGCCACCCTGCTCAAGGGTCCTTTGACCTCAGTGACTGAGTCACTGTCACTCTATGGTGTGCTGCTTCATAGGCCTGCCTGCAAGACTGGAGGTGAACTTCAGAATAAATTGTGGCGGACAGGCCTTCAAGGTTAACCCACACTTGCCACTGCTAGGGTCCACCTGCTGGTGCTAAGACACCAGGGCTTTTAAGATCTTGCGGGGACATCTAAGGTCTAGCATGGGAATGTGCTCCCTCAGGGGGAGTGGACTGGTCATGAAGGCTGAACCTGGTTCCCCAGTTCCGAATTCAGCAACTCTGACCATAGTGCCACATCCTCTCCCCCACTGAACACCATACTGCCCCACTGAGAGAAACTTGCACTGCACTGACCCGCTATAAACACCTGGATGTGACTCAATTCAAATTACGCACTAGACAAGAGCAATATGCTGCCTAAAAAAAATTTACATCATCCTAGAAAAAGCAAACACTCATAGAGAATGCAAGATTAAGTAAAGCACATGAAATGTAAGCAGGAACAACATGGTTACCTTTTTCTTTTTACACTCATTATTCAGAAATTAGTGAGTGCTTTTGCCTGAAAAGTTAAGGCCATGACCGCAGGGCCCAGAAGGGACCCGTTTCAATGCCCATTGCTTATATCCATACAATACAAAACGTAAGCAGTATGGTTTAAAAAGACCACATTCGTGAACACACAGCAGCTGTACACATTTTGTTTTCCAATTCACCCATCAAGCAGGTATTTCAGTACCTCCAGGAATAGTTCACTTTCCCACCAAGGGAAAACAATGTTGCTCAAAGAGAGACGAGAAAACAAAAGTAGCGCTTCACTGGCAAACACTGTAAAGTGGCGCTAATGTGTTTAGGTGTGAATAAATCAATCTGGCCACCTTGCAACCACTCTGTCTTGCTTTAGCTAGTTACTTTTCATATTTTTAATGTTTTAGTTCTCTGCACCCCGAGGCTGCACTTAGAAATTGAAAAAGTCGAAAAAGAGGACGTTTCCAGCAAAAGTGTTTTTCTTTGGATCCATTTCACAGGGGAGCAAATAAACGAAAGGAGGAAAGAGAAGGTAATACCTGTTTCTAAAAGTCTCGGTTTTCATCATCCCACGCTGGCACCACGACGACGTTGCTCCTGTGCTGAAAGAAGAGAAGGGAAATCCTGAGAGAAAATGGCTCTCTTAAAGGGTTTCCCTTCCTCCAACACCCACCTGGCATGACGTCATGCCGTCGTGCCATGGACGTCATGCCGTGACCTCCACTACTCAGTGAGGAAACTGAGCTCTCACTGCAGTCCAGAAAAAAAATTTAAAAAAAGAAAGGACTACCTTTGCCAGCCGCGAAAATAGAGCCCGATAGAGACCCGTTTCGAGGGCCCCCAAAAATAACTGCCGGTGCTCAGACCCGGACAGACCCGGCCCACTTAAAGCCCTGATAATAATGGTAAAATAACTCTGGAGGTTAATGCACTTGCTGGAGAGATTAGTGTTTTGTCTAGTCCCAGTTTTGAATCAGTGTAGCATAGAGGGTTAATATGTCTCCTGCAAAATACATCATGTGAATGCAGATGACAGATTTTTATTTTATGTAGATGGGTAAGTGGGTTACTGCTTTCAACACAGAGATCCTTTTGTTATTTGTAGTTCATAAATTGAAACCCTTCTAATATAGCACAGTAAGTTATGAAGCATATGTTACCCCTACACATTGTAACCCTCACTGACTTTTTTTAGCACATCCTATACATTGATTTACATACATATGGTTTATTGTTAATGTATAATGTGTACTTGTGATGCAATGCACTCTGACATCCTGGATTGGGATGAGTAGCGCTGTAAAAGAAATAAAACAAAATAGTGGTATTTAAATTGTTATTTGTGTAAATACTGGGACAGATCAACACATCTGACATTCTTACAGTGCATGAATATGTCTTATATACAGGGACTGAACAAAGTCAAAAGCATGTCACTCTTAAGTACCTGTGAAGAAATAACAAGCTTGATCTTTTGCTTCCCTTTCATTGCATTTGCAGCTAGGTGTGAGTTTCCAGTTAGCTCCCATCCAGGGTACTAAATCAAAAGGAGGCCTGATGGCCACTTAACTTAGGCCTTTGTTTTGGGCTCAGCTGGAACTTAAAATAATAAAGCCCCCTCCCTGCACGTTACTGCTTGGACTGAAAGCAGACAATGTGCAGGCGCTACTGAATATGTACCGGTGTCTGGAAATGACACCGGAACGTGTTCAGCATATTTCAGTGGGGCCCAACTTTTTGGCAGGGGAGGAGGCGTCCACCCCGTGAAAAGAGTGGGTAGAGGCTGTCAACCCACGTGCACCCTCGACTTAGCCCTCGACGTAGCCATAGCCCTGGCTAGTGCCATTTTTTAGGTTGAAGCCTACTAGACAGCGCATGCGCGACATGCCTGTTGCAAGACATATTGTTGGCTTACATTGGACTTAAAGTGAACCTATTGCTTACCATTGGTTGGCTTCAATGTCACTATGCTTTTCTTGCTTCTTACTTGTTATTGTCTGTTGGCTGTCCTTCCTATTTTTGTGTTTGTCCCTTCACTGGTGCATGGGTGCATAACTTGTGTCCACTGCCGTTTTTGACGCGCTTCTTTTTTCTTTTTGTTTAAGTACTTCCCTAGAGTGCACTCTATCTCTTGCCTATGTGATTCTCCCCCAATCGCTCCCACTGCTCTTACGTTGTTTGCTTTTTCTCCCCCACTCCATGTTGCTGTCTCTCCCGGTTTGCTTCTCTCCCTGCTTCCTCAGTGCTTCTTCCTTCCACCTACACACTCCATGTTGCTTCACCACCACCATCCTGTTGCTTCCTCCACCCCCATCCTCCATGATTCTGGCCTCCACGTTGCTGTCCCTCACCCATGTTGCTCCCTTTGTGCTTGACTCCTGGAGAAGCTGAGGATAATTGGATCTTCTTTTCCAGGGAGCAAGTGACCTGCACAAGTTTTAGATCAACTTTGCTGGGGAGCAAATACTGCAGCGCTACTTCTAAAAGTGTGAAGTGTTACAAAGAGCCACATGACCTACAAGCACAGCATGTGGTGTCAAAGTGGAGGAGGACATGCCTTCGACTTTCTTTCACCGACAGTGCGCAACTTCCCTATTGACAAGTAACACCAGCCGTTCTCCTGCCTATCCAGAGATGCTGTAGAGTGAGTGCTGCAGAGGCAGTTGCTTCTTGTTTCTGCTCCACAAGTTTTAGATTGAAGTTGAAGGACTCCACAGTTTTACAATATCACACTTTTTAGTTTTCAACTACGAGACTGGTTTTAGCTGTGTTAAGGCAAAAGCCTATTGTGGAACGCAGTGCTTTACGTGGAATTAAAAACCTGTAGGTGGGGTCTCTAAAAGGATGCGGCCTAAGTAATAAAGTACATTGCTGAAAACATGTGAACTACAATTAGAATTGGTAGTTGCAAATGGTACATATGTGACCATCACTATGTGCACACTTGAGAGCGGCTAAGGATTGGATGAGCATGAAATCTGAACACTGTTATGGCCCACTGACTCACACTGCCTTCAGTCTCAGATCCAGAGCTCTCAATCATGCCTAGTATGGACACCCTCACACAACCAGAACTCACCAGGACACATTAATGCAACAGCTCACATGTTCAACGCAAGCAAAGGAAAACCCAAATACTCAGCCTTCTAGAGCCGAGACCTCTTGGCTTTGCCAATACTCAGTAAATAAAGTAAATTACAATACAACATTGTGGTAAAGCAAACAGAGTTTACAAATGTCAATACATTCAAAGTCTTTACTTATGTAAAATATGCAATGCATATACAGTAACATATTAGTAACACAATTGACAAAGCCAACAGCTCCCAAATGCGAGACATATTGGCTTTGCCGATGTTTGTTTAGGAACTGCCATTGGATGGGTAGGCTATCCTTAAAGCTAAAGCATTTCCTGGAAGGTTACATGGTGCTTTAAGTAGCCCATTCTGGTAAGCAAACCACTGTTTGCCCATATAATTCTGCCCCTCTTGCTGTCCCTGTGCCCCACCAGTGCAGGTTGAGGCCTCACCACTTCTGGGCACCACCACCGATCGCTTTTGGCTTTGCTAATCACGCATATATGGCAGATACCTTGAAATGTTGTTTTCAAAATCCATTACCATAAGGGCGTCCTGCATGCACGAAAATGTATGGTAGCCATCTGCATGGCTTCCGTATGCCAGTGGCGCCTTCCTGTGCTATTCTTCATCTAGTGAGTGAAAAACAAACAGAGAACAGAGCGCTGGAAGCATTTCAAGTGCACTTTCACCATCACAGGTTGGACTTCTGACTATTGTGACAAGAAGCATACATGGCTCTAGAAGCGTATACAAACTAAATAAATAAAATATTCATATGGCTTATTCGAAAAGGGACTTTGAACTGCTTAATGCCAAACCGCCTTTTAAGCTGCAGCAAGACTGAATAAAAGGATATTTTAAGGGAAATGTCTCTATGTCTTCTTTTTTTGTCCGAAATCCAAAAATTTGCAAGCATACGAGCGCTGCCTTTGCTGTGATGCTTCCTGCCATACCATTTTTGGGACAGTCTTCCAGGCGCCTTTTCATAAAACTTTAATGGAGCCTTCTTCCCTCCGGTATGTGAGCAGTGTCCATAGTAAGTTTGTAGCAGGTGCAATGTTACTGCATGTCTCTGGGCAGCCATTTTAGTGAGTGAGTGAGAGACTTACAAGCGCAGTATTTTTCCAACGGCATCATGGCGCTAGGTCTGAATAAAATGAAGAGCTACAAATGCAGTATAGCAGTGGATTTTAAAAGCCCCGCCAAAGAAGATATGATTAGAAATGTATTGAACAATCAGCAAGTTGCAAGCATTTACATAGCTGCAGAATGCTCTCTCATTAAAGGCTATGATTGCAGTGTTTTAAATGGAGTTTATGAGCAACTCACAGCTACTGTAGGCCATGCCCCACTTTGGATAGTTGATTGAACTTGCAGCCAATCAATCAAGTTTGCAACACCACTGTAGCACTAAAACAGAAACACGACAGTTACAATTATTGCCTCCAAGGGCCAGATATAAAGTTTGGTGGAGAGGGTACTCCATCGCAATGGTGATGAAGTACGGTCTCTGTCAAACTCTCGATCCACCCACACAATTTAGGGTTCAGCAGACCATCAGTATTTTGATGAAGGAGCCTCCTCTGGCACCGTCGCTGACATCTACGATGGCCCAACGGAGTATGGGCCGTCAGAAGTAAGCGACCCGACCGTCCACCAATTTAGAGTGTGCGGTCGGATTGCTTTTTTTTGCTATTCGTTCTTACTAGGTAAAAGCTGGCAGTGAGGGACAGTAAAAATAAAAAACAATGACCTCCAAACCATGGGAGAAAACTCCCATGGTTTTGGGGCCATTAGCTTTACATTCTTCTAAAACACACTCCAGCTTTGGGCATATGATTTTCAAAAATGTAAAACTTTGGAAAAGTTTGACGGCTGGCCTTCATTTATGTTTGACATTACCATCTGTCTAACTTTGCCTATATGGACAGGTGCTGCCATGACTGCAGTTCCTGTCAGTATAGAGAGATGTTTGTGGGGCTGGCAAGCATCTCTAAACTTGGTGGAGGGGAAGTACATCAGGGCCTCGGAGTAAAGTACTCCGTGGTCCTGAGGGACATTAAACCATCTGCCAAACTCTAGATCAGGTCCCAAGGCGCCCATCGAACCTTCGCTCCCTATCCTTTTTGAGCCCAATGCACCCTTCAACCCTATCAATTAGCAAGTTCTACTTCTCTCCCTACCTGCATGAAAATCCCCAAAACAGCTCTAAACTGATTTTCCCCCTTTATTGCCAATATTCTACATGTTCACATGGACTCTCTATATGAACTCTCTTCTCTCAACCAAGTTCAGTCTCCCAAGATTCCCTTCTTGCCTAAGGATATTTAATCTCTATTTGGAGTCTTTAGGACTTCTACGGTCTGAACGACATGGCACCCTACACCAGTGTGCTGATGACATACTGCAGTACTACAAGGTATCAGCAGCAGCCGACATCCTTTGCCTGAGATAGTTTTGGATATCATCTAATCCTGAATGCCTAGAGAACTCAAGCTATATCTGGACTCAGTTAATTGCCTTCAGTAGTGCAAGGAGCTCCAATGGATAAAATAATGCCTTAACTCTGTGCAGCACAATGACTTTCCCCACTCCTTCTCCACCAGTAGTAAGTCTGCAGGATTCATTATCGACCCATGACTCTCTTTTAAGGAGCATGCTAAAAAGTAGCAGATGGTTCAATTACCAAATCAGCCTCCTATTTAGGTTACATTTTTTTCTCTGAGCCTACACATTATGCTCCACCATGCAATTTCTGGTCTCATCACACATTGACTGCTCACTGGTATTCTAGACTTCACCCTCGCCCCTCAAAAAGTAACATTCTCTGCAGCTGTGTGACTGACCACCAGCTTACACTGACTGGACCAAATCACCTGCAAGGAACTCCCCTGGCTCTTTCAAAGCGTTTCACAGCAGCAAGGGTCACTGCCTGGGAAAACAAACTACCTTTCAATGTCATAAATACTGTACAATCCTGATTGTACAGGATGCCCCCCTAAGCAGGGAAAGCCAAGTTAAGGAAAGACTGATTTTCCTCTAACATCTCACCACGTGGAATTATATTCTCCTCCACCTCAGGCCTTGTCACTGCTGACCTTCAGGAAAGACCCTCCTCTGCCACAGGGCCCTCCCCTTATCATCCTAATCTGCGGATGTCCTCCTCACCTGCTTGGTTTGTGGGGTGCAGAAAACAATGTAGGGTGCTAATGCTTCCTCCTGATCTGTGGAGGTGCCAGGGTGCCTATATAATCATATACGAGAAGGAAGAGAAGAAACCCCGGTGGTCAAATGTTTACGAACTGTATTCCTAGGGACTCATATTTTATTCATGAGTGTGTGTCCAGATAATATGCATCTAATCTAATGAATAGAGAAAAACTATTTTTTTTTAGGTTGGCTCTCAAAAGAACCATTTTGGAAGTGGGGGTTTGAGGTTTTCTTTGGGGCTTGGTTTCTTGTGCTTTAACTTTTTTTCAATAGCAGCAGCAAACAGCCACGTTTAAACTTTTTTTACCTATGTAAGTGCTCTTCCATCTTCTCTTCTCCAACCTTCTTATTTGGTTCCTAATACCAGAGGGGAAATTTACAATCCATACAGTATAGTGCGAAAACACTTTAAGGTCTGTTCAAGTCCTCCTTCTGACTGGTCAGTAACTCCCCAGGCACAGTTAGCATTGTGCCACTCTGCTCTGTCTCAGCTCTGTTCCGCTCCTGCCGGCACCTCATGTACTTATTCTCATGCTTAGAGTTGAGGTATCTTTGCATGTTTAATTTCCCAAATAAGTAGCATCCTCAGTGTCCTTGGCTGAGCTTTTGCTTACAGAGCTTAGAGGTCACTGACCAGGTGTTCTGTTTCTTTCCGTAGGCTGCGTGAAGAACTCCAAGGCGATGGAGTCCTTTGATGGTCTTTCCTGCTGCACAGTCTTCCCTGTGCAGAACTCTTCCTCACTTTCAATGCCTGATGCTGTTATGGATGGTCCTGCTACATGTAGCTGGCTCTTTTCTGCCATTATTTTCTTTGTTGATTAAGCAGTTTGTCCCTCTTCCAAATACTCAGGCCTCTTGATCTAGTAAGAATGGTGGATCTGCTCTCTGCTTTCAGGGAACAGGTGGGTTACCTGAGCTCTCAACCAATGAGAAGCTCAGATTGGTCTTTAAAATGTCAATTAGTCGGGGGGCGCTAGAGGGCGCACTGCGGAATGGCTGCACCGTAGTGCTGCTCCGCCGGCCAGAACAATGAATAGCAAATAAAATGCTGAATTGGCAATCAGTTTGCTGATATTACCGCGGAAGTTGATGTCGGAACGTGCCCAGCAGCTGAAGATATGTTCCATTGATATGCAGAGACGCTGCATCTCGAAGGAAATCGACGGAAACATACGCGGCTTGGAGCTCTCCCGAAAGAGACAAGATGGCGGCGCGCATCGTTAAGTGAATGAAACTACGATTTGCAATCCGTGTGATCCCGAAGGAGGTGAGGACATGTGCAGCATAACGCGCGGCCGGCGATAATAAAGACACACACATCGTGTGCAGATCTCACCCTAAGACGGTAAGGCGTCCCTGCGGGGAGATCGCTATCCAGCAGCAGCGTAGTGCACAAACGGCTGCAGGTGCACGCCATCAATAAGCCGACCGGAGGCTTGCAAACAACGCTTGGGCATTCCCAGGGGAGACTTGAAAAAGAAACCAAAAAGAAAAAAAAACGGCGATACTGTGGGCAGCGAGATATTGAAGAGCGCGGTGGCAAGCTGCAATCTGCACAAAACTGAAAGTATACCTTGATATATAGACGCCACCACTTTCCCTGTAAGTTAAATTCGCAGTAACGCACAGAAACCTATACATACCAGCAACTCGATACATGCGAATCAATACTCAATTGCGGGACTGACTACAACAATAGCGTTGCGGACTGGCCAGTGATCACCGCTGCAAAATAATACACGTTAGTTGCCAGGTCAGAATCAGTAGAATATTGAGTGACGAGCGCACCTAAACCAGCACAAACAGGGGGTTTCTTGATCTGGACATACCCTGAGGCGGATATCACCTGCATAAGGATCTATAAACAACGTGAATCAGCATGCAATGGTAGTACCGAGAGAGGAGTGAACAATCCCACTATAACCAGGAACCACTCACCCACAGGCGCGCTAATCACTACTGCCCACTGGGATCTACTGATAAGAATACCAATCATCAGATTGTCAGCAGCATATTGGCAATATATCCGGCACCTGAACACGAGATTTCCCACACATCTCAATACAGCGGGCAGTGGCTTAACTTTCACGACATAATAAACGTACCTGGCGAAATAATGGGCAAAACTGACAAACAGCAGCCAAAACTATCCTTCGATACTCGCCGTGTTACCAAGTCCCACACTGCACATTCAGACACGGAAATTGATAGTGATCGCACCCCCACTAAAGCTATGGAATCGGCACTACAAGCAATCCAACAGAGCCTGCAAGCGATCGATGGCAAAATTGATACCCTGACTATAAGAGTGGATCACATGGCGGCCAAAATAGACAAACAAGGGGAACGATTGGACGTAGCGGAGCAGAGAATTTCGGCTGTAGAAGACATATCGAACGCCACGGCGAAACAATGTGCAGACATTGCAAAAAAACTAGAGAGTGTTCAAAATAAAAATGAAGATTTGGAAGCAAGGTCGCGCCGCAATAATGTACGCATTATGGGCGTATCCGAAAGCACGAATACTGGCCGACTAGAACAATATGTAGAGGGCATGCTAAAAGAACTTTTCGGGGCAGAAAATTTTTCACAAGTGCTAATAGTCGAACGTGCACACCGAACACTGGCGACGAAGCCACCGCCAGGCACCCCTCCACGTCCTATTATAGCCCGCATTTTGAATTACAGAGATCGGGACATTATATTGAGATTGGCGCGTGAACAACAGAAACTGCATTATCAAGGGAACGACATCGCCTTCTACCCGGATTTTACCATCTCTGTGCAGGCGGCGCGTAGAGAATTTCTATCGGTCAAAAAACGACTGCGAGACATGGAAATAGACTATGCAATGCTGTACCCAGCAAGATTGAGGATAGTGCATGAGGGTCAAACCAGGATCTTTGCAACGCCGAAAGCTGCGCAGGACTATTTGAAAAAATGTCCTACTCGACGAAGGAATCCAGAACATGCACACTCATCGGCAGAGGCAGATGAACACGTGTGATAAAGAATGGCGTGAATTGTTACGTACTCTGTCAGCTGCATGCTAACACGTTTTTGACATAGGGTGCCCAGGAGATGCCCCATCCCTGAAGATATGAGGTAGGATCTACACTATATGTATGAGGATGAGACATTGGCACTCATGCAAGTATACTAAGACACGTAACTATTGGACAATTTAAATATTGCATAGATTGCTGGTATGCTGTATAGATCCGCTACACCAATTAGGGAAGGCTTGATGGCAGGGGATTAACGTCAATGTGATGCAGAATGAGAGTAATAGATCGTGAAATGTGCAGAGGAAAGATTGTCTGACAATAGGTTTCCACGGTAGATATATATATTTCAGATGTCGGGATTACAGATAACGTACAGTTTATTATGTGTGAATTAACGGCTACTTAGAATCTGACGTGAGCTAATATGAGTATATATATACTGGCCACATCCGCTCGACGGATGAGTATGTGAGCGCCTAGCGACCCCCCTACGGGTATACCCCAGAACTGTTCTGATGTTTTTTAGTTTGTTGTTAAGGGTATGTCTTTGGCATGATTGGGATGCTAAAGTGGGAGGGGGGCTACGGAGGAGGGGGACAAGTTTTTGTTTTGTTTCAGGTACACGATTTCCATATAATAGTAGATATGCATACATGCAGGGTGTAAAGCACAAGAGAGTCACCTATCCTTCTATCGATCAAAATTTGTATACATGCACTAATAGGCCACGCACCATCATGACCAGACATGAAGCCAAGGATGGATGCTAGGACACACACATCGAAATTAAATATACTAACATGGAATGTTCGAGGCCTCAATAACCCACGAAAAATAAGGCAGGTATTCTCATACCTGGATAGACATCACATTGACATAGCTCTGCTGCAGGAAACTCACCTAGCGAGGGATGCTAAATGTACACTGGGCGGCAGATGGGCGGAAACAGTACTGTCATCATCCTACTCCTCATACGCTAGAGGCGTATTGATCCTTATTAAGAAGGGTACGCAATTTATTATTGACCAAACGATACCTGATACTCAAGGCAGATATATAATTATCACAGGACATTTAAGGGGCACAAAAATAGGACTGATAAATACATATGGCCCGAATACAGATGACCCGGAGTTCTTCAGAGTGGTACGGGGCAAATTACGTGAACTATCGCCTATGGAATTGCTTTGGGGTGGAGACCTGAATCTTTCACTAATTGATACACAAGACAGATCAGGAACCACTACAGAACCACATAAGCAGGCATTGAGGGAAGTACGGGGCGGCATGGCTGAATTCGAAATGTTAGATGTGTGGAGACTTCAGCATCCACACACACTAGAGGGCACGCATGCATCCATGATCCATAGTAGCTGGTCCCGCATTGATTATTGGCTGGCAACTAAGACAGCCTGTACATGGGTACGTGAAGTAAAACACCTCCCACAAACATTATCTGACCATAATCCGATTGTTCTCGCAATAGACCTACCGAATTACACACCGCCACCGTTTATATGGAGGTTCAATGCGAAGGCACTACTGGACCCAATATACAACTCCACGATCCATCAGGCAATAGAAGACTACTTCCATCTGAACAAAGGATCAGTGGAGGACATGAGTGTGCTATGGGAGGCCTTTAAGGCCACGATCCGTGGAGTTTGCATCAGCACTAACGCTGGCATCCTGCGCGACCTACGCGCCCAACTGACTAGGTGCGAAAACAAAATTAGGCAATTTGAAACGGAATTCGAACAATCGCAAACTGCAGCACTATTGGGAGACATCAGAGAAGCACTCTCAGAATACCGAGAACTAGCTGACAATGAACTTAAATACGTGTCACACCGACAACTGGCGCGCACATATGGAGAGGGTGGAAGAGCGGGACGAATACTGGCACAAAAAATTTGCGATCCACGCCAGACACATGTTGTCACTTCTGTAAAAGACGCACAGGGAAATCCACAGTACGACACAAACAATATTTTAAAGGCATTCATGTCCACATATAGCGACCTGTACGCCACTAGGCCTACTGCAACCACAAATGAAACACTTGAATACCTGGAAGATATTGCTATAGCCTGGCTCTCAAACAATCAGCGCGAATATCTGGCGCAGCCAATAACAGAAGAAGAAGTAAAGGACGGCATAAAAACACTCCCAAATGGTAAAGCTCCGGGCCCAGACGGGTTTACTGGGGAATTCTATAAAACATTTGTAGACTTACTATGCCCCTATTTGGTCGAAATGTATGGAGACGCACATGAAAAGCAAATACTCCCTCCCACACTACGGGAAGCATTAATAATCACATTACTAAAGCCAGACAAGGACCCTATTAATTGCGAATCATATCGCCCTCTCTCATTAATCAATACAGATGCTAAGATTTTAGCGAAAATTATTGCCACCAGACTGCAACCACTTATGCAAAATATAATCCTACCCGATCAATCAGGATTTATACCCAATCGCTCTACCTCACACAATATACGTACACTTTTTGCACTGGCTCACCAGCTCAACCCTGAGTTGGAGGCGGCGGCGGTGTTACTGGACGCTGCCAAAGCCTTTGACTCAGTGGAATGGGTGTATCTCTTTACGGTAATGCAAAAGATGGGGCTCCCGCCTAGCCTGCTGACATGGATCAAGCTACTTTATACCAAACCGGTAGTGCGAATAAAGGTCAATAAATATGTTTTAGACACAATACCAATTCAACGTGGTACACGACAAGGATGCCCACTGTCGCCCCTATTATTCGGTATAGCGCTAGAACCTCTAGCATGCAAACTCCGCCAAAAGTATGCGGCTACAGCATTACAATTTTATCAGCGCCCAGTAGGGATCTCGATGTACGCAGATGACATGGTACTATATGTACGAGAACCACATGTCCACTTATCATCGCTCTTGAGAGAATACATTAAATTTAGTAGACACTCGGGCCTCCAAATAAATTGGACTAAATCCACTATAATCCCACTCACAGACAGCACAAAACCTGGACAGGTGGAGTTTCCACTGGAGTGGCAAACGGACCCGGTTAAATATTTGGGCATCTGGTACCACAGGGACCCAGAGGTTGTCATGCGTGTAAATTATGGCAAGGTCATTACTAAGATAGAAGAAAAAGTAGAGCGTTGGATCCATCTCCCATTGTCATTAGCAGATAGAATGTCCATCGTAAAAATGGTCATACTGCCCAAACTTCTCTACCTATTCAATAATATACCCATTCCACCACCCTCCTCAGTGTTCAAGAGACTCACCTCGTGCATAACCAGACTGATATGGGCTGGTAAAATAGCACGTATTGGAATACGCACCTTGACGCTGCCATATGATAAAGGCGGCTTCACAGTACCCGATTTGTTACTTTACTACTTATGCGCCCAAGCGCAATATGCACATTATTGGTTTTTCCGGTACCATATTTGCCACATACGGCGGTAGAAGATGGGGACGCCCATCCAATACCCTCAGATGTATATTACCACACCAACGCCAACACGTAGCCAAAACCGAAATAAACACGATTAAAACCACGAACCTTGCTTGGCAGCGTTTGGGGAAATTGGCAGGGAAACTACCGTTATATGCACCCGCGTTACCTCTACAACATCACCCGGCAATATCTGTTGCACAAACCGGCAACGGCATGTCTATGTTACAAAAAGTGGGAATCACTACTATGGGAGACTTATACACAGAAGGTAGCTTCATAGAAGATACAGATCTCGCATATATCCGAAACCAAACGCTACTGTTCAAATTCACGTATCATAGACTTAGGGGCGCGATAAAAGATCTATACCCACATTCCCTGTCGAACCATCAACCTTGTCAGCACTACAAATGATTCTAACGAACCCGAGCAATACACATCTAATATCGAAATTGTATAGGCATTTACAGGCTGATATAGCAGGCGCTGCCAATAAGGCCTATGAACGCTGGAACATACACTTGGAAACACCCCTAGAAGATGAAGACTGGAAAAACAGTTGTGCACTGACGGCAGTACTCACTCCAAATAACAACCTACGCATAATTCATTACAAATACCTACACCAAACATACCACACACCGATGAAGCTACATAAATGTGGGTTGCGGGAGGATGACAGATGCCGACGCTGCGGGAGGTTGATGCTGATTTTATACATTTGTCATGGAGATGTGAAAAAATTAGGCAATACTGGGAAGAGGTAATAGATACATTAGGCCGCATATTAGAAACAAAAATTGAAAGTACAATGAAGGTCTGCCTACTGGGTTTAGTCGAAAATCTGAGATCAGTAAAACGTAAAATGTGTGTAATAGCGTTATTATTGGCTAAAAGGCGAATTTCTATATATTGGGACAGTAAAAGATCTCCGAATAGGACACAATGGTTACTGGACTTAGTGTATTGCAGAGACTCACTCAAAACATATGAGGAAGAATTACCAACAGCCTCGAGACCCAAAGATTACTGGGCTATACTCACAGACTTCTTACGATCCCACCAGGAACTGCTATCAACTGGAAATGAGTAGTTTTATTTGCAATAATGATGTATGGATAAGAAGGACGGGTTCTAGAAACTGAGTTGCATAATTATCTACAGAAAGTGCGATACTATGCATGTGGCAATTGTACCTGTGTTGTATTGTTGTATGTAAGATTTATATATAATAAAAAATTGTATAATAAAAAAAAAAAATGTCAATTAGTCTGTGGACATCTGGGTACATCACAGAAAATGCAGCCCTTGTTGTCAGGCGTGTCGGGCTGGCATTCTGGCTAGTCTCAATGCATGTTCAAAATATGTTGGGTGGAGTATGTTAAACCACTTACAATTTGACTGTGATCCCAGGGCACCCTACGGGGCTTTTATATAAACATGAAGATAAGTATTATAATGTTATTTGTACCACAAAGGTTTTGGTGATCTGTAGAGAATTTGTTTAGGCTGTGGGCTTAACACTCCCAAGATGGCACCTGCAGTCTGCTACCTCGACAGCTAGGCCACAGACTTAATGGAGCTATGAAAGTGCCATTGCTGTGGTCACCATTTTAGATGTATGAGTCTGCTCACTTGTTGTCGAGGTAGCAGACTGGTGGCGCCATTTTAGGGGCAACACAGTCGCAGCCTAAAAACTAGTCGCCAGACTATTGCCAACAGACATCTTTTTAACTTATTCGGAGGGCCCATGGAAGTCCCTCCACCATGGCCTGGAAATCAGGGTGTGCTTCCTCTCTCCCCTTATTTGCCCTTTTTTGTTGTTTTGGTGGTTGCAAGAGTAATTTTACTGTTGCAATGAGCAAATCAGTGTTGTCGGGTCTGCGGACCAAAATGAATCTAAAGCTCCTTCGGTCAATGGGAGGTGTTTATTTTTTTAATTTTGGTCCGCAGATTGCCCCAGTGTTAGTCTTCGAACTTCTGCAGATGAATATTGTGAAGATATGTAAAAGTTACAGAGGTCTCACAATCTCAGGGCTTAGAAAGACATAGATAGAGGTTAAAAATCCATACACTATTGCTACTGCTCAGGTAACAGAGGCTTTATAGGTTCATACAGGTTATACAAATCTTACAGCCTCAAACTGCAGTACAGTTAATATAATAGAAAGCTTCATCAACATAGATGATGAAATGTTTCCACTCATATAATTATATAACAGCAGGGCCACTGGAATTATGTGATTCTGCGGCTGTGGTGTTTTCCAAATAATTGTGCATTTGTCACATCCATTATTTGCTGTATGGTTTGCAGATTTTAACAAAAAATATGTTTCTAACTCAAACAGATCAAAAGTTACTAAAAATGGAGCAATTTGTGTTGCCGCACAATGAAAGGCCCTTTACATAGGTTAGTCACCTGTGAGTTGCCTTTGCTTTATTTGGGTGTTAAACTGGTACTAATGATGTTCCCAGAAAGTGTTAATGTATACAAATGTCAAAATAATGAAGCAATACTATCACAAAATGGGCCGCATTATGATTCATAATTTGCATATTCTTTCTGCATAATTTAGTCAAACCTGCAGCATAAGTTGTTCCTCCCTCACCACATAATGCCAGTGGGCCTGAATTACAGACATAGTAGCAACTGCCCATTGGCACCAAGAAGACATCAGAATATTGTAGTAACACGCTACACAAATGGAAGTTAAATAAACTCCTTTATTATGCAACCAAATGCTCCACTTCTTCCAAGCAACTGATTTCTCCAACTGTCATTTCTCACATTCTAACTTCAACATTCCACGTTCTACTGATGTTGTTACTTTCATTACATCACCTCTACTCATCTCCTCCTTTTAAACATAAATAAAAAATTCCTTATATACAACACTGTAAGAGTGATGGGCGGATGTATAGATGAGGAGGCGGCTGTTTTTTCTCAATGATGATTTTATTTAAGTTCTGATTTGTTAAAGAAAACAGTGACAAGGATAATTCTCCTGAATGAAGCACATCAGATTGTGGGTACGGTATAACAACAAGTTATCTTCCTTTTTCTTTCTTCTGCAGGGGATCTCCGTGTGGTGGTACTGGCCCGGAGTCTCAGGAAAAGAGAATAATAGCGGTAAGTATGCTGTAGTAGGTAAACATGGTTTATCTCGTCACCGTGCCCGATTATGCATAAACCTAAAAAGAAAAGGTGTAGGGGTTTTGTTCTAGATTCATTCACATACCCCTACTTATACAGGGATGTTCCCTGGTAGTAGGTCACTCTCAATCCTTTGTTCAGGATATCCCGTCTCCTGAAGCAAACTGGGGGTGGGGGGTGTGGGAAGACAAACCAGTCTCACAGGAGTCTACAGAAAATGTGCCCTTCCTTTATTTCCTGCATAAGATGTTTGCTTGAGGTCTCGTTTTTAGACACTTCCTTTCTCTTAGGAAAGAGACTGTCGCTTTAACCAAACAGACAGAACTTCCCTCTTGCACTTTTGTGAGGGGGGTAGAGGATTCTAGTGAAGGGTGTTTTTAAATAAACTAAACACACAATCAGAAACCCCAACTAAAACCTGTGACAAAAACTCCCAGAACAATTACCTTCCTCCACCCCACAATAAAATCTCCTGACCCATTCTCTCGGGACTCACCCGATATGTCCCAGCTCTCCTGAGTTGTTGCAGCACACCAGCACCCTCCGGGGGGTGACCACCACTCTTCGCTCCAGACCTCTGCATTGTCCTCTCGATCCGTGGCGTCCTCGCAGGCGTCTTCGGTGTTGGCTGGTTCTTCTGTGCAAGAATGGCTTCTCTGATCCTCTGGCTTCTATGTCCTTCGTGCGCGCTCTTCCGGTCTTCTGACGGGCCCCTTTTCTCCTTCTACCAGCATCTGCGATTGGTTCTTTCCCCTCTTTGTTCCGCATTCCTGTTTAAAGAGACAGCGATCTTTTGTCTTATAGGTGGTTTGCCCTTCCGGATTCGCTATAAACCTTTCTCCTACCTTTCTGCAGGTGTGTCGGCGATCGTGAAGGTGGTTACGGAAGCAGGTTTTTGGTAAGGACCCGCGACGCAATTGGGATTCCTCACAATCACATAAAAAAAAGTGCAATCATACCATTAATATATTTTAAATAGTCAAATTCACCATATATCCTATGGGGAAAAACTGGTATGTAATCTAGCCTAATTCATTAATCACAAAGATAATCCCCTAAATTTATGGGACGCTTAATTAATCTCTTTGGTCTTCTAGTCAATTCATCAATGGAATGCACCAATGGCGGTTGGTGACATAATAAAATGGTGGAGCGCTACAAACAAACATTAAAATAAACATTTAGGAAAGAATAAAAGTTTTACTTACCTTATCCTGCAGCACGTCCTTGATGTTCTCTAGTCCCTGGCTCCAGACTCCTCTGAGCATGAGGTCCTACAGCCAACTCCTTATCCAAACTCGACGCTGCTCTCCTGCTGTTAAACAGCATGAGTGAATCATCTGGATTGGCTGGAGCAGACTGGTTCAGCACTCCAAAAGGCACTGGAGGGCTTTGCCTGCTCTCCAACCCAGCTGTTTAAGACACCTGGGTTGGAGAGGTTTGAATTGGGCATGTTGGGCTGGTTGTAGTAATATAGCCCACCAAACCTACATGCGCACTTCAAACTGAAGTGGCCACTCATTGCTACCAATCAGCAGCAATGACGCACTTCCCAACCCCCACACTACATTCAGCAGAGAGTAAAAAATAAAATGGTAATAATATCATTTTATTACCATTTTATTTTTCATGCTTTTTGCAGCCGTGTGGAGGGCGGGGGTGACGCTCCTCCGCTCCTATGGAGAGACCGCCGCTGGAAGGCACAGGAATAGGATTTAAATCAATTCCACTATCTTCGTGTCCCAGGTTTTCTTCACTATCACTTGACTGATCTGATCTTCCACTTGTCTACCCATCTGTGTTATTTCGTTGTTCTGAACACTTGGTGCTCTGTAGTTACAATATCTTCTTCCAGATTGTGTGTCCTACCATATTGATTCTCTGGCATTTCTACTCTGCATTGTTCTGAACACACAGCTACTCTCTTTAAATTCCACATCTTACCATCTTCTAATTTGACTGCATTATTTAACATTGTTAAATGCTTTTAGGTATAAAGTAAGAACTAACTTCCTTGGGAACTATGCCTGGTTTCTTAATTCTAACCCACTGTCCAACTTTAACTTGCTGTGTTTGACACCAGATTTCCTGTCATAGTATTTTTTTAATTCTTCTAGTTTGTTTATTATTTTTTCTCTGACCTTTCCCAAAGACCAGGTCACACTCGTAGGAGTGGGTAACCATCCTGGGTTAAACTTTGATCTAGGTTTCCTTCCTTTTGTTAAATTCAAATGGAGAAAACCCTGTGCATGCCACTTCTGTTAATCTGTATGACCAAAGTGTTTTACATACTTGCATTACCCAACAAGAATTGTTTTTTAATGATAACTGAATGGCCCCCTTGAGAACTATATTAACGTGTTCAACCATTCCATTTCCACTTGAATTGTAAAGGGATGTTGTCCTGTGGCAAACTCCACATTTTAAAAAATATTCCTTAGCTTTTTCTGAGACAAATTGTACACTATTGCCACTCAGTAAAATGTTAGGTATCCTTTCATTCTGGAAAACCTTTTCTATGAACCATACGATTGTATCAGTATTTATTTTGTTAACAATTTTGATGTAAGACCACCGGGAAAATACATCCATCAATACTTGTATATATATTTTTGAGTATTTCCAATTGGCCCCATAATGTCAACTGCCACTTTTCCCAAGGGGCTTTCGAGCAGTCAAATGTATTGCTCATAGGAGGTCTCAATGTCTTCAAAGATGTATCAGCTGACATGCATATATGGCATTCTCTGACTTCCATTTCTACCTCGTTATCAATACCTGGCCACCAAAATAAACTTTTCATTGCTGATTTAGTTTTTATTATACCTAGGTACCACTCATGGCAAACAGAAATATTTATTTTCCTCAAAGCAGAAGGAGGAATTATCTTTTCCCCTCTAACTAAGAATCCAACCACAATTGCCACCTCACTGTGTACCTCCCAAAATGCTCTGAGTTCTCCCATATCATGTTTATTGGGCCATCCCTCCTTCACAAAGTCAACAATTATTTTTAATTCTTGATCTTTCTCACACTCTGCTTGCCATTCCTCCAGATTTAATAAGTGTTCCAGTTTCAACCACCCACTTATTTTTTTCACTTTCCAACAAATTCTCCTGATTTTTAGTTATGTAGTGGGCATCCTAGATAAAAAAACTGCTACTGCATTTTTCTTTCCGGGAAAATACTCAACTTTGTAGGTGAAGTCTAACAAGCGCATGGATAAACAGGCTAACCTAGATGATACTCTTGACGTTCCCACAGTGGTTAAAATTTCCCTAATGGTTTATGGTCACATCTAACAATCGCCTCTTTTCCCCATACAAATGAGCAAAAATTTTCCAAAGCCCATTTGCAGACTAGAGCTTCTCTCTCTATCACTGTATAGCTCTCTTTTGAAGGTGATAATGCTTGTGAAGCAAATGCAATAATGACTTCAACTCCTGCACTATTTTTTTGAGACAAAACTGCCTCCCAGACCTTTGCTGGCTTCTGTAGTCACTAGGCTAGTACACTGGGGATCAAACCCTTGTAGAACAGGTGCAGAGCAAATTGCCCCCTTGATACTATCAAATTCTTGCTTACATTCATCTGACCACAGAAACTTTACATTTGTTCTTGCAACTTCCTCCCTTGGAAAGTTTACATGGAAAAATTCACAAACTTCAAAACAAATTCCACTAACCCCAAAAATTATCTTAAGTCTTCTTTATTCTTGGATACGGAGACATTTTAATAGCTAGTACCTAACTTTTCCTAGGCTTGACTCCACATCTGCGAATCTCATGACCTAAGTAAGTTACATGTTTCTTAGCAAATTTACATTTAGCAGCTTCAACTGTAAGACCTTAAATTTCTAGACCATCCAGTACTTCTTCTAGTTTCTTGTCATGGTCCTCTTTGTCTATTCCCATAACTAGTATGTCAGTCTTAGAAAAATAAAATCCTTTAATTTTTCCAAACAGATTAAACATAAGGCTTTGGAACACTGCTGCAGCTGACGGTAAGATGAATGCCATTTTTTTAAAACTGGAAGCACCCTACTTGAGTAACAAATGCAGTGTATTTCTTGCTCTCTTTATGAAGAGGTATTTGGTGGTAGGTGGAATATAGATCCAGGGTCGAAAATACTTCCATACTATTTGTCATAGTCAGCATTTCACTGGTCCTGGGTAAAGAGAACTGATCTACAACAATGTTATCATTTAGATCACGTAGATCAATGCACAGTCTCACTTTACCATTGGCTTTGCGCACAACCACTAATGGGGCTAACCACTCCGCTGCTTCTACTGGCTCTATTATTCCAGCATCAACTAATCGAATTGTCTTCTCATTGACTTCATCCCTGACTGCCATTGGTACATTCCTTGCTTTGTAGGCTTTAGAAATAGCTTTGTCTTTGAGAATGATTTTGCACTCAAAATGTTTCAACTTTCCAATGTTTCCATTGAACGCATTGGGAAATGTTTTCAACATTGCCTTTCCCATTACTTCTCCTTCATCCATAATTAAAACATGTTCTTTACTATTGGGGTCTCATATTATATATGAATTCTTTTGATCCAACCACCAAAGGACTGATTTGCCCTTCCTTGCTACATTTAATTTTCCACAAGCCCTCCTATTCTCAAATCTGAAAATCAATCTCCTGCATCCAATCATGTCAATGGTCCCACCCATTTAGCTTTCTGGTGCAATATTAGAATTCTCAATAAAAGATCCTAATTCCTTTTCAAAGTTATTGTTAGAAATTGGATTTCTGGTTGGTTCGGGCAAACGCCTAAGCCAGGCAGAAACCACCATTCTATTCAGGGCAAGGGAGTTACACACTGAAGATAACCCCTGCTCACCCCCTTGGTAGCTTGGCACGAGCAGTCAGGCTTATCCCAGAGGCAATGTGTAAAGCGTTTGCGCAACACACTCACACAGCAGCAACACACTAGGCACACCACAAAGAAAACTCCACCCAAGGTTATATCAAAAATAGCCTTTGTATTATCATAAGCACATTAGAATCATAATCACAAAATATACACTGTGCCAACTGGCACTAGGCAATATTCACAGGGGATTATATACATGAGAGGGCCTATCGGGCCACTGTCAGAACCATCACAAAGCACAAGTAGTAAAAATAAAACACAACCAGTAACTACTGGTACAATAATGTACTTACAAATGTGGCAGTGGCGCTTAACTCAGCGGCATCCCCCTGGGCACAGCTGAAAATCCTGTGTGAGGCAGGATAAAAGTCACTTAACTAAAGTTTTCCAACTAAGGGGCCGATTCCGATCTCGGCCGGTAGTGCTCCGAATCGGATTCGGATTCACCGGATCCGATTCGGAGCCCTGTTTCCCGACCGAATCGTACGCGGGTCCGGCCGAGCGAGTACGATGCAAGCTCCCGCGAAATCGCCGACCGACTCGAACGCGGCTTCAACACGCTCCGACCGACTCGCATGGACCACCGACTCGCACCGCGCTATGGCAGACGCTTCCCGGCCGGGTAGTACGATGTGCGCCGCGAGCAGTCCGACCGACTCCGCGCCGGTCCGGCTCGACAAGCTGTCGGAGCCGGACTTTGGGAGGTCCGCGTCGACCCCTGTACGTGTAGGCGCGCGAGTCGCACACAGGGGGACCCATGGGACCTCCCTACCTGTGCATGCGACGCGCGATGCGCGATGGACGCGTACCCGCTGAGGGGGCGCCCTTGTTCACCTCGCACCCATTGAGTCAATGGGAGCCCGCGTCACGCGTTACGACCGGCTCCCATTGACTTCACTGGAGTCCGACCGACTCGAGTCCGATAGCATGCGAATGCATCGTACTCGTCCGGTCGGACTGCTAGGGTCCCGGTCGGTCGGAATTCTCTCCGGGTCCGGCTCGGTCGGAGAGATTTCCGGCCGGAATCGGAATCGGCCCCTAAGTCGTTTAACAGTTCATATTTAGAATTCTTTATTCATTCTTGTGAACTCGTTGATGCTTTTCAAATTAAATCAATTGATTCTTATTGAATCTGTACATCCATATATACATATCTCCCTATGCATTTCGGGCAGGTCGCCCTTCGTCAGGGGAAGTATCTGTAAAAGCAATAAGCGTAAAATGCCTTAATTGTCACCAAACAAAGACAGGGATAGGTCGTCCCTGCACCAATACACCTGGTGTCTTAAGAGTCCATATTGCGATTGCCTTTAAATTAAAAGTGACGAGTGTGCATTAATCATGCGGTTCTACCACAAGTGAACGATGCGTGAAGAAGAAAAGGAAAGAAATCATAATAGGATGTGAAACAGTGAGGGTTGAAAACAACGAGAGATTTGTTAGCGGCATGCTAACCTTTTGTAAAATAATGGCGTGTGCACGATAGGAAGAAAATGTATGTGCCTTCGTTCTAATAAACATGCAGTATGCGTGTAGAATACGCGTGCAGAGATGAGATATCTCAACAGTCTATGCCGAAAACAAGCTGTTAACGTGCGTTAATAAGCGAGGTGTGTGAACAGTTAGAAACAAAATGCGTGAACAAAGTTAAAGCTCATATCGTGAACACACGTAAGGATTCGTGCAAACAACGAAAATGCTCTGGATCAATGTTATCAAAACTTACATATCGGGTGATCAGCAATGGCGTTAATGAAAGCTGGTGTGTTGCTTGACCCCGCGTGAATGGTGTCTATGAAATATCGGTGAGCAATGTGATAAGCATAGAAGAAGGACTGAAGCATGAAACCGGCTGCTGAGCCTAAAACTTCAAGCGCCATCTTGGAATGTGCGATAGTGCGAGTAATTAAATAACTTGCAAAGTGTAAATGTTAATTCAATGAACACATATACAGGAAAATAATGATTAAACAATTCTCAGTGCAAAAATCAGCAGGTATATCGTTGACAGATATAAATTAGTACATCTGGGTGTGAGAAAGATGGTTAACAGGAGACAACGGTCCACAGTATGAAACCACAACGTATATATCTAAATTGCCTGTATGTGTCTACTCGCAAAAGATAAAAATTAAAAACTTCACCTCCGACCTCCACCCCATCAGCAGAGGTGTCCCCCAAGGCTCAGTGCTCTCACCACAACTGTTCAACATATACATGGAACCCCTCACCACCATACTTAAAAAGGCGAATATCCCCTTCCACCTATACGCCGATGACACCCAGATCTATCTGGAAACTTCCTCCCCAGACGACATCCTCAGACTAAGCAACACCCTAAAAGAAATTCAACACTGGCTGTCCCTAAATCACCTTAAACTTAACCAGGACAAAACGGAGATCCTCCTCATCTCCAACAAAGAAGAGAACCCACAAATCGCAGAATGGCTTAAAGCTATGGATGCTCTAAACGGCAATCTCACCCTGGCTAACTACGTAAAATCCCTAGGAATCACCCTAGACCCTAAACTGGACATGACCAATCACATCAAAAACTCTGCAAAGACTGCCTTCCTCAACCTAAAGCTTCTCTACAAAATTAAACCATTCATCCCTACTAAAGACCTCAAACAAGCCACCCAATCACTGCTGCTATCCAGACTCGACTATGGCAACGCAACCTTAACTGGCACCACAAAATCCCACCTGGCTCCCCTCAAAACAACCCTCAATGCAGCAGCCAGAACGGTCACTGGAATCAGAAAATACGACCACATTTCACCAGCACTAAGAGAACTAAAATGGCTCCCAGTCGAACATCGAGCTAACTTCAGAACGGCCTGCCTCACGCATAAAGCCCTTCACACTGGAAAGCCGGACTATCTGGCCGCTAAACTCAAGAGGGCCGGGCAGACAAGAAACCTCAGGAGCTCGAACTCCTCCCTTCTCATCCCCTTGAGAACATGCAAACACAAAACTGCCGCGAGGTCATTTGCTGGAAACGCGCCAAAATCTGGAACTCCATCCCAGCAGATATCAGAACTATCCCGTCCTTTTCAAAATTAAAAAAACACCTAAAAGCCCTCCTCCTCAACCGCTCCCTCCCGCATGGATAGCCGCCGCCCGCACGCTATCCCTGACGCCGATGCTCTCTGACTCTACATCGCTCAGATCCACCTCAGCCGCTTCAAGACAAGTGTGCAAATAACTAAGCTGCCTCAAGACCTCAGACTACCTCAATAAAGCATTCAACGAGGCTACCTCAGGACTCAACCACTACCTCAAGAAGCCTCAGCACTCTTGGACTGCCGAACTTTATGTTTTTAAGACTGCTCTACTATGTAACTATTATGAAACACTGTTGTAAAGCGCTCCGATACCCCCGGGTCAGGTCAGCGCTATATAAAACTCCATAAATAAAAATAAAAATAAAATAAATCATATTGATTTACAATAATGTACTTAGCAATATCACCTGCAACATAAACGCATTATGTCTGCATCACATTAGGCATAAAACACATTGTGCATAAATCATCAGCATAAACACATTATGCATAAACGCTACAGTATAACATTAGGCATCAACACATGGTGCATAAATCATCCGCATAAACACATTATGCATAAGCACTATAGCATAACATTAGGCATCAACACATGGTGCATAAATCATCAGCATAACACTTTATGCAACCTCATAAGCATAAACACATTATGCCATCTCGGTAGGCATCACATTAGGGCCTTGCGCCCTCCCAACACTGTGGTACCCACCATGACCCCAGGCCAACTGGCCTTTCTCTGGGGCCCAATGCCCTATGTCCAAAAATGTCACGGCGCTGAGCTGCCACTTGCAGCCGGGTGCAGGCCCACCAGGCCAGCACCAGTAATGAGGGTAACGCACTGGGGCAGGGGGTGCAACTCACCCCTCCTTTATCAGAAATGAAAAATGCCCCACGTTGCAGATGCCCGCTTTCTCTCGCGGTGCAGCTGTAGAAATTAGACCTGGCACCACTGTGCCTCTCAGGGCCCACTCAGGGAACCAAAATTGCCCCCACGTTGCAGCGGCCCGCTCTCCTGCGGGGCCGCTGAGGCCAACAGGCACTGGCACCACTGTGCCTCGGGAAGCACCAACAAATGCACCCACTACAGCCCCACTCACCGGGGCTTCTCTTGGGACTCCTCGTCATGTAGAGCATGATCACTGGCCCCCACCGTGCCCTGGAGGGGACCTATACTGCTCTCCGTTCAGCCCCCACTCACTGGGGCTTCTCCTGACTCCTGTGAGGTTTCGGGGCAGGCACCGACAATGTGCCTCGACGGGCCCTGTCTCCGTTCTCCACTTGGCTCTGCTCTCGGAGGGAGGGGCTGCAGGAATCAGCCAAGTGGAGCCCGCGAAGCTCTGGCCCCTCTCCCCGGCGTTGGAGCAACCCAGGAGCGCCGTCCTCCTTTGGCCAGCGTGCGGGGCTCGGAGTGCATGGGAGCCCCGCCCACCCTCAGGGACAAGATGCCAGACTTCCTCCTCGGCTCGTGTGGGGCTCCGCCCACAACCAGGCGGCACTTGCCTGGCTTCCGGGTCGCTGCTCATCTCGGCGGCGGCTCACTGTCCTCACCAGAGTATGGGGTAGGCTCCCGCCTCTAGCTTAAAGACTCATGCGGGGTGGGCTCCCGCTCCCATCAGCAGAGGCAATGCGGGGTGGGCTCCTGCTCTAAATAAGCATAAATGCGGGGTGGGCTCCCGCTGAAAGTGGCATAAACGCGGGGTAGGCTCCTGCTTCACTCGGATGCTGTGTGGGGGAATCCCCACGCCGGGATTCTCTCGGGATGCATCCTGCAGCTCAGCGCTGCAGAGCATAAACGCTCCTCTCGTCCTGGAGCAGGGGCCAAAAATGCAGCGCTCATGAGGCGCTAGAACCCCAGAGTCCAGAGGGGCAAAGCTGGGCCCAGGCAGGCCAGCACACAGGGCCCTCCAGCAGGGAGGCAGTCCCTCGTGGCGGTTCCTCCTG
This sequence comes from Calotriton arnoldi, assembly GCA_963921515.1. Classification (NCBI taxonomy): domain Eukaryota; kingdom Metazoa; phylum Chordata; class Amphibia; order Caudata; family Salamandridae; genus Calotriton; species Calotriton arnoldi. The sequence continues at coordinate 842,182 of CAWUFW010007543.1, read as the reverse complement.
GGGCCCAGCAGCAGCAAGCCCCAAAGTCACCAGGAAGCACACTCACATGGGGTCACAGCCCCAATATTTATACAACATTTTCTTTGTCTGCCCTTGCACAGGGCTGGGGGAACCAGTCTCAACTGGTTCTTGGGGGGTATTGGAGCACTCTGTTTACAGGGCTCCTCTTCCCCTTTGTCAGGTGGGGGCTCGGTCATCAGACACTCCACAGGGGGGTGGAGCCAGCATTCACCTAGGTAGGCACAGACCTATTCAGGGTCAGGGGACTACTCCTCCCACTACTCCAAATGCAGATCCCCTATTCAGCCTAGCGCTGACTCACCCTGCCCTCCCTGGAGCCACACACACCACCAGCCCCTGTCACTCCATGGCCAGACACGCAATACACATCAGGCAGGCAGACACATAGCACACAGAGATGCCAACTTCTAAAAGTGGCATTTCTAAAATAGTGATAATAAATCTGCGCACACCATTGCGCAGCATTTATTAATACTATTCCAAACATACCAAACTTGACCACGCTGCTCCTCTCATATCAGGAATTACCACTGAAACACTCATCAGGGAATCCCCAATGCATTCCTATGGGAGGGCAGCCTCACAGCAGTGAGAAACCAAAATGGCTGTTTGTCACTACCAGGACATGCCACACACTTAAGGTACATGTCCTACCTTTACCTACAATGCACCCTGCCCATAGGGCTAGCTAGGGCCTACCTTAGGGTGACTGACATGCAGTAAAGGGGGTCACAGACGTGGCACACACTTTAGGTGTCACGTCACAGCGGCAGTAACACTGCGCGCACAGGCCCTGCAATGGCAGAGGCCTGAGACAGGTTTGAAAGGCTACTTTGGTGGGTGGCGCAATCAGCGCTGCAAGCCCAGCCGTAGCATTTAATTTACTGGCCCTGGGTATCTGAGATACCACTTTACGTAGGGACTGACAGGTAAATTAAATATGCCAAACAGGTGTAGACCAATCTTACCATGTTTACCACAGAGAGCACACGCACTTTACACTGGACAGCAGTGCTAAAGTGCCCAGAGTCCTAGAACCACCAACACCATGTCAGAAAAAAGGCTAGGAGGAAGGCAAATAGTTCAGGGATGACCCTGCAAAAAGGGCCAAGTCCAACAGTTATTCTTCCATACTTTTTCATTCTCAATAGTGTAGGGCAAACCCAAATCTGCTGCTACCTGTATACCCACAAACCCCAGCTTCATTAAACTTGTAGTTTTGTTTCTACTGTTTTCATCTAAGGTATTTAGTACAACTTTTTCTCTAACATTCAAGATGCTCTCACATTCCTCTTTACTAGACATACTAGTACCCTCCATACTAGTACCTTCCATCTCAACACATTTTACTTTATCACATTTCTCTTTTTTCATCTTGCAGACACACACATAGTGGCCAATTTTCCCACATCTACTACATTTTTGGGACTTACTGTCATACCTGTAACATTGCATTTTTTATTTACTACCCGAGATTGTTCTCTTTTTTATATACAACTTGTTCCCAGTTTTGTCAATGGTAACTTTGGCTACTACCTCAGACTCAGGTTCAGTAGTTTTCTTTCTGGCTTTAGCACACCTTCCTGACATTTCTGCCTTACGTACTATAGACAATACATCTTTTAACTCTGCATCACCATTAATCCACATCCTTTCTTGTATTGCTGAATTATGCCCATGCATTACTACTTGATCTCATATCAATTCTTTAAGTAGACCTCCAAACTACAATCTAATGATAATTTTCTCAATGTTGTGATGTATTCAGCTATAGTTTCTTCCTTTTGTTGTTTCATGTGAAAGAATTTGTATCTGGTGAAGTCTATACACACCTTGGGAGAACAATACTTGTCCAATTGTGTTATGGCTTCAACAAACACATTACCATCCCCTACCAACATTTGCCTATGAAGATGTCCATAAATTCTTAATCCTTCAGGACCCAATGAATGTAGTATTAAACCTTTTTTTCTTTTACATGGCAATTTGTCCTCAAAATCAATAGTCGCTATGTGGTTTAAAAAATACTCCTTCCATTGTAGCCATGGTATAGGAGGTTCACCTGTATTGCCCAAAAATTCTTTAGGAGGGTTTGCAGTAATATTAGCCATGTTAGACTTCCTTCACCTCTTCTCTTAAGGTACCAATGTAAAGACAATTCAGCACTCAGTCTGGAACATACACTCCACTCACTAGTACAGAATTAATACAATACTAGTAGTAAGACATTTATTGCATTAATCCAAAGATAACAATAAAAAACAGTATATCACAATCAGTATGAATATTAAAAAAGAAAGTTAGAAAAGAAATCGTCATATATAAGTTAAGATCTATAGTAAACATTTGCATAGCTCAAGAGACTAACACTTTGTAAACTTCATCTAAAATTGTAATTAATCTTACAATTGCACTATTGTTTTTAATTCTAAAACAATATCTAACAGCCGCTAGGGTAGATCTTATTTTTGCCTTATTAAAAATCATTCGTAGGTACATTTTTATTAAATACAAGAGTTTAGGGCAAATACATAAGATGTGCAAAAGGGTTTCAGTTGTCAGTCCGCAGAGTCTACAAGCAATTTTTCTTTTAAGCGCTGGATTCCACTTCTCCTTGAATTCATAAATGGGAATATGGAGCAGTCTAAATCTTAAGAATTTCATTTTAATGTAGCCGGGTAGATTTGACCCTAGATATTCTTGGTTCCATGAGGCCAGGGTTTCGGAAACTAAGCCCATGTATTTGTATTGTTGTAACTTGGCCAAGTCATTCTCCCTCTGTCTGCTAGTTAAGATCCCTCGAAGCACCATTATCGGGCTGGGCGGTTTAACATTGCCAGCGACTCTAGATCAGGGAAATTATATGTTCCCAGAGCCTTTTTTGATGATCCAATGTTCAGTTCCATATCCTTGTGTGATGTTTTATTTAGTTTCTAATTGATCAAGGATTTTAAGGTTGACGGATCGGCCCTTGCACAGTCACAAGAATAGTTCCAACTGCTTCTGTAGTGAAGTTTTTAGATTCAGTTCTAGCCTGATTACACAGTGTTGGGTGGCTGTGAGGAGATACAGAAGTTTGCATACACACTGTATATACGTTTTATCAAGACTGGCTATGATCTTGTTATTTAACGCCGGTGATGCCTAGAGTAAGTAAGGAATGCGTTTCATATTTAGCTCTTTCAATGAAGATTTGATTGATCTGCCTCCAAACAGGTTGGAAAATCTTTTTATAGATTTTGTGATCGTAGCTGACTTAAGCTTTCTTGTGGATAGGTGGTTAGACCACGATAGCTTACTGTCAAATGTAACTCCAAGGTACTCATATTGATTAATTATTTTGATGGAGGCATCTCCTAAGGCCCATGATATGGACTTGGCTTTCTTTCCAAAGATTATAGTTTGGGTTTTTGACAAGTTGGCATTTAGACCATTCTCCAAATTGTATTCATATAAATGATTGAGTAAATATTGTAGCCCTTTTGGGGTTTGTGACAGTATCACCAGGTTCTCAGTATAGGCCAGGTGTGATACTCCCGTGCCTCACACCTTAGGTGGAATACTAAGGTCTGATTTAAGAGAGTCTGTCAGATCGGCGATATAAAAAAGAAAATAATAAAGGTGCCAGAATGCATCCTTGTTTGAGGCCATTTTCGGGTTGGGAATTTGGATGACAAAACATTGTCAGTGGATAACCTTACTTGCAGACATTTGTCGGTATGTAATTCGATAAGGAAGTGCAACAAAGAAGGGTCAATTCCCCAATTCTTAAGCTTTGCCTCATAATCTTTGATGGTTCACTTTGTCAAAGTCAGTGGAATAACCCACAAAGCAGGCATATAATGTTGTTTTGCTTTTTAAAGATTTTTTTGCTAGAACAGTCAGGGCCACGATGTAATCAACTATTGAGCAGCTTGGGCGGAATCCAGTTTGTGTTAGTGGTATTAGAAGATGTTCCGTAGCACAGTTTGCCAGATTATTTAATAGATGTTTGGCGAATAGTTTCGTTTTAAAATCTAAAAGAGCTATTAGTCAATAACTGGCTGGATCTTGTTTGGCCCCCCTATTATGGATAGGATGAGCTACTGCACCCTTCCTTGAAGTAGGAACTTGATCAGTTCTTACTCAATTCCTTTTAATTATGCAGTTTAACATGACTTCTGTTGTAAGGATAATACAGCACTCAGTCTGGAACATACACTCCACTAGTACAGAAATAATACAATACTAGCTTACTCAATTCATTTCAATTATGCATTTTAACTTGACTTATGATGTGCGATCACATTTGCTTGTCACTGGTGATCTTTACTTAAATGTTGTTACAAACTATTAATATCAAAAGTATTAACATTGATAGCTTAATATTGTTAGCTATAAGGTGTGCGAATCATCGCAATCACCATATTTTTATTTATTTATTTATTTGAAGTTTTATATAGCGCTGGCTAGACCTGTAGGTATCAGAGCGCTTTACATGAGGATCGTTACGTTACAGATTACAAATTACATACGTTACCAGAGCATAGTAGAACATGGGTAGAAAAACAATATAACAGTAATTAGACGAAGGGAGGGGGAGAGAGTAGACAACGGCGGGGAGACGGGAAGAACTGTGCCCAATGTCCGGCTGGGTAGGTGACGGCCCAGGTGGTGAGCCAGGGCGGAACTCCTCTATAGCTGTCTAGCAGCTCCACCGGGTATCAGCCATGGTGCTCAGGTCTCAGCGGTCAGGGAAAAGAAAAACAGTTTTTCATGGTTACAATAGTTACAGTTGTAAAGTCCAATACAGAGGAAACAAGTACCCAGAAGAGGAAAGAGGGAAGGGGGGTTGGGGGGTGGGAGGGAGGGAACAGGGGGCTGGGAAGCGGATAAAATCTGACAGAACAGCAGTGGGAGTGAAAAACCTCGTGGGGGCCCAAGAAGGTAGAGTAAACGGGCCCAACGCTTAGATAGGGTCTCATAGTCATTAAGTCCAGAGTCAAGTTGGGTCACCGCGTTAGGTCATCTCAGCCATGTGGGGGTACCGTGCCGCGTCATGTTCCATGTCTCCCTCAGCAGATCCTGTACTTCAGAACGGACCATCATTGCGATGGGGAGAGGTTAAGCAGGCGTCTGTACTATCTGGGACAGAAGTGCGGGGTTGCTGGGTGTACAGTCACCTTTGATGAGGAATGTCAAGCTGCCACCAAGCGGGCGCCATCTTATATGCCAGGAGAACAGATTCAATAATGATGATTGTTATTGTACCCAGGAAACACATGGGCAGCTGGCAAGCGGTGAGTTGCGGATCAGGTACGAGTGAGGCAAGGCGTTAACTCACGTAGGCGTGGGTACAGATGAAAAACAATCTGGAGATGTGCGAGCGTTACAAGCTTAGTCGCCATTTTAGGGTCAGGCAAAGTTAGGGGATCGATTGTCCCATCGATGATATTAGGTTATTGAAGGTAGGAAATAAAAAGGGTACCTTGAGTAAAGATTGGCCTGAGAGTTATTGAGAGGCCTTCTTTTAGTGGAGCAGCCTCTCGGGAGGGAAACCGGAGCTCAGTCAGGCTGCAAGCACCGCAGTCAGACACACCCGGGAATCCGCCATCCATCGCCGCTCAACGAGGACGCGTCGGTGGAATTGAGAGTAGAAATCAACACCGCTACTGGCGTGTCTCAAAGGCGGATCGAGTGGACGTCGCAGTATGATCCGGGAGGGGTCCGCAGTAGACGAAGCATAAGGTCGAGTCCTGATGGTGGGTGTCGGGCGGCAGATCTGGAAGGCGTCGTGGGGCATTCCGGTAGGGGTCCGCAGTGAGTAAAACAAGAGGTCGAGTCCTGGAGGGGGGAGACGGTCGGAGGGGGGAGAGCCACTAGCTCACATTCCCACAGCAGCGAGGCATCTCCGCCGAGCCAGCGATCATGATGGCAAAGGCTCCGTAGGCACTCCCTCGGGAAACTCGGAGGGTGTGAAGCAGGCCACCCGGATCAATCCTGGGGTCCGCAGTGAGTAAAACAAGAGGTCGAGTCCTGGAGGAGGGTGGTGGTCAGAGGGGGAGAGCAGCTAGCTCACATTCCACAGCAGCGAGGCATCTCCGCCGAGCCAGCGGCCATGATGGCAAAGGCTCCGTAGACGCTCCCTCGGGAAACTTGGAGGGTGTGCAGAAGGCCACCCGGATCATTCCAGGAGGAAAGGAAGGCACCGGAGTGCGGGCATAAGATCCACCGTAGGTTAGGAGGCAGAAGGGGGAGAGAGACCCGGGCCAAGTGCCAGAGGCAGTTCCCAGTCGGAGGAGCTCCCGGCCAGAGCTCCTCACCCGGCGGCCATCTTGCCTCGCACCATATGTACCTCACCTCAGCCATGAGATGTGGAAAGGCTGATGCTACATCTGAGGTGTAAACCATTAAGTCATCTGCATAGAGTGAGATCTTCCTTGTGTATGCGCCAATTTTGAAAGGTTTAATCCCTTCATTTAATCTCAAACTTTGAGCAAAAGGCTCTATGTAAAGATCAAATAATACGAGGGAAAGAGGACAGCCTTGTCTTGTCCCCCTCTCTATTCTTACTGGAGATGGCAAACTATCATTCACCAAGATCCTTGCTGTTGGGGCATTGTAAATTTTAAACATTGTATCTATCACATTTTTACTTAGACCAAAATGATCTAGTGTAGTCCTAAAATACCTCCAATTAACACGGTCGAAGGTTTTTGCCACATCCAAAGTGACAATCGCGAGGGGAGCCTCCAGCGTTGTAGCTAGGTCCATAGAACCTATCAAGGTGCGGTTAAGCTCTCTCATATTCCTCTCTGGTAGAAACCCCTTTTGATTCTGATGTATCAGCTGCCCCACCACCTTATTCAGACGGGCCACAAGGATACTAGTAAAGATCTTATACTCACAATTGAGCAAGGAGATTGAGCAGTATGATTGACAATATACCGAGTTCTTGCCTGCCTTCGGAATTAGGGAAATTACCGCCTCATTCCATGATGAGGGGATTAACCTACCTCCTATCAGTATAGAGTTAAATAACTTAACCCAAATGGGGATGATCTCTTCCCGTAATACAGAGTACAGCTCACTTGGAATCCCATCTGGGCCTGCGGCTTTCCCCTTTTTTTGCTTTTTCAGTATGTTTAAAATCTCGCTGCCGTTAATTTCTTGACCTAGATATTGCGATTGAATTTCTGTACGTTTGGGGAGCTGTTTTTCTTGGAGCCAATCTTGTATTTCTTCCACTATAACCTCTAAATCTTCTGTGTATAGCTCCTGAAAGAAGTTGGTAAATGCAGCTCTAATTTTGTTGCTCTCTTCAACCATCAGCCCTGTCTTCCCATCTATGATCTTCCCTACATAGTTTTGGTTCCTTTGCAACCTTGATTTCCAGGCCAAAAGTTTCCCAAAACATTCCCCTTGTAAAATGTCCCTAGCTCTACTAACCTCCCATTGCTGTATCACTTTCTCTTCCATTTTGGTTCTAAACTTCAATTGCATATCTTCCAGCTTATCTGACCACTCCTTTCTTTCTCCTTCCTGTCCTATATTGGCCTTTAATAAACTCTCTGTTTTAACTATCGCCTCCTCTAGACTAGTAAGGTATTTTTTCTCTTCTCTTGCCAGTTCACTGTCAAGTTTTTAATAATTCCCCTTAACCAGGCCTTGTATGCATCCCATACCGAATGCAGGGGGGCTGATGACTAATCCCAGGAAAAAAATACCTCTGTCTTGCGGCGTATCTGCGCCATTATCTCGGTCTGTAGCATTATCCTTCTATTAACCGTCCACCTCCCAATACTACAAGTATCCCTCCTCTCGATTTTTAGAAGTAATGCTGCATGATCTGACAATTGTATAGGCAGATGGTCTATCCCCGCTGCCTTCTCCACTTCTGTCCTAGCCATGAACAGGTAATCTAATCTAGAAAAGTGCCCATTCTTCTTACTATCACTGGCTTTCTGTGAAGAACCGTATAAAGTTCAAGGCCTTGTGTATTGCTTATAAGGCCTTTTGTAAAATAGGACCTCAGTTTCTAATCAGGGAGTTAGCAGCTTACATTCCGGGCCGAGCCCTTCGCTCATCCACTGCTTTCCTGCTTAAGGTTCTTCGTACGAAAACTGCATCATGGGGCGATAAACGTTTTATAGTCGCCACTGCAAAACTTTGGAATTCTCTTCCACTAAAGATCAGATCCTCCCAATCTTTGTTAACCTTTAGAAAAATGACAAAGACCTGGCTGTTCAACCAGTAAGTCTCTCCGATATTTGGTCTCTGCCTGCTGTCCTCAGCGCCGAGACACCTATGGGTAGTTGTGCGCTTTACAAATCTCAAAAAATAAATAAATAAATAAATACTATGGAAGGTATAGTCTCTACAGTTCCCCTTCACTCTACGAAAAACATCACAAACGTTGAAGTTTTCCAACATATCCAATAGGTATGCCCTCATCTTTGGGAAGGAAATCTGGGTCCTCACTGAGGATCTGTCGAGGTCATTATCCAATAAAACATTAAAATTCCCACCTAAAATATTAGGGGCTTGAAAGTCTACCAGGTAAGAGAAGAGCTGGGTCAGAGGGGTTACATCATCTGTGTTTGGGCCATAATAGCTCACTAATGTATATACTGTGGGATATATTTTAATTTCAGCGATTATCCAGTGTCCGCCCTCGTCTCTCTGTACCTAAGTAGCTCTATCCCTGTTTTTGCTTTTAATAGTATAGCTATCCCTTTTGTACAGTGCATTTGATCTGTGGAGACCCGATTTCCTATCCATCTTTGTTTTGAGAAGAAATCCTTACATTCTTGCCTTAGGAGATGCGTGTCCTGGAGCATAATTATTTGGGTATTCTGATTTTTTAAATATTGTGCTATTACTCTCTGCCTTTTTTACCCGTAACTCATTCACGTTCCAACATAGAATTGCCACTTCTTTCTTATTCATATTCCTTAATCATCCTCTTTCTGCACCCCATTAATTTTACCTTCTTAATTGGTGGTTTTTGTCTAACTTTCCTTCCTTGGCTTGAGGACAAGACATTTTTTTTGTTTTTTCCCCATGCTCCCACCACTAGTGCACCCTCCCGTGGAAACCTTCCCTTTTGAATTGTTAGGCATCACACTACTGCCTACTGAGCTCATGTTGGGGAGTGCCTACATTGCCTTCCCTCCTCCATTTGTCAGCTATCTATTACCCGGAGTCCCATGTTTTGCCTCGGCAATAAATGTATCCACCTCTTCAGGATCTGAGAAGTTATGCATCTTGTTCTGCCACATCACCTTTAGAAACGCAGGGAATCTCAATTGCACAGATGCTCCCAGTTTTTTCAACTCATCTATTCTGTTTCCCAGCTTCCACTGTCTATCTGCTGTTTCTTTGGAAATATCCAATCTGATTCTGTAGGTGGCTCCCAACGCTTGCAGAGATTTCTCTTTTAGAGCTAACCCCAACATTTTTTTCTTTCACAGAGTACGATAAAAAGTTCACCAGGATCTTTTGTGGTTTTTTCCGACCAGGATGTAATTTAAAGGGGACTCTGTGTATATGTTGTATTTCTGTATCCATGTTTAACAGTGAAACCTCCTGCGGAAAGGAGTTTTTCAGCATACTTATCACAAAAGTTTTGATGTCAGAACCTTTCAACCTCTCAGCCACATCCAAAATTCTAATATTATTCCTCCTGGAATTATTTTCCAGCCTTTCAAGTTTTTCTGTTAGTACCCTTTCTCTCTGCTTCAGGCGTACCACCTCTTGAGTATTCATTTGTACTATAGCCTGTAAATCCTGTACACCACACTCCAACTCCTGCGTTCGCAGGGTAAGACCTTCTATTTTCACTTCCAGATTAGAGCATGTTTCCTGAATTTCTTTTGATTTGCCTCAGAGGTGTTAAAGCGTTCTTTGGTTTCTTGGGTTAGGCGGACAAGCATCTGCTGCACCACATGCCCGTTCTTTGAATTACTGGTGTCCATACCCGCACCCTCAGAACTTGGCGATCCATCGATCCCATTGTGGTGCTCCCCAGTGGCTCCTCCTCCTCCTACCTCGGAGATTAATTCCTCCATGTCCTGCCAAATCCTTCCCTAGATATACACTGCTTGTGCTGACTCTGTCCCCTCCATTCACGTCCCCACCTCGCAGCGGCAGTATTCGCTGAGCCACGTGGAGCTCCCGCAGTGCTCCCGCTGCCGCGACCTAGGGTGGTGTTCCTGGCGCCACCATCCACCAAGCAAAGACAAGCCCACGTCCGCACCGGGAAAAAAAAATGGCAAAATGGGAATCGTGATGAGTAGGGGTGAGTTTGTTGCGCGTTTAATGGCACTCCCCTTTTAAGCTCCCGACCGGCGTCTTCAGCCAGCCGCCATGTTTCCCCTAAGGAAAAAAAATAATCTTACCTGACGCAGGCCCCCTGCTCTTCTTCTCCGAGTCATTGCTGCAGCACAGGCTCCCAGGCTCCCCTGCGGCCAATCCTGACGCTGCTCTCATGTTTGAAAGCAGCGTCAGGATTGGCCTGAGCGCTGTAAATTTGCGCTCCCAGAGAGCCTGGGAGCCTGTGCTTTTCTGTCTCCAACCCAGCAACGTAGCTGGGTTGGAGACAGCTCAGTGCGCATGTCAGTTTGGCTGGCCTGAGACGGCCGGCCAAACCAACATGCGCACTGATACAAGTGCCCACCACTCCCTCTCCTGACTGCCCTTGCCCCCAAGACTAGAACTTGAAAAACATAACGATAATAAACCTTTCTTATTATCATTATATTTTTCACGTTTTGAGACTGGTGGGGGCAACGCTTTTGGTAGGCACGGGGAGATTACGTGATTTGCCTAGAATCACAGGATGTTGAGCGGAAGCAGAGACTCGATCAAAGTAGGAAGCTCTGGCTCTTATGCCACATCCTCTCCCCATTTCTGTTACAGATGTGTAGACATTTACAGGTACTGTAACGTGAATATCACAGCTGCCAAGGTTTCAGATTGCTTATGTGTGACATTTTCATAATTTGAGTGCAATTATGAGTGACATACAACAACTCTGAGTGACACTTTCTCTGGAGCAAAACTCAAGCTATGAGGACGAGGGAAACATATAAATATCAGAAATTACTCTCATTTGAGCAATATGAAACTCTAGGCAGATCATTAAACTGCAGCAAAGCACCAGAAATGGAAGGGCACTAACCGACATGGCAGACAGAGAGTCTGTCCATGCTCTCTGCGTGGGACCTGATGTAACCAGATTGAAACAGGCTGCGAGAGAGGCCCCAGCACGTGGATCCCAGCTGTCTCAGCCTGCTAATAAATTATGATAATTACTAGTCATGGCAGGCTGACAGGTTGACTCGGGCTCGCGGACTCTGATCTCGGCTGCAGGACCGTGCAATCCTCAGGAGACTGAGAGGCTGCACATTCACAAAAAGTAAATTAAATTACGAATTTATTACGGACTGACTCCGGAGCGCGGCTGCACAGCCCACTGCGGCACCGGGCAAGCTGCGCCTTAGAGACAGAGTGACTGAGACGCTGAGCCTGGCTGACTGCGCACACAAAAGTAAATAACCAGCGGCTTGACAGTGACACTTACTAGTAGCGAGTGCCATGTATGGGCCGGCTAGCTGCGATGACTTCCCCCGGGCCGACTGTGGTAGTGCACAGACCGCGGGCGGTCCAGGATTCAGACTTGCGCGGCATTCATGGCTGTTCACTGCCTGACTGCAGAGTGCAGGCTCAGCTGAGGCACTAGACCGACCACTCCAGCGGCGGCTGTGTCAGAAAGTACTCCATTACGTTGTGCGGCACAATGCTGTGCGAACAGCAGCGGGAGCTGGCTGGCTGTGCTGTTTGAAACTAAAACTGTGCACTACTGCAGTGTCCCGCTTGCGAGCCCGGGGTGGCCCACCTATAGGTGTGTCTGTATGAAACGAGTGTCTGTCCTCGTTGTCTCAGCAGTAGCCATTGGACAAAATCAGACTGACTCTCATGACGTCAGTGCTGAATGCCGTGGTGTCGGGTGAATGGGTACCATTGTAGCCAGACCCAGCTCAGCTGGGCCAGCCCTCCACCCTGCCGCAAGCAGTGTGTACCGCAAGCTGCCACTGGCTTGCTCAGTCACACAGTGCTGCTAATTAGAGAGCTCTGGCCTGACAGCTGAGGCACTATAAATGCGTGACTTTGCATTTCAGTGCAGTGATGCAGACCACCACACTGAAATGCGCTAGTCCAACGCCTGATGCATGGTACTTGGCAAACATTTCATTGGAGCTACCCATTTTAGTTTTCATTTTCTCCCCTTGGCGTTTGTTAATAAATTGGAGGAATAATCCAAGGAATAGGTCACTAGTGCGGGTGCCAATATTGGGAGGGTAAATATGCACTGGGAACATGATCCACTTTATCACTTTATAACAGGGGTATTCAAAACTTGTTTAAACAGAGCTCTCCTTGAGTAAGAAAATGCTAAACCTGCTACTATGAACAACTAGTTCTGCCACCATACCATGTACACCATATTAGTTGGGGCTAAACTCTAATCTATCACAATATAATATTCAATGATGCCTGCCCCCCCACCTCCTCCAAGCATTCAAGGTAAAGTGTGTCACACAGGCAGCAGCAGAAGCAATGCAAGTTTCACTCAGAAATGCCAAATATGCATCCTTATAATCTATGTTCATTTGTAGCCTATAGCTTGAAGAGCTGTGCATAGATGACATAACTAGATTACAAGTATCATGGCAACTAAAACTGCTATTATGCATATGCAGCACAATGTAACTAATAGAGTGAAGCAGACTATCAACTTGAATACATGAACATATGGAACTGGCATACAATTGTCAACAAATTTGCATGAGAAGAATTACCACATATTGCTGGTCATCAAATGGAAACATCATGATTAACTGTAGCCATTATGCTTGACAAAATCACTAACACTGAATTCTCATAGAGTAGCATGCGATTAGTTTGCAATGTGCTTCAGCCAGCGCCTTATCAAGGGCTGTAAGCACTATAAACATAGCAATAACAATAATTCAAACAACAGTAGAGCACACAGAGCTGTTACTGTCATTGGTGCAGCAGGAGAAGTGTTACCAGGTCCCATAGATGTGAGGGGCTCACTGAGCCAAAATATGGTTGTCTTATATTGCCAGTGTAGGGTCTTGTCTGATTTTCCTTGCGTGCATTAGAGCCAATCGCACCCTTCCCAAACCGAATGCTAGCTTTCATATCAACACAGAACATCAGAGGTAATAGCAGTTCAAGATTCCTGCACATCAAAACAGGTATAGCATGGTATCATACGGCAGGACTTATGACTCGAATAGCACTTGTTCTGTTTGGTTATGCTTGTTTATTATTGACAAAGTATGCCAGATGAACTCAACGATTAATGCTCTTCGTCTTGTTGTTCCTCTTACTTGGAGGCGACGGTGAGTCCTGGACCATCAGTTCTTCTTACGCCCCTCGGAGGAAAACAGAGGCCACAGGTAAGTGGACAGGTTTGTCTTTTGATTATTGGTTTATCGTTCGGGTAGAGTTCTGAGGGATACACATAGGGGTTTATTCACCCTCCATCACTCAGAGTTGAAGTGGTCAATTTTGTAATGGGGAAATTCATTTAGATTAGATTCCCACCATCCTCAAACAAAAAGAAATAAGAAAATAACTGCCCTTTCGGTTTGAACTCTTTCCTTCCCCTGTGAATAAGCCTTGTCCCTTTTGATCACCCCTTTCCCGTTCAGGGCGTTCTCACATCAGAAATATATGTTATCTCAATTAGAGATGGTTCTCCGTAAAGATTAGCGTTTGTGATGACATAGTGACAATGGATAGCTTCCCCATGACAGAAGAGTGCTTTAAATGACAAAGTAACAATACAAGGTTCTGATATAAAAGGATGAGGTCAGGGAGGTTTTATTGCATTCCCCGGGTGGGTTATACCCTCCTCCCGCACCTTCCCAGGAGACGTGACCATACCTGATGAAGTCACGCTCCTTTAGCAGCATGGCTGGTTCCAGAGTATGACCGTTGGCCTCCTGGCTCCTTCGCATCATCCTCGAACCGTCTTCTTCTTTGCGGTCCAGTGTCCTCCCAGGAGCTGGGATATGGAGACCTCTCCCCGAGCGGTTCATGGTGTTGTCCCAACCAGGTGGAGTTTCTCCCTTCGCTGTCTTCTGCCTCCCTCTCTCCTTCCTTGCGCTCCGATTTGAAATCCTCCTCTTCTCGATCGGTGTCTGACACCTGTTCTGCAGTTGCCAAGGATTTAAAGGGACCGCGGCCCTCGCTCTCCGCCTCCTCCGCCTCCCACTTCCTTTCAACTCCGGCTTTGGCGATACTTCCGGGTGTCTTCAATTGCGATACAACTATAATCCACACAAAGTAGACCTGTCCGCATTGATAATAAACAGCGCTATTCAATAGTCGCTATAATGTCAGTAGGCCTTGCAGAGTTATGTTCCCACACATTCGCATTAATTGTACAATAATCATACAAAAAACAAATACATGTTTTGATACTTTTTTATTCATTTAATGATAAGTTTATATCAAAAGGGATTCATCCTAATATAAGACAACAAGACATAATTTAAATACATATCAAATACATATATACATCAAGTCCCACATTCATATACTCATTCATACCGCACATCGTACAAAACCATACAGACCCATGCAGTCAATCCACACATATGTCATCACACCAATTCACACATCAAAGAATATAATTTACTATGTAGATATACAAAAATGATTGGTATACACGCAAGTGCCTCCTACAGGGGATTGATTAGATACAGGTTGGTATGGGGCACAGGACCATTCAGCGCCAACGCGCGTTTCAGTGTCTGACCCCAATTTGGGTCACACCTTCATCAGGGCAGCCAGTATATACGTGGGACTTTGGGATATACCAATATATTAAAAACTCCAAACAAAGGAGCCGGAACACGGATGGATTTAGCGATGAATTCCGATAAATTTCAAGGTTCTGAGTCCTGTAGTTATAAACAAAACGGGATCATCAGATTTCAGGCATAGCCATTGCAGCCAGACATAGAAGGTTCAGGTCCAGTCTGGGTTCAAAGGATATAAGTGGAGAGATACACTCCTACAGGTCCATATACGTTCGAGGATCCTGAAGATGCGGGTTCGTACGGAGAGTCGGTCTCGCGGCCGCAGGTCCGATATGTGGCAGAGTGAAACTGGTAGTTTCTCCTTTGTTTGGAGTTTTTAATATATTGGTATATCCCAAAGTCCCACGTATATACTGGCTGCCCTGATGAAGGTGTGACCCAAATTGGGGTCAGACACCGAAACGCGCGTTGGCGCTGAATGGTCCCGTGCCCCATACCAACCTGTATCTAATCAATCCCCTGTAGGAGGCACTTGCGTGTATACCAATCATTTTTGTATATCTACATAGTAAATTATATTCTTTTGATGTGTGAATTGGTGTGATGACATATGTGTGGATTGACTGCATGGGTCTGTATGGTATTGTACGATGTGCGGTATGAATGAGTATATGAATGTGGGACTTGATGTATATATGTATTTGATATGTATTTAAATTATGTCTTGTTGTCTTATATTAGGATGAATCCCTTTTGATATAAACTTATCATTAAATGAATAAAAAAGTATCAAAACATTTATTTGTTTTTTTGTATGATTATTGTACAATTAATGCGAATGTGTGGGACACATAACTCTGCAAGGCCTACTGACATTATAGCGACTATTGAATAGCGCTGTTTATTATCAATGCGGACAGGTCTACTTTGTGTGGATTATAGTTGTATTATTTACCCCGTTTTGACCTGTCCTAAATCTGTTTTTAGGGGTCCCCCTCCTTCTCAGTGGTCTTCAATTCCGATGAATTGAATGTGACATGGCAAGTCCTCATCAGGATCCTCTGAGGGTTTCATCACATCACACCCATCCTGACACATCTCCACCCCAGGATGTTCCCATTCAGGGAAAAGAAGAAACCTGGACAAGAAGTCTGCATTGCAATGGTCCCTGCCCCTTAGGTGTCGAACCTTGAATCTAAAGGGCTGCAATAAAAGGAACCATCGCAAGACTCGTGGATTGTTACCCTTGTTCAGGCTCATCCAGGTCAATGGTGCATGGTCCGTGTATAAGATGAAAGGCTTGCCTTCCAAATAATACCGCCGTTTTTCTACAGCCCATTTTAAGGCTAGGCACTCCTTTTCTATTACGGGATACAGCTGTTCTCTAAGAAAGAGTTTGCAGCTTATAAACAGGACAGGTGTCTCCAGTCCTTCGTGATTAGTCTGAGATAGCACAACTCCTATCCCCACCTTGGATGCATCTGTTTGCAGAATGAAAGTGTTATAAAAGTTAGGTGAGGTTAGAACTGGGCTAGAGGTGATGGCCTGTTTAAGTAGTTGGAAGGCTTCTTTGACCCGGGCTGTGGGATTTTGTAATTCCCGGTTGAAGGCTTCTTTCTTTAGTAGATCAGTCAAAGGACCAGCAATGGTTGAATATTGAGGAATGAACCAACAGTAATTGCCATGGAGGCCTAAATAGGCTCGAACCTGCTCTTTCATACATGGAAAGGGGGTGTCATTAATAGCCCATATTTTCTCCTCCTTAGGCTCACTGAGGCCATTCCCTAATATGTACCCCAGGTATTTGACTCTTGAGTACCCCTTGGTGAGGTCTAATGTAGTGATGTATTTGGCCTCGCCCAATTTCTCGATCAGTTCGTCTACCCTAGGAAGGGTGTATGCATCGAATTTGGACACCCTATTAGCGGCTCTAAAGTCAATGCAGAAGCGGATTGTACCATTGGGTTTGAGTACAAGCACTATCGGGGAGGACCAGTTACTCTGGGAGGGTTTTATCACCCCCATTTGGAGCATCATTTGGATTTCATTATGAATGGCTTCTCTACAAGCAGCTGGTATCCTATAGGATTTTTGCTTTACAATGATCCCAGGTTGAGTGGGAATAGCCTGTTCAGCTACGTGCGTTTGTCCTGGGACATCTGAAAAAAGCTGGGAAAATGGCTGGAGAACAACTGGGAGTTCATTTTTGGATTTCTGTGATTGCAGCATTGATAGGAAGTAGGTCATGGGTACTATGATTGGGGGGTACTTGACTGACTATATTCACCTTTTTGGGCAGAGGACACAACCACTTTTTGAGCAGGTTGACATGAAAATTCAATTCTCTCTGGGGGGTGATCTGTAAGCGATAGGTAACCTTTCCTATCTTGCTGTTATTTTAAAGGGTCCTTTCCATTCTGATTTCATTTTTTTTAGCCGATGTAGGAAGTAACACCAATACCCAGTCAATCATCTGGTAACTACGCCACTTTTTGCCTTTGTCATACACTGCTTTTTGTCTCATCTGATTCTTTTCTAAGTTACAGTGGGCTAGGTCACTGAGTTTTCCTATCTTCGTTTTTAACTGCTTGGCATATTCAAGCAGTCCTCCCGCTTCTTCTCCTCCATCTTTCTCCCAAACCTCTTTGGTCATTTCCAGGAGGCTCCTAGGCTTTCTTCCATACAAGAGTTTAAAAGAGAAACACCCTAGGCTACTCTGTGTTTGTTCTCTAATAACAAAAAGGGCTAACGGTAGAAGTTGGTCCCAGTTCTTGCCTTTCCCTGTTAACATCTTTTTAGGGACAACATCAAGGATCCATTATATCTCTCGACATGTCTGTCTGTCTGGGGGTGATAGACAGAGGTCTTAAGATGAGTGAGGTTTAACAGTTGGCACACTTGCTTCATGAGTTGGGATACAAAAGGAGTTCCCTGATCCGTAAGGATTTCATTGGGGAACCCAACTCTGGAAAACACTTCTATCAGATGCTGGGCAATGGTTTTGGTATTGGTAGTTCATAGGGGACTGGCCTCCAGATATCTCGTGGAATAATCCACGATTACCAATACATATCAGTTTCCCTTATTAGATTTCGGGAGGGTTCCTATCATATCCATACCTATATGTTTGAAGGAAGTCCCCACAAAGGGAAGGGTTTGAAGAGGGACAGGCAGAGGCCGATAAGGATTCTTTCTTTGACACACTTCGCATTCTTGACAGTACTTTTTTATGGTGGCGTAGATCCCCGGCCAATAAAAGTGGCGCAAGATGGCCTGGGTGGTTTTTTGGTTTCTGGTGTGACCGGCCAACAAATGAGAATGTGAAAAAAACATAATCTGATCCCGAAATTCCCTAGGGACTAACAATTGAGGGGTATCGTTGATTTTACCTATTCTATACAACAAACCCCTTTTTATGACAAACGATGGAAAGGAAACAGGAGGATTATGGACATTATTTCTAGCTTCTTACCAAGCATTTTGTAGGGTAGCATCATTATTTTGAGCAAATTGAAAATTACGGTCTATTTCCCAGGGTTCTGGAGTTAGTAGGGTGTTCTTAGGGGAAGACTCAGTAGGGTTAATTTTGTCAGGATCTTCCAGATCCAAGTTGGTCAAGAAACTTTCCAGAAAATCGGGATTATCAGTACCTAATATTATGTCTTCTGGGAGATTTCGCAAAACCCCTACTTCAATCTCCATTATTTGACCTTTCACATTGGTTACGGCAAGTTGTGCGACCAGATACGTTTTTACATCTCCATGAACACACCTGATACACACAGCTCTCCCTGGGAGTATCTGTGATGATTGGATTACGTCTCCCTGCACACTGACTGCTTACATTAATCCCATTAATCTGTAAACGTACATAAAAACAATGTCCCAACTCCTAAGTATATAGTATGGATCGAGGGGCATAACTGATATCCATGGGTTCTTCTCCTGGTTTTATTTGTAGGGCAAAACCGGGTTATGTGGCCCCATTCACTGCACTCAAAACATTGGGGACTTTTTTGGGTTGGGGCTTCCGGTTTCGCTGCTCGTGTTCTGTGGTAGTCCCTGGGTGGTTTGCTTGGCTTTTTCTAATTTTTCCCACTCCCCGTCGGGGGGTTGTTACAGTGACTCCTCTCAGTTTCCCAAGTATAAGATGAAGGTTGTGCCCTTGAGAATGTGGTGGACATTTCCACAGCCTGTTCCTCTGTAAGACGGGTGGTTGCCTTAATCATTTTTGAGTGGGCACCAGGAGAGCCTCTAAGTATTGCTATAAATATATTTGCCTCATTATGTCCTCCTTACTGCTCTCACCTGGCTTCAACCATTTATCGTCAGCCATTTTGAGCTTAAAATATAGAGTCTTTGGGGTATCACCAGGGGATCCCCTCTACTTTCTGAATTTCACCCCATATGACTAGGCGTCCAATCCTAAATGGTCTAAGGTAATACTTTGATGTCATCATAAGGGGTATTTCCTTGGGCGTTTGCTATCTGATATGCAGCCTGGGCTTCTCCGGTGAGAAGTGGGGCCAGGAAGAAGGAACATTTTTCTCTGGACAGGTTTGTCTTTTGATTATTGGTTTATCGTTTGGGTAGAGTTGGGAGAGATACGCGTAGGGATTCATTCACCATCACTCAGTGTTGATGTGGTCACTTTTTAGGTCGAGCCTAGCGCAGCGCGCATGCGCTACTCTAGGAGAGGGCCTCTTAGAATCACTCCAGACTTTTAGAAAACACGGCCTCCAGCTTGCGGGAGCGAGCAGCGGCGGCGCGCAGGGTGCCATCTGTTTCCAATTAGCGCGGTCGCTTTCGCAGCCGCGTGGCCCTTGTTTATTGTTTCCTCCTGCTTGTTCTTTATTGCACTTCTTCGTCTGCACTCAGCTGGTTCTGTCTGATGATTTGTGCGTTGTCAAAATGTCATCTCTACAAAAAGGCATTAGACGGGCTTTGAGATTCAAAACATTACCAGCCACAGACCCAAGAGCGAGGACAGCCAAAGGAAGCCCTTCTGAAGCGGTAATGTGGATGACGAGACTTGTGGGAAGGCAGCCTGCCAAGCTTTGTTTTCAGAGTGACCCGTCTGCAGAGCAGAAAGGCCGGGGTTGTTGTCAGGAAGCGCCAGTGTTGAACCAACAGCATAATGGTGCAGACTGCTTCTGTCACTCGAATGGACATTGAGAATGCGGATGCGAGAGCCTTTGTGCTGAGATGAGACGCGGCTGGTAATCACTGCAGCGCTGGAGCTGTAATTCGCAGCTCGGCTGCTCTTTGTTTTGTTTCCGGCTTCACCCGGTAATTATGGCATTATGCTGCAGCTATTACAAATTAACACCTCATTGCAAATGACCGTGCCGCTGCATTCACGGATCAGCTGGAGGGAGTACAAAAGCAGAGCAGTGCTCTGGCTCCGCGGATTCTGCGCACGTGGTACACTCATGAAGAGGGGATATTTCATGATATGTTGACTACAGCCGAGGGTTCTCGCCATCTAGCGCAGGCTGTAGCCTCACAACTGAAATTAATTGGTGCTTTGTTTAGGTCTCGCCTAAGAGAGGCATGTTGGTATTTTTGTTTGTAAGTGGTATTTCTATAGCGCACATTTTGGGATGGGAGTACAATTGTGTCCCCTGCCCTCCATGGCCGATCAGCATACCTGTGATTGTGGATGACGAGACTTGTGGGAAGGCAGCCTGCCAAGCTTTGTTTTCAGAGTGGCCCGTCTGCAGAGCAGAAAGGCCGGGGTTGTTGTGAGGAAGCGCCAGTGTTGAACCAACAGCATAATCGCTGGCTAAATGTACGTCCGTGATGCTGCCGGCCAACTGACATTTGAAGTTATTAGTAATAATTGATGGCAAAGGTAATCCAGTTTGCAATGTTGTTGGCAATTTTAGTTTTGAAAATATGTTATTCCTGTGTGCACAACAGATGTTTGGAGGTTACACAATATGAAATAAGTCCTCCTAGTGTAAGTTTCAAACATTTTAGGATCGTGCACGAGAGCCATCGCACGGATTACAAAACGTCTAGGGACATCTCCCAAAAAGTTTCCATTTTCCAGGGATCCCTGCGGAAAACTCTCAACACACTTTTTCACCACGTGTGTTTTTTTCTAATTTGGCACCTGCTGTGGGCATCACCCGTCACAGCCTATTAGGTTCATTTGCTGCCTTCTAAGTGAGCCTTTTCTAGCAGCTTTAACATGAGGGTGTATTATTAAGGGACTCCTTTAGGGCTCATTGTATCGACTTCCGTGTGAGGAAGAGCTGAATTGGCTCTGCGCATAGACAGCACATGCCCACGCGAGTCCGATGAGGTGCCCGAGAATATTAGCCTCCAGCAAAAGCATATTTAACCAAAATTCTCAATTAATTGGGGCGACAAACCGGTTGCTTCCAAACTTTCCGAGTTTAGCAAAGCTACAACATAAACATGCACTGAAGTGTTCCTCACAATGACGTGCGTGGAACACTATTTTAAAATAACTACAGTATTGTCAAAATAGTGAAAACGTTTCTGTTCCGCGCCCGAAAACGAATCAGAGCGCACCCTCGACCCCTCGCTCCATTTCGCGCAAAGCACCACTTCATGGAAAAAAGTATAAATATATATATATATGATTACATCCTTGCTATACTTCACTGCGAACGTAAGTGTGTCACCTCATCAGGGGTACGAAGCACTATATAAATGACATTAACATGTAACCAATGTGCACGCAGGAAGAACTTAAGAGTTTAATTTAAAAGCACATGCACGGTGCAATTTTAGCAGAAATGGAACGTTCCCCGGTAAACAAAACACCATGTGTGAGGGACCCAGGAGCCTGGATCATGCCTAGTGCACCTCTCTGTGCTCGCGGCGCTACTCCGGACTATCAGCGCACTGCGGCGTTAAAGGTATAATTTGACGGACTCCTGTCAAAAATGGATTTCAGAACCCAGCCCCCATCCTTTTTAGGTCGGTAAATTTAGCACCATTAAAGTAGACGATAATACCACCTGAACAATTCCAGCGCCTAAAAATGGCAGACGCATACTATGAAGCACTACACTGTATGTATTGCTGTATTATAGTCTAAATGCTTATAAGGTCCCAAAGGCGAGACCTATTGGCTATGCCAATGCTTGTTTTTTAATAGGGAAACTCACTTAGATTAGATCTCCATCTACCTCAAACAAAAAGAAATAAGAAAATAACTGGCCTTTCGGTTTGTACCCTTCTCTTCCCCTGGGAATAGGCCTTCTCCCTTTTGATCACCCTTTTCCCGTTCAGGGCGTTGTCACATCAGGAATATACATTATCTCAATTAAAGATGGTTCTCCATAAAAATTAGTGCTTGTGATGAGGTAGTGACAAGGGATATCTTCCCCGTGACAGAATAGTGCTTTAAATGACACAGTGACAATACATGGTGCCTATATAAAAAGATGAGGTCAGCGAGGTTTTATTGCATTCCCCGGGTGGGTTTAACCCTCCTCCCACTTCCCGTACCTCCCCAGGAGAAGTGACAATACCTGATGAAGCCATGCTCCTCCAGGAGCGTGGCTGGGCGCTCCTTTGCGTTGTCCTCAAACTGTCTTCTTCCTTGTGGTCCGCTGTTCTCCCGGGAGCTGGGACATGGAGCCCTCTCCCCAAGCGGCTCACGGTGTTGTCCCAACCAGGTGGAGTTTCTGCCTTCGCCGTCTTCTGCCTCCTTCCTCGTGTTCCGATTTGAAATCCTCCTCTTCTCAATTGCCGTCTGACGTCTGTTCTGCAGTTGCCAAGGATTTAAAGGGACCGCGTCCCTCGATCTCCGCCTCCAACTTCTTCCAACCACTGCTATGGCGGTACTTCTGGGTGTCTTCCATTCCGATGCCTGACCTTGATAATTGGGCTGTGAAACAAAAGCAGGCAATTGAAAGTCTGTCAAGGCGATGCCTTGAATGTGGGACGGTAAGTCCTCATCAGGATCCTCTGAGGGTTCCATCACATCCCACCCATCCTGACACATGGACAGCAGCAATTCAAACATACCTCACAGAAAGGACAGGTGTAACATGGAGAGAAGAAAGACAAGCCAGAAAGGAGTAGCCTACTTTGGCAGCCCTCTGACCGCACTGATGTATACAAGCAGGTGTGGGGGGTCTAAGGCATGCTACTGGGCCTTTCTGTCTGTGATAATGGGTCTTAGAGAGAGGGTGGAAGACGGATCCCACATCCCCAGCAGTGTATGCAGAAGGGAGGGTAGAGATAGGGGGCTGGCTCTGATTGTTTGGCCGGTGCCTAGCAGTGGAGCATCTGCCATCTACTTGAACTTTCCTGTCACTCCTCAGAACTTCTCCAGGAGCCATCAAGTGCTTTAGACTTCTGAAAGTCTTTCAGTCTCCAGTCATTCATCATAAGGCACCTGATAAGATTGTCTTCCGCTTGCCATCACAGATCATCTATTCGCTCTCACGGGCACTCATCTGACACTCACATTGACTCTACCAGACCTCACAGGCCCACACCTAATCAAACACCCTAAAGCCAACCCAATCTATGAATAGTTAGACCTGAGCCATCCATATGCTGGTCATCAGTCACCCTCCAAAGACATCTGTTCGAAGGCATCCTCAGAAAGCCCCCACCAAGTCCTTTAGAACCCTTCTGCTAGTCTCTCACCCTCCATTATACTGAGCCTCTGCCTTTCCACCGCCACCCTTATACTACCATTAGCACACCAGGCTTGATCCTCTTTTGGCCTTCAAAGGGCCCAAAAGACTTTTAGTTGGCCCCTATTCACTCTTACCGCTGCAATGACTTAAGTGGCCTTCACATACCCCAAGGGGACCTTCAAAAGCTAAACCCACCCTTTCAGCCACGAGAACCGCTGAGACCTTATGTACTGGCAACTAAAGACTGTCACTCAGCCTTGAGTGGCACCTAATCCAGCACTTGACCCCTCTTTGCTGACCTGCTACTATCCTCAAAGCAACAGCCACCCTTTAGATCCTTGCTCTGAGTCCTATGACCCTGTCTCTTCTATGTCCAACCAGAGCCCTTAAAACACTCTCCTCTAGTTCAATAGAACCTTTCGCTGACCTCACAGCCAATGCATCTTCCTGACAGAATGCCTTCAGCAATCCTTACCATTGAATCACAAATCACCTGCATTCACTTTGCAGGCAGGCATTCAACTAATTACTTGCTTCTGGTGCTTTGAGCAAAATCTGGATCTTGTGTGCTGGACACTGCAAAGAGACATAGCACTTTTCAGCAACCATTTTTACTTAGAGAACGTACATATATATGTGCGTAAGAACACATCTGTCGCATTTTTGTTGTTTTCAGTTGCAACATGATTCCACAGTCTAAGTTTAGTAGCAATGTTAATGTGTCTTCTGTGCATCACAGCATCTAACCTAGTCAAACCAGGGTCAAATCCTAGTAAGCTAGCTCAGTTGGATCACGTGGCTGTTGCAGTAATAATTGTGAAGCCTACGGTTCACTGATCCTGAGAAATACTGCCACCAGGCATATGTTTGAGAGGAAAACAACCATTACCACGCTGTCATTGCCACGCAATACCTATACCACGCATTGCCTTTACCACGCAAGTCTTTACCACACATATGCCTTTACCACACATGCCTTTACAACGAAAATGTAAGCATATATCAGGGAAGTGAACACGTTTTTATATATATGTATACCAGCACGATTAACGTGATCATTACAGGTAGTCCTTCATTGATGTCTGTGATTGGCAAGACTGACACTACGTCTGCATGCTATTTTTCATTTTTTCATTTATTCATTTGGTAACGTGGACATTTATGTTCACAGGTTTTTGAACCTTCAAACTGCATTCTTATTTTATTTTTATTTAAAATTCAGGACCAAATGTTTCTTCTATGTCTATGATTCATTTAAAGCATATATTATGAATCAAAGATGGCGCCAAAAATTAGATTGACGAAGGCTGCTGCGACAGCCGAAACGCGCGTCTCTCTGTGCTTCCCGGGCTGTGACAGGCAGAATGAAATAAAGAAGCTTTAAGTCCATCAGCTTCGTGAGCGTGCTCTCTATCCGGATGGTGTGGGAGTTGTTTGTGATATATATATATATATATATATATATATGTATATATATATATATATAAAACAGCTCACGCTTCTCCATTGGAGAAAGAAGATGCCGCACTCTCGGGTAATAATTTAGTTTAAACATTGGTCGTACTACGAATGTAGAATCAATTGATACACATTGCTTCATCTTTGAGATCTTGCTCTGTATGAGCTTATGCACCGTCTTTTGTCCATTCAATTAATTCGATGCACAAATACTATTTACATTTCCCATAATATTCTTATTGCTGATCAATTCAGTGACGTCGCGTAACATGATAAAGCTCTGAATGAGCTTTTCAATATTCATAAATAACTCTGTATGAGTGTACACGCCTATATCAATAAATTCATACCTATGTCGACATCGTATTTACATTGTTGACATATTGAGACCCGGCGCATCTTAGATTTTACATAATATCATTATATGACCAATTGATTAAGCTCTAGATGACTACTTGGGCCTCCAAAATTGAATTTTCAGCCGTTGGATTACGGAACAGGGAAGTACATATTACGCCCTCTTCAATAAAAACTTTTAGATCTAGGACCTTTCCACTTCCACTTCCACTTCCACTTCCTTTCCTTTCCTCTTCCAGCAACAATTGTATATACAACTGAAAGGTACGGCCATGGGAACCTGCTTCGCCCCCAGCTGTGCAAATTTATTAGTGGGCTGGTGGGAGAAACAGGTGGCCTGGGCTGATGACCATCATGGATGGGTTTCCTGTATAGTGGGTTGGCACCGTTATATAGATGACCTATTCATCCTATGGAGAGGACCTAAAGAGGAGGCAGAACAATACATTGCAGTACTCAATGATAACAATGTTAATTTACGTTTCAGTGGGGAAATAAGTGCCACAGAAGTAAATTTCCTAGATCTAAAAGTTTTTATTGCAGAGGGCGTAATATGTACTTCCCTGTTCCGTAAGCCAACAGCTGGAAATTCAATTTTGGAGGCCCAAAGTAGTCATCCAGCTCCCCTAATAAAGGGCATCCCATATGGGGAATTTTTACGATTAAAAAGAAACTGCACGAGGCAGTTAGATTTTGAACAGGCAGCCCTAGAAGCCACAAAGAGGTTTAAAATACGAGGATATTCTGAGAATTTACTAAAATCAACTCTTGAGCGAGTTGATAGAATTCCTAGGAAGCTGCTTTTGAAAGATAAAATACATGAAACAGCGAATACTGCAAATCCTGAGTTCAGACTGATAATGACTTTTACTGATGAAGCCCAAAATATGTCCAAAATCATTAAACGAAATTGGCATATTCTTAAAACAGATCCAGTAATAGGAAGAAACTTGTCAGATTACCCCAAAATTACATACAGGAGAAGTAGATCATTAAAAGAAAGTTTGATCCAAAGTCATCTAGATAAGGGTAGGAAGAATCCACGTATAAGCGAATTGACTGGATTTTTCCCTTGCACTAAATGCAAGGCATGTAAACATAGCAGCAAAACATTATCATATAAAGTACCCGGCTATGATAAATCTAGGAAAATAAACACATTTCTTACATGTAACACTCCCTTCTGTGTGTACTGCCTGTTAAGCCCCTGTAACCTTATGTATATAGGGAGCACTATCCACCCCACAAAAAAGCGAATCCTAGAACACGCCAGAGCTTTAGAAAAGAAGGATCCATCCTACCCTATTGCTAGGCACTTTGCTCAATCACACTCCAGTGATAGAAACCTATTACGGTTTTTTTGCATTGATCATGTCCAACAGAATGAGAGAGGAGGCAATAGAGAGCTTCGATTACGTAGACTGGAGTCCAGATTTATAATAGATCTCCAGACTAGGACTCCGGGAGGTCTTAATACTGAGGAAGAGTTGGCCATTCACCTGGGTTGAAGCACCTTTATGAAATTTACTGTTCACCACTAAATGCCACTTTATCCTTTTGTAATGTACTTAATTGAATAATTCAATAATTTTAATTAATTTTTGGGCTGCTTGTGAAAATAGTTAGTGGTTTTTTGAGTTACAATTAGGAATAATAGTATTGCTCATCTAGAGCTTATTCAATTGGTCATATAATGATGTTATGTAAAATTTAAGATGCGCCGGGTCTCAATATGTCAACAATGTAAATACGATGTCGACATAGGTATGAATTTATTGATATAGGCGTGTACACTCATACAGAGTTATTTATGAATATTGAAAAGCTCATTCAGAGCTTTATCATGTTACGCGCCGTCACTGAATTGATCAGCAATGAGAATATTATGGGAAATGTAAATAGTATTTGTGCATCGAATTAATTGAATGGACAAAAGACGGTGTATAAGCTCATACAGAGCAAGATCTCAAAGATGAAGCAATGTGTATCAATTGATTCTACATTCGTAGTACGACCAATGTTTAAACTAAATTATATAGCAACTTAAGTTTTAAAACCACTTGAAAATGGCGAATGCTTTTTGCAGCTAACGATAAGTTAAGTCCGCTCTCTACTTTCATGACGAAAACGCATGTGCACATGCACTAATGTAAAATAAAAATGGCGTAGCATATTTTGGTAAACATTGTGGTCGAAAAAGGCGCGAGCCGAAACGCGTCCCGCTTTTTGTTGAATAAACATCGAGTGATATCACCGAGAGTGCAGCATCTTCTTTCTTCAATGGAGAAGCGTGAGCTGTTATAATTACGTGGACCCACCGCCACGCTAATGCCACACCCGCTCCTGAGTGCTGAAGCGCTTACACCGGTGGACTTGAGCTTCAATATATATATATATAAACAGACCCAAAGGGGTTAAAATACTACCTGGTGGATGCCGTCCCACCTAGCAAAAGAGGAGGAAATAGGGAGAAAGCCCTCAGATGTTTGGAGACACGCTATATTCTAAATTTCGACTCCAAACAGCCACGTGGTTGAAATGCCACAGAGGAACTATACACATGTCTTTAGGTGTGTAGGAGAGTAGGATCTGCTTCACATGGGTACCCCCACTTTTTGCTGATGCTTCACTGTTTTTCGACATTAGTCTGGCTGGGGCCCTGCTAATCAGAACCCCAGCCTAGCTGCTTCCTCTCTAAAATGGTTTCCATGTGCCTTAGGCACATCACTGATTGGGATCTGGAGTGCCCTTATAAGTCCCTAGTATATGGTATACTATGTACCAAGGGCATAGGTACCTCAGAGGCCTGCCAGGGGCTGCAGCATGTATTATGCCACCCCTGGAAGGCCATCCAAACTGACACCACAGGTCTGCTACTGCAGCCTGGGTAAGGTGGTGCATGCACCCCTTACTGTGATATAGGTTACCTATATCACGAAATACATACACACATATAAACCTATAAGTCACTCCTAAGGCAGGCCTTATCAATCCTAAAGGCAGAGTGCATGGTTCCTATGTGAGAGGGTGCCCTGCATGAGCAGGGCCCCTCTGCAGCGTTCGGAGACCATCTCTGATGCTGTTTGTAGTGCAGCCTGACCATATACTCTTAAGCGCATTATATCCTCGCGGTAAAATGCTAACTTTGGAATGGCTGCACCTAAACATGTCGTGTTTGGTGTCAAACATCTTGGAATACTACCCCCCGCCAATCCTGGCGGCGGGGGTAGCATTCCACCCTTCTAGAGGGAAAGACATGTTAACTCTGACGAGTCCGGTAACTTCTTTCCAGAGCCCTGGCATCACAAAATGGATGCTGCTGCCACAGACACGAGTCTGGCCTCCTGCTGCTGGACGAAACTCCGGCAGGGGAGGCCTGGACAATAGGTTTCCTGTCCCAGGGAGGTGTGACCACCTCCCCAGACAGGATAATGTGTATTGGGGCTGGGCGGGAGCACTTTCGGGTGCTTTGAAGTCCTGCACTGGGGGCACATTTGGTGTCCCTGTGCATACCCCAGTTCAAACCGGATCAGGGGCTTGCAGCCCCTGCTTTGGCGCGAACTGGACAAAGGGAAAGGGTGTAGCCACCCCTCTGCCCTGACCCACCCATAGGTGGGGCCACAGAGTAGTCCAACCCCTATTTTTAGAATAAAGGTAGGAACCCAGTCCTTAGGACTTTAGATTATACCTGGACGAAACTCTGAAACTGAATCCTGGACCTTCGACGCTCTACGACAAGATTAGAGGACTGAAGAATCTCCCTTGGGGTCAAGGAGTGACTCCCCTGCTTGGCAGGCACCAAAGAAGCATCTGTCCGGTTCGCATTTCTGAAGCTCCCGTCGGACGCCGAAGTCATCGCATCACCAGAGGTGGATTCTCAGACTTCCCTGAGGCTACCCTGAGTCCCCAGCAAAGCTGAGGCCCGTGGCTATCGTGGGTGACTTGAGACCGTGACCCCTGGACACCGAGCACATTTGCAAGTGCATCCTCTTCTGGGTCTCCCAAGAAGTCGTGCTTTGGGCTCCGAGTAGCCCTAGCCTCCAGCACCACCTGCACCGAAGATCACTGGCCCCCACTCCACGAGTGTCCTGTAAGCCAGCTCCACGTGCGGCGTCACGAGGCTCCTTCGCGGTCGCTAGCCTGTTGGCTAGTAGCCCTTAACGAAGGCCAATCCTTTTCTTACTTGGCATCCTGGTTGCTCCAGGCCTGCCCTCACTTACCCTCGCTGGGTGAGTTCCACAGACCTTGCTGGTCTGCACCATCGACGATCTACATCTTCACCGAGACTTGCCGTTGCCAAGGCTTGTTGGGTCCAATCCGGTCGCCGACACCTCAGCACTCGACAGACATCGTGTACCAGCCCGAATCCTGCTCCTGGTCGCCGACAACGCCTCCTGGACCTCGTGGCTGAAGAGTCAAGACGACCGTCAACGCACCTGAAGCACTCGACATCGGTGGGCATCTGTCCATCGCCTTCCTGGTCACTGGCTAGTGACCCAGACTCTGTCCCCTCTGCTTTCAGGTTCTTCAGAACTCCGATCCACTCTTGGATCCACCCGGACACTTTTCTCTTGGCCGCCAGCAGCACTTTGCAGCAGATCGCCATTCGAATCGACGACGAAACCCGACCCCGAAAGGCACCTATGCACCCGGCTTCCCTGGGTGAGGTAACACGAGTACTCCGGTGCTCCCGTGGGTAGAGACTCTTCAAAGTCCTAGATCTCAAAGGGTTTTGTCCTAGTCCTCTTTTAAGTGTCCCTTTCCTCTATTTTCCCGATCCCGACTTTCTCCATAGAAGTCAACGGCGTATCGCGGTTGTGTATTTACACTGCACGCGTCTCCCGTGGGTCCCCTGTGTCACTACCTTGGGTGGTTCCTTGTGGTCCAAGCACTTCTAGAGGCTCTAGGCCTAGTGTCTAGTTCAGTCGTGGTTCGCATACCACTTTATTGGTATATGGTTTGGTACGCCCCTAGGGCCCAAACGTGTATTTGTGCTATTACTGTGATTTAATAACTTATAACTTATGTACTTCGAACTCTAGCCTCATAAAGAGACTAGAGGGGTGTGTTTAGCAATAAATACATATATTTTGAATATATACCTGGTGTGGTGCTCTTTCATTTGGTCACTCAAGAGATTATAGACTGGTAAAACAAGCTGCTTTACATTCCTTCAAGACTTAGCCTGAAGGCTGCTCTCCATAGCTACCACTAGGATAGCTTTCAATAAGGTTGTCTTTAACCTATCTCCAATAAGGGGTTGTTTGGACTGGTGCAAGGTGCCCACTATAATTAGTGGACAGCATATGCCAGGCCAACTTCTCACATTGGTGTGCAGCGTGTGGGATTCCAGCTTGCTATTGTTTTACCAGATAATCTCAATTGAATTGATCAACTGAAAACCACTAAAGGTACCTAAGGTACATATAATTTAAGCTTAGAATACAGTAAGTTCTACTGAACTTAGAGTTGTGTGTTAAGGGATAGCACAACCCTTTCTACAACTCAAGAGAGTTTAGTAGGCCACACTAGAGTAGGTAGTGCATACACCACACCACACTAGTAATGTCTTTAAGGGCAGGATCCAAAGAATCCTTGCAGGAAGCCATTGAGCTTCCACCCTCCAAGTATGATACACTCCCATTCTTGGAATTGAGAGCTTTATGTAACTTGAGAAAAATAAGGACAGGCCAAAGCCCCACCACCCAACACCTCAAGGAGTTGTTGGTGGCTTATGACCTTAGTAAGCCTGTAGGGACTGAAGGGGTAGGAGCTGAGGGTGGGGCAGGAGAAGAGGAGGATGCCAGGGGTACCAATACCCCCAGCCCCCTCTGAAACTGGCCAGGAGGGTGACAATGACCCTGACCTGGAAAACCCAATCCCTCCTGTGGATGATGATGAGGATGATCAAGATGATGCCCTCTTTGTCCCCCAGGAAGGATTAAGAGTGTGCCCAGGAAGTCTAGATCTCCTTCTCAGGAGTCTAACCACTCTGGCACCTCTATAGGGAGCTCTGTCTCCTCTCACAGGAGGGAATCCTCTCATGAGAGGAGAGACCAGACTGGTCCAGTATGAGGAAACTCAGCTGGAGATCAGAAAAAAGCAATTGGCTTTAGATAGGGAATCCCTAGATCTCCTTAGAGAGAGAAGAAAGTTGGGACTAGAGTCCCATGGTGGCAGCCATGTCCCTAGAGACAGGGAAAGGTCCTATGACCATAGGAACCTGAGCAAGATTGTCCCTCCCTACCAGAGTGGGGATGATATCCACAAATGGATAACTGCATTAGAGAGGGCCTGTAAAGTACAGAAGGTCCCTCAGGAGCAGTGGGCAGCAATCTTGTGGCTCTCCTTTGCTGACAAAGGTAGAGATAAGCTCCTCACTGTTAGAGAGGAGGATGCTGATAATTACAAGGTCTTGAAGAGTGCTCTTATTGATGGGTTTGGCCTAACCACTGAACAGTACAGGTTGAAGTTCAGAGACACCCAAAAGCACAGACTCAAGACTGGGTAGACTATGTGGATTGTTCTGCCAAGGCTCTGGAAGGCTGGTTGATGGGCAGTAAGGTGTGTGACTTCTCAGGATTGTACAATCTGATAATGAGGGAGCAGATTCTTAATAACTGTCAAAATCAGCTGTTGCATCAATACCTGGTAGACTCTGATCTGACCTCTCCCCAAGAATTGGGAAAGAAGGCAGACAAATGGGTCAGAACCAGGGTGAAGCAGAAGGTACAGAACCAAGGTGGGGAAACCAAGAAGCAAGATGCTAAGAACTCTGACAAGGGTGGGGAGAAGGGTAAAGATCAAAAGTCTTCATCAGGCCCCCAAAAATCTTCTTCTGGTGGGGATTCACAGTCTACCAAAGGTAAAGGCCAAAGAAAACCATGGTGCAAGGTCTGTAAGCAAAAGACCCACTGGACCAGTGATTGCACCAAGTCCAAAGACTCCAGTCCAGCACCCACCAATGCCCCTAAGGCACCTGTTCCCCCTAGTACAGTTGGTGGAAGTGCTCCAGCAAAGGGTTTAGTAGGGTTCACCCTGGGAACTGAGTTGGGCTCTGACTTAGTCAGAGAACTGACTCAGGCTGTGTTAGTCTGTGATGGAGGCATGGATGTGACCTCCACTGTGAGTCCCAGTAATCTGGGCAAGTACAGACAACAGCCTTTAATCAATGGACGTGAGGCTTTGGCATTTAGGGACACAGGGGCAAGTGTCACAATGGTGACACAAGACCTTGTGCTTCCTGGGCAAGTTATGCTTGGTGAGATGTACCAAGTGACCAATGCTAGCAATGTCAGAACAGACCATACTCTGGCAGTTGTTAACTTCTCCTGGGGAGGGGTAACTGGCCTTAAGAAGGTTGTGGTAAGTGCAAACCTACCAGTCGAATGCTTGCTTGGCAATGACTTAGAGACTTCTGCTTGGGCAGAAGTGGAGCTCAGGACCCATGCAGAAATGCTGGGGATCCCTGCAGATGTGTTTGCTGTGACCAGGTCACAAGCCAAAATGTCTAGCACTGAACAGGCCTTGGATTCTGGAAGAATGGACCAAGTGCCTTCCAAGAGGAGGAGTAGTAGGGTTAAGGCAGTGCCTTCCACCTTGGCTCAGGAGGAAGATCAGTCCCTTGAGGGGATGATCTCAGCCCTGAAGAAGGAACTGTCCCAGAGGAACTTGAACCTGACCAGGTTGAGTTCTTGGGGACAGGGGGACCTTCTAGGGCAGATCTGAGCCAGGAGCAGCAGAGCTGCCCCTCCTTGAACCCCTCAGACAGCAAGCTGCTGCTGAGGCTGCTGGGAAAGCTAGTGGTCCCCATACAGTGTATTGGGATGATGGACTCCTGTACTCAGAGAGTAGAGACCCCAAGCCTGGTGCTACCAGGAGGTTGGTAATACCTTTGAAGTTCAGGGGCTTCCTATTGACCCTAGCCCATGATATTCCCTTAGCAGGTCACCTGGGCCAGAACAAGACTTGGGACAGAATTGTCCCTCACTTTCACTGGCCCCACATGTCTGAAGACAGTAAGGAGTTTTGTCGCTCCTGTGTAACCTGCCAAGCCAGTGGCAAAGCAGGTGGCACTACAAAGGCCCCCTGATACCACTACCTGTGGTGGGGGTGCCCTTTGAAAGGGTAGGGATTGACATTGTTGGTCCCATGGATCCCCAAACAGCCTCTGGGCACAGGTTTATCCTGGTGGTAGTGGATCATGCCACCAGGTACCCAGAAGCTATTCCCCTCAGGACCACTACAGCACCTGTGGTGGCAAGGGCCCTCCTGGGAATCTTCTCAAGAGTGGGCTTTCCTAAGGAGGTAGTATCAGACAGGGGTGCTAACTTCATGTCTGGGTACTTAAAAGCAATGTGGAAGGAGTGTGGAGTGACTTATAAGTTCACCACACCCTATCACCCACAATGCAATGGTTTAGTTGAGAGATTCAACAAAACCTTGAAGGGCATGATTAAAGGGCTCCCAGAAAAGCTTAGGCGTAGATGGGACATACTCTTGCCCTGCCTTTTATTCGCATATAGGGAGGTGCCTCAGAAGGGGGTTGGTTACAGCCCTTTTGAACTTCTGTTTGGCCACCCTGTGAGGGGTCCACTGTGCTTGGTGAAGGAAGGATGGGAGTTACCTCTCAAGCCCCCAAAGCAAGATATAGTGGACTATGTACTTGGTCTCCGCTCCAGGATGGCTGAGTACATGAAAAAGGCAACCAAAAACCTTGAGGCTAGCCAGGAACTTCAGAAGGCCTGGCATGACCAAAGAGCTGTTCTGACTGTTTACCAGCCAGGACAGAAGGTGTGGGTGTTGGAGCCAGTGGCCCCAGCAGCTCTCCAAGATAAATGGAGTGGACCCCACACTATTGTTGAGCAGAAGGGTGAGGTCACTTATTTAGTGGACCTAGGAACACCCAGGAGTCCCCACAGGGTTCTCCATGTCAACAGGTTAAAACCATATGTGGACAGGGCAGACATGGGCTTGCTCATGGCTACTGATGAAGGGCAGGAGGAAGAGAGTGACCCACTCCCTGACCTGCTCTCACAGAACCCTGACGATGGGTCAGTTGATGGTGTAGCCTTGGCAGGCAGCCTCACTACCCAGCAACAAGCTGATTGCAGGCAAGTCCTCAATCAGTTTAGACATATGTTTTCACTGACACCCAGTCAGACCACCTGGTGCACTCATGAAGTGGACACTGGGGACAGTCTGCCTATTAAAAACAAGATTTATAGGCAACCTGACCATGTCAGGGACTGTATCAGGACTGAAGTCCAGAAAATGTTGGAATTGGGAGTTATTGAACCCTCAGATAGCCCTTGGGCTAGTCCAGTAGTCCTTGTACCGAAACCTCACACCAGTGGTGGAAAGAGAGAGATGAGGTTCTGTGTAGACTACAGGGGTCTCAATGCAGTCACTAGGACTGATGCCCATCCAATACCCAGGGCAGATGAGCTCATAGATACTTTGGCCTCTGCCAAATATCTCAGCACATTTGACCTAACAGCTGGCTACTGGCAGATCAGACTAGCTGATACTGCAAAGCCCAAAACAGCATTCTCAACCCCTAGTGGGCATTATCAATTTGTGGTAATGCCCTTTGGTCTGAAGAATGCACCTGCCACTTTCCAGAGGTTGGTGAATACAGTTCTCACAGGACTGGAAGCCTATAGTGCAGCTTATCTAGATGATATTGCTGTCTTTAGCTCCACCTGGGAGGATCACCTGGTCCACCTCAGGAATGTTTTACAGGCCCTGCAAAAGGCAGGCCTGACTATCAAGGCCACTAAGTGCCAGATAGGGCAGAGTCAGGTTGTGTACCTGGGCCACCTTGTGGGTGGAGGCCAGGTTCAACCTTTGCAGAGCAAGATCCAGACCATCATGGACTGGACTGCTCCCACTACCCAGACTCAGGTGAGAGCCTTCTTAGGCCTGACTGGGTACTATAGGAGATTTGTCAAGGGGTATGGATCAATAGTGACACCCCTGAATGACTTAACTTCTAAGAAAATGCCCAAAAAGGTTCAGTGGACAGTTAGCTGTCAAAAGGCATTTGATGACCTCAAGCAGGCCATGTGCACTGCTCCAATTCTGCAGAGTCCTGATTACTCCAAGAAGTTCATTGTTCAAACTGATGCATCTGAATTGGGGGTAGGGGCTGTACTGTCACAATTGAATGAAGAAGGTCAGGATCAGCCAGTAGCTTTTATTAGCAGAAGGCTGACCCCTAGAGAGAAACGTTGGTCAGCCATAGAGAGGGAGGCCTTTGCTGTGGTCTGGGCTCTGAAGAAGTTGAGGCCATACTTGTTTGGTACACACTTCCTGGTTCAGACAGACCATAAGCCCCTCTTATGGCTAAAACAAATGAAGGGTGAAAACCCCAAACTGCTTAGGTGGTCCATTTCCCTACAGGGGATGGACTTTACAGTGGAACATAGGCCTGGGAGTAACCATGCGAATGCAGATGGACTCTCTAGGTATTTCCACTTAGAACATGAAGACTTAACTGGGCAAGGTTAGTTTAATGTCCCTACGTTTGGGGGGGTTGTGTAGGAGAGTAGGATCTGCTTCACATGGGTACCCCCACGTTTTGCTGATGCTTCACTGTTTTTCGACATTAGTCTGGCTGGGGCCCTGCTAATCAGAACCCCAGCCTAGCTGCTTCCTCTCTAAAATGGTTTCCATGTGCCTTAGGCACATCACTGATTGGGATCTGGAGTGCCCTTATAAGTCCCTAGTATATGGTATACTATGTACCAAGGGCATAGGTACCTCAGAGGCCTGCCAGGGGCTGCAGCATGTATTATGCCACCCCTGGAAGGCCATCCAAACTGACACCACAGGTCTGCTACTGCAGCCTGGGTAAGGTGGTGCATGCACCCCTTACTGTGATATAGGTTACCTATATCACGAAATACATACACACATATAAACCTATAAGTCACTCCTAAGGCAGGCCTTATCAATCCTAAAGGCAGAGTGCATGGTTCCTATGTGAGAGGGTGCCCCTGCATGAGCAGGGCCCCTCTGCAGCGTTCGGAGACCATCTCTGATGCTGTTTGTAGTGCAGCCTGACCATATACTCTTAAGCGCATTATATCCTCGCGGTAAAATGCTAACTTTGGAATGGCTGCACCTAAACATGTCGTGTTTGGTGTCAAACATCTTGGAATACTACCCCCCGCCAATCCTGGCGGCGGGGGTAGCATTCCACCCTTCTAGAGGGAAAGACATGTTAACTCTGACGAGTCCGGTAACTTCTTTCCAGAGCCCTGGCATCACAAAATGGATGCTGCTGCCACAGACACGAGTCTGGCCTCCTGCTGCTGGACGAAACTCCGGCAGGGGAGGCCTGGACAATAGGTTTCCTGTCCCAGGGAGGTGTGACCACCTCCCCAGACAGGATAATGTGTATTGGGGCTGGGCGGGAGCACTTTCGGGTGCTTTGAAGTCCTGCACTGGGGGCACATTTGGTGTCCCTGTGCATACCCCAGTTCAAACCGGATCAGGGGCTTGCAGCCCCTGCTTTGGCGCGAACTGGACAAAGGGAAAGGGGTGTAGCCACCCCTCTGCCCTGACCCACCCATAGGTGGGGCCACAGAGTAGTCCAACCCCTATTTTTAGAATA
Organism: Calotriton arnoldi; assembly: GCA_963921515.1. Lineage (NCBI taxonomy): Eukaryota > Metazoa > Chordata > Amphibia > Caudata > Salamandridae > Calotriton > Calotriton arnoldi. The sequence goes on along the minus strand of CAWUFW010007543.1, from coordinate 805,253 downwards.
AAGGTAGGAACCCAGTCCTTAGGACTTTAGATTATACCTGGACGAAACTCTGAAACTGAATCCTGGACCTTCGACGCTCTACGACAAGATTAGAGGACTGAAGAATCTCCCTTGGGGTCAAGGAGTGACTCCCCTGCTTGGCAGGCACCAAAGAAGCATCTGTCCGGTTCGCATTTCTGAAGCTCCCGTTGGACGCCGAAGTCATCGCATCACCAGAGGTGGATTCTCAGACTTCCCGAGGCTACCCTGAGTCCCCAGCAAAGCTGAGGCCCGTGGCTATCGTGGGTGACTTGAGACCGTGACCCCTGGACACCGAGCACATTTGCAAGTGCATCATCTTCTGGGTCTCCCAAGAAGTCGTGCTTTGGGCTCCGAGTAGCCCTAGCCTTCAGCACCACCTGCACCGAAGATCACTGGCCCCCACTCCACGAGTGTCCTGTAAGCCAGATCCACGTGCGGCGTCACGAGGCTCCTTCGCGGTCGCTAGCCCGTTGGCTAGTAGCCCTTAACGAAGGCCAATCCTTTTCTTACTTGGCATCCTGGTTGCTCCAGGCCTGCCCTCACTTACCTTCGCTGGGTGAGTTCCACAGACCTTGCTGGTCTGCACCATCGACGATCTACATCTTCACCGAGACTTGCCGTTGCCAAGGCTTGTTGGGTCCAATCCGGTCGTCGACACCTCAGCACTCGACAGACATCGTGTACCAGCCCGAATCCTGCTCCTGGTCACCGACAACGCCTCCTGGACCTCGTGGCTGAAGAGTCAAGACGACCGTCAACGCACCTGAAGCACTCGACATCGGTGGGCATCTGTCCATCGCCTTCCTGGTCACTGGCTAGTGACCCAGACTCTGTCCCCTCTGCTTTCAGGTTCTTCAGAACTCCGATCCACTCTTGGATCCACCCGGACACTTTTCTCTTGGCCGCCAGCAGCACTTTGCAGCAGATCGCCATTCGAATCGACGACGAAACCCGACCCCGAAAGGCACCTATGCACCCGGCTTCCCTGGGTGAGGTAACACGAGTACTCCGGTGCTCCCGTGGGTAGAGACTCTTCAAAGTCCTAGATCTCAAAGGGTTTTGTCCTAGTCCTCTTTTAAGTGTCCCTTTCCTCTATTTTCCCGATCCCGACTTTCTCCATAGAAGTTAACGGCGTATTGCGGTTGTGTATTTACACTGCACGCGTCTCCCGTGGGTCCCCTGTGTCACTACCTTGGGTGGTTCCTTGTGGTCCAAGCACTTCTAGAGGCTCTAGGCCTAGTGTCTAGTTCAGTCGTGGTTCGCATACCACTTTATTGGTATATGATTTGGTACGCCCCTAGGGCCCAAACGTGTATTTGTGCTATTACTGTGATTTAATAACTTATAACTTATGTACTTCGAACTCTAGCCTCATAAAGAGACTAGAGGGGTGTGTTTAGCAATAAATACATATATTTTGAATATATACCTGGTGTGGTGCTCTTTCATTTGATCACTCAAGAGATTATAGACTGGTAAAACAAGCTGCTTTACATTCCTTCAAGACTTAGCCTGAAGGCTGCTCTCCATAGCTACCACTAGGATAGCTTTCAATAAGGTTGTCTTTAACCTATCTCCAATAAGGGGTTGTTTGGACTGGTGCAAGGTGCCCACTATAATTAGTGGACAGCATATGCCAGGCCAACTTCTCACACTAACTGTGTCAGAATTTCGGAAACAGGACCTTTAGCTTCCAGTTTGATGGGATATTGGGGTTGTGGCTGTGGCAGCGACCGCAAAGGAATATCATGTGGGGGAGAGTCTTCATCCCAGCCCACGTGGTTGCGGTATAACGCTGGAGCCAGGGACACAGCCCACTCAGCTGCGAGAGCCTCCGCTTTGTCCTTGGGGACATGACGAGAAAAGCTCGGAAGGATTACCTCCTCCCCTCTACGTGCAGCAAGTACGAATGGGGGCGGCCAATCCGCCTCTGCCAACAGAATGTCATAAGAAGAGGTCAAATTCTCCCCAAAAATCCCTTTAATAACACGCTGTATGTCACCTTCAATTTGAATGACAATATTATATAGTCTGTCAGGGGGTGCCACTCTGGTGTCTGCTGTCTCGACAGTAATGAATGTTTCAGTTGCTGTCGCCTCCACATGAGGACGTAGCGCCTCCCGCACTATGTTAACTTCCGCGGCGCTGTCTAGGAGGTGCACTGCCCACGTCCAATTCAGGAGTCTCATTCTCACCGTCTGTGGCATACCTCGCTGTTACAGCTGCAACTTTCTTCTTACGAAACTGTGGGCGAGAACGTTGAAATTCTTCTGATTTCCCTCAGCTTGTTGTCGAGGTTGGTCTCGTCCCTGTGGAGCCTCTCGACCCCTGCCTCTATCCTGGCGATCTCCTCCACCAGCCTGGGAGGTTGTAGGTGCCTGTGAAGAACGAGGAGAACGCGAATCAGGGACTTGAAATCTCTCTGGAGATTTAATTCTCGCCCTATCGCGCAAATCATAAGTGCGTTCAGAAGAGACGGAAACTGGGGATGCGCCTCGCGACCCCGGCTTCTTCTGTTGCTTACCCTGTTTTTTCAACCTCCAGCTCTTTTTAGTAAAGAACGTTTTCTCATCTTTCTCAGATTGAGTTTTTGGTTGTTGTTGCGATTGTGTTTGCGGTTTAGCAAAAGGCTTAACTCCCAGGCTATTGCGGCCAATTGTTTTGTAAGCCTGTGCAATAATTTTCGGTAATTCGTGCAGCTTGTCCGGTTCTGGGATCAAAGCCAAAGCATTAGCTACTTGAAAGTTAACTGCATCGCCCTTGACATTTGCAAGGATCAAATCAGCTACTACGTCGAACACTCCCACCAGTCTCATCCCTAATTCCACAGCCGCTTCAGGGCCATGCTCATCCTGCACTTGTTTAATTACAGAGGGGAGAACCGTCATGGAAGGAGTGCCGAAACACTTCGCATGTACTGCTGCGAATACCTTACCCCAGTTGTTACATTCTGCCAACTCGGGGATCAAGTCTTTTGGCAAACTAATCGTCAGAATCCTGTGTTTTTCCACGGGAGAGGTAATTGGAAAAACTGCCTCCAGCTGGTCAAATTTTTCCGCAAGCCAATAAGGAATATCATCCTTATTTTGTGGGCACTTGCCCATCATCGAATTAACCATGACGGGACTTATGGTTACACCGCCTGCTCCAGCTGGATGGGCTGCAACTCCAGGCGGGGCTCCCTGGATGTTGCCTGTAACAAACTGTACTAAAGCTCTATGCACACGTATCAAAGACGAATGCAAATTACGCAGTTCAGCGACTGCAAGCGTCATATAACGCGGATGTGGGGTGTACCCGGCCAAAACAGGCCAAGTGGCCCCTTCAATCGATAAGGGGCCTAAACGAACCGCGGTAACCGGTTGGGGGAGGGCGCCATCAAACCAAACACGGTGTTGCCATGCCGTGAGCGGTACTTCAAGATTCCTATACGGTCTATAGAGATTAGGAACAGCGGTGGCTGTATATTCATGGAACAAATTATCAGTCCCATCCACCGCCGGAAAGGTGACCCAAGAGTAAAACACCTCAAAGTGGTAAGAAGGATCCGCTTGTACCACAAAGATCAGATCGACACCCGCGTCAGGCACTCCATACACTGTTAAGTGAGCCCGGAGCGCTGCGCGGCTATGTGCCGCAATTTGGACAGCCATTTAAGGCTAACAATATTCGACAACCTAATATGAGGCAGCACAATATAGGGTTTTATTTAAAAACCTTTTAACAACTTCAGGCTTAAAAGAACCTATAAAAACGTCAATATAGGAGGTATCGCCCTCACACACGCTTCCGGAAGCGTCTGCGAAGGGGGTTGTGGACAAGTACAAGTACTACTCAAGCGTCTTGCAGATAAGCAGCCCACTCGTTGGTTGCGCCATGTTGTAGGGATTCTGCACATACACAGAGCTATGCACAGGATAATAGGACCTCGGAGTATAGTGGTGAGCCAACCATAAACCTTAGTACCCACAATCCCAATCCGACTAGCTTTAGCGTCTCATGAGCAGCGATGCTACCAATGATTAGACAACCCAGAACACGGTATCTCTCTCTCTCAGGACTCGCGGGAACAAGAACACCCTTTCATAACTCACTCATACCTGTCCACAACGTGCGTAATAAGAGACACTGTATAGTTCAAAATATTTATTTCAACTACCGTGCTCTAAGATACAGTACACGTGCCAGTACTATCAGCATAATGCATAAGGATAATATAATCAGCATAGTTACAATTCCATAGAATACAAACGGGAAAGCATTTCATAAAGCAGTGGATATAGGGCTAAATGACCATACCACCCTCCCCGTGCTAGTAGCTAGTTTATTATAAAAACAGAAGACCTCTGGGCATTGTCTGGCGAACCCCCATACCAAAATATCTAGATGCAAGATTTACATCATCAGACACGCACAGCTCTTCTCCCTGGAAAGGTTTTTCTCCAAGTGTCTCTAACCGTGAAATCACAATATTAAAAGCACACAAATTTCTCCAGTGCAGCTGTACTTAGTGTTATGTCTAAGTGCGAGGGACTGGCCAGATCAGCAAGAACAAGGGACGTTGTTTTTCGACCTTGTACATGTTGTGCAGACGTAACCCAAAGGGAACAGGAGAAAAGGTGAAAGACAGGAATGCAGACAGCTCTAAAATAGCCGGGCAGAAGCAGAGGCTGGAAAAACAAAGGCACAAAGTAACGTGCGCAAAAAAGCATCATGGCAGCCAGGCCTAAGCCAACGTAGCAAGGCAGACCAGGAGGCCACAAACCACATGACAATATGCATGCACAGTAAGAACGTCAGATGTGTTGATCTTTCCGAGTATTTGCACAAAATAAATAGCATTTATATAGCGTATACTACCCCTGAGGAGGCGTTGTAATCATTTAAATATCACTATTTTTTCTTTTAAAGCACTATGGGTAGAGGAAGCTTTACACCGACAAAAGGCAACATCGGTTTATGTGAAGCTTACAAAACTGTGAATCTTCTTCCTAAATCAGGAGGGTTTGCAAGTATACTCGAAATGTGCTCAAATGTACTCATGATAGACCTGCTAAACATATATGAGAGGGCTTAAGATCTGATGTCACTTCTTGTGATGCCACTCCCTGTGATGTCACGTGCAGTGATGTCACGCGCCTTATGCGCCGCGCAGTCACGCGCCGTGATGTCACGCGCCGTGATGTCACACGCCGTGATGCCACTTGCATACTGATTAATTCGGTTAGTCCCCCCGCTTCTTTTTTTAGGACTTGTGCCCTGGGGAAGAGTGATTGGTGTTCATGACAAAATACCTTTGCTACCTAATATAAGTTTGGCCATTCGTGCTCTTAGAGGTCCCAACTCGAATTCTTTAGGAGTGTGTTTGTAATGGCAGACTCAACAAAAAAGCAGGATGCTACAAAGTGTTACTGTGCAGTGGGAAGTTACTTACTAGTCATGGAATCCGTAAGATTTTTGGATGCAGGTGAGATGTCAATAAATGGTATTAGCTGGAGGTTGGGAAGCAAAGTAGATTGACTAGAACATTTCGTAGAAGGTTAAAGGGGGTCAACAATATTTCCAGGTGAAATATACAAGACTATAATAAAAATTGTAGAAATAGAAGAATTTAAACAAGTGCAAGAAAGTAACAGTGACTTAAAGCACTGGGGTTACATTAATGATGCAACAGAGAGGAGAAATCCCCTCCAAATTTTGGGTTATGATCCTAAAGGAAATCTTGGTACTAGATGGGCTGATATCAGTGATACCACTGGGAATTAATAATGGGCATCTCATATCACCTAGTTACACAAGGGTGCCAATTGTAAACCCACCAGCTCACTAACCGATATGTTGTCTAAACTCTCAAGAGCACTGACTATCGATTATGTTAGTAATACTATTGCTGGTACTAAATCGTATTTTAGTGTGGGCCAATATGCCTTGCCAGCAATGGCCTAATGTTTTACCCAGGTTGGTGTGCAATGGTGCTTCTTTCTCTATTCCACCCTTTATTGAGTACATATAAATTGCCACATGATTGAAGGTGAACAATACTGGAGCCAGGGTTGAAAATATTTAATCCAGGAGACTACCGGATACTGGTGATGCTTTGCCAGGACAAGGCAGCGTTTCATCTGATGCAGACTTGGTTTCATAAAGGAATGACCATGGTGCACAATGCAACAGCACTGCCACTAGTAGCTAGAAAGGAAATATGTGAGCAAGGGGCTGCTGCATTGTGTATGCATGGATGACTCCAAAACCCTTCGGATTGTTGATTCTGTAGTGTTATGGAGTACAATTGCTGGATTGGGATTTCCTTTTTTTTTATCTCAGGGAATAAACAAGAGACATACCGGTAGAAAAATATATATAAACATATACAAATACAGAGTAATTATGGATATTGTATATCTTATACAAGTACAAGGCTAGTACAAGGCAAAATCATAAATACAAATGCAAATACATGGGTAAATAATGGCTCCTAACATTCTGACTACTCTACATTGACCATGGGCCCCCAAATTCGCAGAAATTTCTTCCCAGAGCGAATTCCCCTAGTCTTGGCTATAGCCATTTCCCTTTCATATATCTCTGTTAACATTGCCCACCATTCTGATATCCCGGGAGATGTTGTAAATACCCATGCCCGCTCGATACATAGACGGGCAGTCACTATAATAATAGTGAAGAGATATCTTAAACCAGGATCCGGTGTTAAATTATATCCCAACATACTCTCCACCTCTGTTAGTTGTAGATATATGCCTAGGCGATCTGCTACTATTTGACCAATCTCTTTCCAAAAAAGTGTCAGACCGGGGCAAGTGACAAACATGTATGCTATCTACGGCAGCTAATCCGCAGTTGGGACATTTACCCTTATCTCCTACGTCTCCCCTCTTGTTCGCTGACCAACGAGCTATTCGTTCGGGGGTATAGTATAACATACATATAGTTTTGAATTGCTGCAGTTTTAAATTAGTGGAATGTACGGCCTTGTCCAAAGTACCTAGTGCGTCCACAATATCTAAAGAAGTAATCTCCTTGCCCAGTAATTCACTCCATTTAGATGCTAGCTTCGAAATATCATTATTCCTAAATTGAGAGAGTAGCTGGTAGACCTTACTAATAGTTAGCTTCGTGGTGGAATGTAAGCAAGTCATTATGTCAGATTCTGCAGGTATTTTATACCTCTGCGTCCCCATAAACTGTCTCTAACCTGTAAATATTTGTAAAACATCTGCTTAGGGAGACCGGATACCCTCTGTAAATCTTCAAAGATTCAATACCCATTAGTATCATATAAATGCCCAAGTTGACTAACCCCATAGCTGGCCCATGATTTACCTTGAGTATCATGAAATATATCCGGGAGCAGAGGATTGCCCCACAACGGAACGCTACTATGAATAGTGGGAAGGGAACAATTAGATACTATTTATCACCAGATGTAGACTATATCTTGGAGAATCTTGAACCGTACTCTTTTAAAGTAGTTAGGGTCGTTAGGGTTGTTTATCTTATATAGAAACATTCTACTGTCAGAGCCAATTGCAAAGCTATAAAAGTAATCTTGCCTGCCAGCAGAAAGAAGACTACAGAGTCGTCCTGCAAAGGAAGCCCAAAACTATAACTTGAAATCAGGTAATTGGAGCCCCCCATGTTTATATGGAGATTTTAAATACTTTATTGCACGACGCGGCTGTTTGTAACCCCAAATAACGCTTCTGATTGCCCCTTCAAGTTTCTTAAAAAAATCATTCGGAACTCGTAATGGAATTGCTCGAAACAAGTAAAGAAATTTGGGTAAAACATTCATTTTAATAATGTTGCATCTCCCTATAATACTGATTGGGAATTTATGCCATATCTTCATTTTTGGACAACAGACTGTAGCAGAGGGTCATAATTCAATCTTATAACCTGTTCCATATTCGGGTAGATCTGTACCCCCAAATAAGTAGCCACTGAGCAGGCCCCCAATATTGCCCTATTAGTTTGATAGTTAAGAAGGACCTGCGTCTTAAGACGAGGACCGGGCTCGGCAGGAAGAGAGCGTTACAGGGCTTACAGTGCTACAAGGTAACTCAATAGATAAACAAACTGTCTCGATATCGGAGAATGTAACTAACACTGCTGCTGATTTAGAGACACTCCCTCACTTGCTACTGCAGTCAGCTATACTTCAAACGGAGCCTGTAAAAACTGATGTAACTACTGTAGTAAGAGGGAAGCAGGATGCTGGCCAAGCGGTCCATGGGGAGATTCCCTTGGATATGTAGACGGTAGGGCTGGCGGGCAAAAGGAGGCTAATTCTGATAAAGAAAGAGTAGGGATCACAGCCTGTACGGCGCAGCCAAGTTGCCGGGTGTCTGACACAAGCACTGACTCTGTATGCAATAATTCTTTAGACGAATCCGCAATGCCACTCTCGTCTATCTGTACTATTGAAAATTCGATGGATATTTCCAACAAGGTAAATGATATACAAATGGAGAAGCAAGCAGATGCTCCAAATACTGCAGGGAAGAAACTAAATAAAAATAAAAATAAAAATTCAAAGGGCATGGTAAAAGCCAGGGAACACTCCGAGGCCTCACACAATGTCTCCAAGCCACATGCTGGTAGTAAAGGGGGTGACAATGCTAGCCCCCTCCGAAAATGGGTTACTGCCAAAGGAGAAGTGAGAGCTATAATATCAAGGCTGTGAGGCTCATCTTTCAGCAGCAGCATGCCTATCTCGTCAGCAGAAATATTAGACAATGAAAATCAAGTACAGGAAACATCTAATAGCTTTAAATCCGGGGGAGGAGATGCGGGAACAGCAAGAGATTCCCTTGCTATCAATAGCACCTTCCCTCCGAAAGGAACAGAGGCTCTTCCTAATAATGAACCTTCATTATCTATGATTCTCCAGGTACTTCACGACCAAAGAGTAGAGACACGAGTACTTCAGCCAAGCTAGGGCAGATAAAAATCTGATACAGCAAGCCCTGTCTGAAGTTTTGTGCAAAGTAGCTGGGTTGACGCAAGAAATAACAGAATTACAACAACGTGTGGTGTATACAGAAGACCTAACCGCAGCAACAGCTAAAACAACTAAGTCACATGATGATCAACTCCTTTTTCTCAAAGACAAAGTTGAAGATTTGGAAAATCGACAGCGAAGGAACAATCTAAGACTTTTGGCATACCTGAGGAGAAAGAGGGGGCGGACCCATGAGCATTCATAATACAGCTGTTTCAGAAAACATTCCCCGATCTATCTGACTGGGACTGGGGTTCTCAGATACAACGAGCCCATAGACTCCCAATATTCTTAAGTCATGAATCTCGTGCTACTCGGCAGCACCCACGCCCTATGATTATTTATTTTGGTAACTTTCTGTTACGACAAGCTGTCTTTCGGGCTCGCCCAGGCACGGCTAACTCATTATCATTTTTTGTTCGATCAGATCTTTGTAAGGAAACAATGGAAAGGCGCTGGAAACTGCGCCAGCTGTTTGATCCTATGAAAGCAGCTGGGGTGCAAGTATTCCTTCAGGAGCCGGCACACTTAAAAGTTATAAGGGAAGGTTATACACGGACTTTTCATACAGTTAGCGAGTCTCAACAAACTCTTAGCTCTTTGGGGTCCCCGGCAAGGAAGGGTCCCTGAGATCCAGTGTGTCTAATGTTGATCCATCGGCTCAGCTTTACCCTTGCTATATATCTCTTCAGAAGCTAGAAGTTAGGAGGGGTAACTATTTTAAAATGGGAGCCAAAAAAGTAGCAACGTGAAAAAAAACCCAGAATAGGTATTGTCTTATTGTCTTATTACTTGACAGGGGCGAAATCGGGTTGGTCATGATGACATAAATCACTTTGTGCTCCTCTCTCTTCTTTCTCTTTTTTAGTTAGGAAGCGGGACTCTTTTCCCTTCTCTTTCCTCTCTTTATTTTTTTTCTTTCTTTTCTTCATGCTTGTCTTTCTTTGTATCAATTAAGCTTTGGGGCTAAAACTGTGCAGCGGGTGCAGCATGGGGGCGGTACCTGTACTCTTTATTGGCTGTCATTGTCATCGACAGCTTGGGTGGGGTGATTCCTTTTCCAGGAAACAACGGTGGGGTGGTGGGCTCCCCAAGGCTCTTTGAGGGGTTAGTAGTTAGGGTGTGGGGTGGGAAGGTAGTGGTGATAATAAAAAAAATATCAAAGGGAATAATCTCAGGTGCAAATATTGGAATGTATGACATTGCTCTTAGTAGAGTATTTAGATTTAGATTGTTAAAGTTGCTTGCTTTTCCAGGTACTAACGATGGCAGGGGTCTAGATACATTTTATTGGAGGAGGTCTTTTCTTATCTAGTATACAATGGAGATAATTAAATGTCTTTGCTGGAATGTTGCTGGTCTAAACTCTGCTAACAAACGCCAGATGGTCCGGGAAGAGCTGCAAATTTATAAACCTCAAATAGTTGCTCTCACTGAGACTCACCTGGCTTATAAAGACAGATATCTGCTTAAACAACTAGGCTATAAGATAATCGACTGCACATCTCAGACAGTTTCTATTAGAGGAGTTGCTATTCTAATGGATAAATCATTTGATTTAACCTTTCTTAAAGCCTCCCACGACTTACGAGGCAGGTGGATAATTGTTCAGGTCATGATTACGGATCAAAAATATGTCCTATGTTCTATTTATGGCCCAAACTCCGATGAGCCCCAAATGTTTGATACCTTAGCATTAGAACTAATAGAATGGCAGGGGGAGTTAGTTATTATGGGTGATTTCAACTGTATCATCGATCCTAAAATAGACTCTACTAAGCGGGGCGCTTCAGGTAGGATGAGGAAAGTAAGAGCTGCAATATTGGAAATGGCCCGATTACATAGCCTTAGAGATGTATGGCGAGTACTATTCCCATCGAAACCCGGCCATACTTACTATGGTGCACCACATAAGCATTATTCTAGGATTGACATGATTTTTGCGAATAAAAGAATTTTGAGTGTGGCAAAATGTGAGGTAGGCCCCAAGATTATATCGGATCACAACCCTATCCTATTTTCATTCCAGATAGGTCCAGTTAATAGGAAATTACGTTTGTTCTCTTTTCCACGATATCTTTTGGCAGACGCTGAATATGTAGTACTAATTAAGAATAACATTAGGAATTTTCTACTGGACAATGAAGGCTCTGCTTCCCCTCTCATAGTCTGGGATGCACTTAAAGCTTTTATAAGGGGCATTACCCAGCAATATGGTTTTCGGAAAAATAGAAGTAAAAACATTGCTCTTAGACTAGCTTGTGATGCAATTTTACAATTAGAGGTAGCCCACGATGAAGAAGCCAGGCAGGGGGTTCTTTTTCAAACAGCGATGCAAACACATTCACAAACATATCTGTCTTTGATTGGAAAACGGACTACGTTGGGGAGGGTGCAAAAAAGAAAAGATTGCGGCTACATATAATAAAAAGCGGGCCCTGCAATACGAATATGGTGAGCAGGTGGGGAGGGTATTGGCACATCAGCTTACTGATAAAAATTCAAAGCGGGAGATAAAAGCTATTAAAGGGGAGAGTGGCCTATTGTATACACAACCGGGGTTAATAGTTGAACAATTTGCCCGGTTTTATGAGAAATCATATAGATGCTCTAGTCTGTTTGATGCGAGAAAATATGCTGAATATGTAGAAAGGTATAATCTACCAGGCCTTAAGGAAGAACAGATGCACTCCCTCAACCAAGAAATTACGCATGAAGAAATATCCGATGCAATAGCAGCCCTTTACTCTGGTAAAGCAGCAGGTGACGAAACAATACCGGTTAAGTTTTTATAAAATATTTAAAGACTGCATGATCTCCCCAATGATTAAGATTATACAATATATAAGCGAGAGTGGAGACTTACCCAGATCGTGGGATATGACAAACATTGTTTTTTCCCGAAAAAGAATAAACCACCAGAGGAGTGCGGTTCATATCGCCCCATATCCCTCATTAATACAGATGTTAAAATATTTTCAAAAGTATTGGCAACACGCGTGGCACCTTTTATGTCACAATTAGTCTCTAGCCAACAACATGACTTTATACCGGGCAGAGATACTACGGCACATGTGAATGCTGCCATAGTAGCTTTTGATGTAGCGAAAAAACTAAAGTTAGAAATGGGAATGGTTATGCCCGATGCCGAAAAAGCATTCAACCGCGTCACTTGGGAATGCCTTTGGGCCACGCTTACGGAATTTAATATTCATGGTCGATTTTACACACAGGTTAGGGCCTTATATAAACAACCAAGAGCTAAATTAATTTACTTACAGTCACAATCTACTTCTTTTCCGATATTGAGGGGTACCTGACAGGGTTGTCCCCTTTCCCCCTTACTTTTTGCTCTATACATAGAACCATTCATAAGATCACTTCTTTTTAATACACATATACTCCCAGTTCAATTAGGGTCTGGTGAATTAAAAATAATGGCATATGCGGATGATATAGCTGTCTTCTCCACAGACCCAATCAATGCTATAAATGCTATTCAAACGGAGGCTATAACGTTTGGCACTTTCTCTGGCTATAAGCTAAATATGGATTGGGATTTCCATTACCACTAATTAGCACACTGAATAGATTGCGAAATGAGCTCTAGGTTGCAGTGAAATCTAATGGAGCATTGTCTGCTGCATCACAAGCACCCATAAAATAGAAAGTGCAGCAAGGGTGCATTCTTGCACCAACCGTAATTAAATATTTCTGACCTTACTTAGAGAAACAAATAATTGTATCCCTCAGCTTTCAACAAGCTTGTTCACTTGCATATGTGACGATATCTTGATTTTAGATCTTACCTCAATCAGAGGTAGTTTGACTCTTTACCCTTGTATGCTCCAAGAAGCCAACTCCTGAGAAGCTAAACAAAACTCGTCATGTTCTTTGGAAGAGTACGGCTACTGGCCATTGGTGTTCGTGGTAAATCTCACTTTAGATTTTTGAGTCACAAGTAGAACAAGCTCCTTTTTGATTCTAAGTTAATCTATAAGTTAAGTTTTGCACCTTCTTGTCAAGCAGGAACAAATCGATACAAAACCTGGGTAATGTGCTAAGCAGATTTAATCTCCAATTTTGTTGATATTCATTGCAACTGCGGATTTGTGCATGGTATACAACAGCCTCTCCTATGATACCATCTGGAGGAGTCCAGTGAACACTTACTTTCCCACGCTTTTTTATATAACTGAGAGGAGGAATTCAAAGAAGTTGTCTCCGGAGAAAAGCCCACCTCTTTAGAAATGATCAGACTGGAACTAGGACAAAAACCACACTGGGCTGCTGCACTGATCGCCTTACATCATTGGTTCGCTGTTGTATTTCAGGATCCGTCTGGCACCTTGTTGACCAGTATCCAGAAAGAACTTGTTTCACTTATGCATGGGAGAGACAGAAACAATAGGTTTTCCTAAAATATTTGGGTAGGTTGGGTTCCACAGTTGAATTTGAGGATAATGGAACAATATTATGTCTGTTTGAATCATCATTAGTAGAAGTTCATGATATATCTAGAAAGGCACCTAGCGATTGATGCAAAGAATATATAATTTTGCTCCTGGATCAAAGCAAGCAAGTTATGATACCCTGAGGTTCCCAGTCTTCATTAGAAAGCTTCTTAGTATAAGCTGGTTCAAACACCTGTGTTCCTATTAACTAGTGCTTGGGGAGAAGGTGCTTATAACAGTGGTTTGTGCAGGTTTTGTAGTAGGGAACTAGAATCACTGAAGCCCATCCGCTAGCTTGCTGCTATTCAGACTACTACAGACCTAAATAACATTACTCTGCACAGCTGTGATGCCGATGGTGTAGATCAGGAGACGTTACTCCTTGCTGTAATGAATTGGAGGGACACTTTAACCATAAAGTGTATGATTAAAAATGTTGCTAATTTGTGTATGTGTATATATATATATATGTATATATATATATATATATATATATATATATATATATATATTCACTGAAAAAACCATAGGTTTCAGGCACGTTATAGTTAGAAATTAGCATTTAAAAAACCTTAGAAATTCACTGAAAAAACCATAGGTTTTAGGGAAAGTTATAGTTAGTTGGACATTTCACTCGTACAAAACCATAGAAATTCCCCCATTATAGTTAGTTCAGCTAACTATAACTCGCGCCCCCGCAATGCACTGCTGATGACGTCACATATTACATCACTCATGACATGGTCAGTGACATCACTGATGACATCTCAAATGACATCACTGATGACATCACTGATGACATCACCCTGTGACTGTGTGTTTCTGTAAAGTTTAAATATGTTTAATATATATAGGGAAAGGCGTATTGAAGAATGAGTGGGTGTATAAGTGTGTGAATGGATGATTTAGTAGGTGTGTGAATGACTATAAGTGAGTGGTTAAACGTATCTTACTGAATGCTTGGGTTAGTGACTAAACTGTGTGAATGTCTGTATCCGTCTGTCTGTTGGTGTGTAAGCGGCTGCATGGGTTCGCGAATAGCTACATGAGTGTCTATATGGGTTATTGATTGGTTGTCTGAGTATCTGTATGGGTGCCTGAGTGTTTGTGTGGGTGGGGTGTGTGTGACTCTGTGCATAGATGTGTGAGTGGGTGATTTACTGGGTGCATGGTTTCAAGAGTGCATCTGTGAAGGGCTGTATGGGTGGGTGAGTGTGTGAGTGTGTGTATAGGTGTGTTGGTGAGTGAATGTATATCTCAGTGGTACATGTGTGAGTAACTACATATGTCAAAGGCATATATATGTGTGTTGGAGTATATAAATGGCTATAAGTGAGAGTGTGTGATTGTGAGAGTGGCTGTATGGATGAGTGTGTGCTTGTATCAGTGATTGTATAAGAGCGTAAGAATGTGCTAGTATTTGTATGAGTAATTGAGCTGGTGTGTGTATAACTGTATAGGTGAGTAAATGGCAGTGTGATTAATTATTTGCTTGACTGACTAGGTGTGTGAGTAACTCTATGGATGAGTGGCGGTGTGTGAGTGTCTATATAGGTGTATGAGTGCATATGATAGTCCTGTACTGAGTGACCATAAGTATGTGTACGGGTGAGTGAGTGGATGTGTGTGTAGACCTAATAATCAGTGAGTGGGTATGTAGTTATTGGTGTTGGAGTGTCTATTGTTTTTGAGAATGGCAGTCTGTAATTTAGAGTGGGTGTATCAAAGGTTATATTAGGGTGTGAGAAGATGCATCAAATTATCACATGGATGATGTCATCAGTGATGTCATCAGTGATGTCATTTGAGATGTCATCAGTGATGTCATCAGTGATGTCACTGACCATGTCATGAGTGATGTAATATGTGACGTCATCAGCAGTGCATTGCGGGGCGCGAGTTATAGTTAGCTGAACTAACTATAACGGTGGAATTTCTATGGTTTTGTACGAGTGAAATGTCCAACTAACTATAACTTTCCCTAAAACCTATGGTTTTTTCAGTGAATTTCTAAGGTTTTTAAATGCTAATTTCTAACTATAACGTGCCTGAAACCTATGGTTGTTTCAGTGAATTTCAAAGGTTTTTTAAATGCTAATTTCTAACTATAACGTGCCTGAAACCTATGGTTTTTCAGTGAATTTCAAAGGTTTTTCAAATGCTAGTTTCTAACTATGCCTACAGAGGTAGGACATGTGAAGAAAGAAGAAAAAACGCACAGAAAGATGCAAAAGAAATGCAGAAAGAAGCAACAGAAATCCACAAAGACGAAGAAAAGTGCAGGAAGAAGCAAGACATGTGCAGAAAGAACCAACAGAGGAGCAGAAAGAGGCCTTGTTGCAAAATCCTCCTGTGCCCACAACTTTTTCAGACGGGTACTGGTGGTAACTGACTCTGACTAACCAGGCCTAGAGCCAGAGCTATGCTGAAAGTCACTTAGAATACAGTGAAAACACCTACATACACTATGCGTTGGGGTACCCCTGTGATTAGCATGACCTCCTCTGTAAGGCCCTAGTACATAATAGGGCAGGGGGATTAAAACTACCTCTTAAAACGCGCTACGGGGTGCGTTTGCACAGTGGTGAAGGGAGGGGGGGGGCCTGAGGTGACATGTGTGCAAACACGCCCTGTGACCGTTTTAAGTTGGGAGATTAAGTCCCCTTGAATCCTGACGGTCCCTGGGGTCCAACTAGCCAACCAGGTACCTCCAGTAAGCGCCACAGAGCTGCGTCTCAGAGAGGTGTAAAAAGGGGCATGGCCTAGACCACCTCTCTGCAACGCAGCGCAGTGGCGCTTACTGGAAGCACCTGGTGGGCTAGTTGGCCCCCAGGGGCCCTCAGGATTGAAAGGGAATTAATTCCCCAACTTTAAACGCGCCACAGGGTCTGTTTGCACACATGTCACCTCAGGCTCCGCCCCTTCCCTTCACCACTGTGCTAAGCAGCGCCCGTGTCGAATTTTAAGTTGGGAGATTAAGTCCCCTTGAATAATGAGGGTCCCTGG
The DNA here is from genome assembly GCA_963921515.1 of Calotriton arnoldi. Lineage (NCBI taxonomy): Eukaryota > Metazoa > Chordata > Amphibia > Caudata > Salamandridae > Calotriton > Calotriton arnoldi. Next base: position 788,750 of record CAWUFW010007543.1, on the reverse strand, counting down.
GGTCCAACTAGCCCACCAGGTACCTCCAGTAAGTGCCACAGAGCTGCGTTGCAGAGAGGTGTAAAAGGGTGTGGCCTGGACCACCTCTCTGCAACGCAGGCCTGTGGCGCTTACTGGAGATACCTGGTGGCCTAGTTGGCCCCCAGGGGCCCTCAGGATTGAAGTGGAATTAATTCCCCAACTTAAAACGCGCCACAGGGCGTGTTTCCACACATGTCACCTCTGGCCCCGCCCCCTCCCTTCACCACTGTGAAAACGCGCCCCGTGGTGCATTTTAAGTTGAGGGATGGCCAAATATTTCTTTTTTTTTTTTTTTCTTTGGGAGGGGGACCCCATCCCCCGGGGCCTGCCTGCCTTTTTTTTTTTTTTTTTGGGGAGGGGGGCCGCGTGGCCCCTCTCCCGGGCCACTTCTACCCCCGGGTACCCCATCCCCTGGGCCGGCCCTATCCGTTGGGGACCGTGGGGGGGTCCCCAATCCCCCCACAGTCCCGCCAGCTCCCCGCGTCCTGCGGGAGCCGGCATTGCTTTTCCACAAGGGGAGCTGCTGACATGCAGCTCCCTTATGGAAAAGCAATCTGCTTTGCTTCATAGAAGCGAGAGCAGGTTTCCTGCTCTCGCTTCAATGAAGCAAAGCAGTTTGCAATGACAGGGCGGGAGCCGCGAGGCTCCCGCCCTGTCATTGCAAACAGCAGTATCCCGGGGTGGGCACCCGGGACACTGCAGGAGCCGGCCCTGGGGGTGGCGGTCCCCAGGGCCATCACAGGCTCCAGGAGGGGGCCGCGCGGCCCCCTCCCTTCAATTGCAAAGCCCGGGGAGGTGGTGGTCCCCGGGGCTCGAGGGTCCGTTACGGACCCCCAAATTTAAATATTAGTGCCCCGGGAGGTGGCGGTCCCGAGGCGTGTGGGGGCTCGAGCCCCCACACAGGTATATTTTTATTTTAAATGAAGCCCCGGGGTGGCGGTCCCCGGGGCTGTGGGAGGCAGTGTGCCCCCGCTATTATAATTAATGAAAGCCCGGGGTGGTGGTCCCCGGGGCTTGGGGGGTCCTTAGAGGCCCCCCAAACTTTAAAAAAACAAGCCCCGGGGGGTGGTGGTCCCCGGGGCAGTGTGGGGGGATTTTATTTTTGCGGCCGAATTCGCGCACCCAGCGCGAATTAGGACGATTTGTTTATTTAAAAAATGCTTTTTTTGGCCCTGGGGGTCCTTGTGGGACCCCCTGAGCAGGCCTAGGGGGTCAGGGTGTTTCTACCCTGCCCCCTTTTCTTGTTTTGCGCGTTTCTTTTTCTCTATTCTTGTGCCTCGGTTCTACCGAGGCACAAGATGGCTACCAACACTTCCTGGTTTGAAGTGTTGACAGCCAATTATAATGCAGCTCGTGATCGGCAGGGTGCGCGGATCCACCGCGGCCATAGATATCGAAACTTTTATTTTTGATTTTCTCAGCAACTACTGAACGGATTTACACCATTTAAAAAAAGGTCTCTTTCTGAACAAAGGGCTACCTTTTTGCCAAATTTGGTGTAAATCCGTTCAGCAGTTTCAGCTGTAACCGTGTCTAAAGTTTCCTATGGGAAAATGATTTTTGACCTCTATTTTTGAATTTCTCAGGAACTACTGAACGGATTTACACCATTTAACAAAAGGGCTCTTTCTGAACCAAGGGCTACCTTTTTGCAAAATTTGGAGTAATTCCGTTCAGCAGTTCGGGCTGTAGGCGTGTCTAAAGTTTCCTATTGGAAATAACATGGAGAAAACACGTTTTGGGACCCCCCTTTTTTCTCGGCCCCCGCTTGCCGAATCACCCCGAAACTTTCAGGATAGGAACTGACCGGAGCGCCCCACTAGTTTTGAAAATTTCGCGATGATTCCTCAACCGGCGCCAAAGTTATTGGGAAAACAAAAAACGCTTTTCCTATGGAAACTAGGTCCTAACTATAACTATCTACTGGCGACCGTCAGTAGATAATATATATATATATATATTTCCTCCAAAAATAATATTGGAATTTTATGTTCATTTTTTCATTTTTTTAATACTATGCAAGATGTTTATATGCTTAACCATGAAGAAACAAAATATTATTAAAAACAATAATATTATTGCTGTATATTGGGGCTGTGACTTGGAAGTATTGTAGAAATCTGTGAATATCCGAGTGTTTGATAGGTCTTAACCTGCTACTCAAAGATAAGCAAAATGCAAAGGTCCTTTTTGCACATTCGGGGGTGAAGTAAAATGACAAACTTGGCTGTCTAAAATAAGTTGCAAACTAGCCCACATGTCACTGGAGGATTATAAATATGTGTATTATCCAAAACGGACCTCTGAAAAGTCTGACAAGGACTTCATGGTAAAGACGAATACAAGAGAGATCCAAAATACTTCTCTGGAGAAACACAAATATGACTCTGGCAATGGTGGAGACAACCACTGGTGCCATGTAAGTTAATGAGTGTGTCATAGCGCGTAGGTACACCACTTTATGGACATAATCATTCCTCAATAGGGTTTGTGTTGTTTCTAAAGGCCCTCCAACATATCGTCCTAAGATCCGCTAATGGGATGAAGGAGGAAAGAGAAGAACCTGGAAGAGGGTACTGCTTTTACACAGCATACAGGATCTGGGCAAGAGAGCACTTAGACCTGCCTTTTTACATCACTGTAGCAAACTACAGCACTACAGAAAGTCACAACTACATCTGGGAGTAGCCAGATCTCCAGAAATGGGCACCAGACGTGAACACTTTCTAGTAGCCCCGAAGTATAAGAGGTATCTGAGAATAAATATCGTATTAGTAGACAGTGGGTGAGAACCCAAAAATGTCTTTTCTGAATGACCGATGGAGGAGACAATGCTTCTTGGCTGAACAGCTAAGTTGTATAAGAAACAAAACTGGCAGCCATCTTGAAAAGATACCGGGCCGCAGAAGCCAACAATTAAACCATGAAGCACCTTGTAGTCAACTGGCTAACTAAACAAGGGGATAATGAATCTGCATGAAAGAGGCCAAAATATTCACCCTGGTGTAGCGACAGATTGGGGCTAGCTGCAAAATAAACAAATTGAGGGATTGCATAGAAACCAGGAGTTGGGGAAAAACTGTTGAGAGGAAACCACTGCAGGGAATTGACAGGGTTGACACATGCAGAATGGCGAAGTATTAGGCTCTATCCGTGCAGTTTAAAGCGATACTGAGGGCTGATCAGGATGGACGTTTTTAATGTCTCAAAATCTCAATTGGAAAACTTGAGAGTCAGACAAAACGCTGATTTCTTCTCTCGCACAGGAAACACCAAAGAGCATGACAGAACTGACTGTCAGCTGTGCAAACCATTCCAAGAACTGAGCCCTAAGTGTGTACCCTCCTTGTGCCTGCCGAGGATGGATGCCAGTGCCTCCCTCATTTCAACATGTAAGCCATCTTTCTGCATGTGCTTGTATAACAATGAAACACTGTTATAGAAGCACATTGATGTCTGTCATTACATTTTGAAATAAGCTTTGTTCCAACTGGCTTGACATTTGGACATAAGGTCTTGCTGAAGCGATGGGTGTTTGTGACCTTTGATAATGTAACGTTTTCACATTTCCATTGAATGCCCTGCTGTCCCACACTTGTTGATAGTGGGCATCGTAGGTTGCTTAAAACATTGGTTTGTACCTTTAAGGAAACTTGCAATTTATCCCAAAATTATAAGTTGTCACACCAGCTAAGGTGAAAGTATAAGGCTACTTTTTCTTTTAAATCCCACCAGCAAGAAAATACATTACTACAGGAATGCATGCTCTTTGGTGACACGTGTCCTGTCAGCAGTGTGAGGAGATGTGGGTCTCTTCAGCTCTCCCCTCGAATCTGCACTATTTCTATATTCTTTTCATATTACTTGTTTGCTGTGGCACGTAAAAGCATGGAAATATGCTCACAAATGTAGTTAGCAACCAATAGATTCCATTTGTTTGCTCCTGAATCCTGAGACAGTTCAGCATAGAACTAGAGTAGATGAGCCCCTCCTTCCGTGGGCACAAACACACACACATGGCACTGTAAAGAGCTGGAGCATGAGGAAGGTTCTGACAGATGCAAGGGACCCGCTTGGTCGAAATGCCGCCTGAGACTGGGAGCGGGATGGGTGATGACAGCCTGTTGCACTGACACCCATGTGAGAGACCAAGCATCCCTTGGCCTTGCTATACTTATTGATGGTGTCCATTTTTTGTAGGAAAGGTGGTGGCAAAAAATCAAATAACCATACCAGGTGGATTGTTGGGGAGTACTCCATATTGCACACAGGGTGTGGTCAATAATCTGACCTTGTGCTATACTACAGCCCCATGCACAACGTGCATATCTTGCTGATTCTGAAAGACATTCGGTCCTACCTGAATTGGTCACATGTGGGTTGTGGTGCCATAATTGCTGGTTGAGACCCCCAGCACAGTGTATCTGGACATACAGAGAGCCCTGCATGCAGCATTTTTGGACATTAACATTTTTTTATTTGAGTTCTCCAGAAGAGGCCCGGTCCGATTAGTGGTGTCAGACTGGGAGGAGACCCCTCTCATTTGCCCGTGAAGCCCAAATGAACCCTGAACTAGTCTATTCATGATGCGTTACATTTGCTAGCTCATCGACAATAAAGGCGTTTTTTCACAAGATGTCTTTGGGCTATGAACTTTGGAGCACAAAAGGTGCGAGCTTAGTGCAGCCATAAAGATAACTCTAAAAGGTACTTGTTGCCCGCAGTATCACAGGGTTTCTATTAGGTCAAGGAAGTAGCATGGAGACAATCTAGACCCTCACCTCAGCATTTGATTTGTTTTAAATTTCGATACGTCACCTGATATTTGGCTAATTCATTTTGATCCGTATGTTACCTGGCTAAAATACTTACTTTGAAAAGCAATATGTGCCAGAGTCCGCTATCAGTCTTAGGAGCCTTCAATGGTTATGGCTCTAACCAACTTCGGGTGCCCTCAGTCTCTGACCTCTTGATTAACTGGAATCACAAAAACACCTACAGGAATGGCGGTGACTGAACAAACTTTTCCAATGAGACTGATATCTGTGATGGACCTGAAAATATTTATTTTGTATGGAAATAAGGGTTTGGGTATATGAGAAATAATGTGACAGACAGCCTTAATATTGTAAGAGAAGAAAGAGTTAGGGTCAGGAAAAATACCATGAATTTGGAGAAAAGCATGTCAGTAGCAAAAGATCAGAAGCAATTCAATAATGTACAGTACTCAGAACTGGTGGTACAGGTGGAAGCGTAGTGGACAAAACCAGGAGACACAGAACAATGCTTTGATGCATTAAAATGTGTCTTCTTGGCCTCACTGAAAATTCAGAGAAAGAACATATGTTTATATTATGAGGCCAATCAAAGAACTCTTCCCTGACAATCCAGCATTGGAACATTTGACTGTTGGTATAGGATATAGAACTACAGGCAGGGTCTTCACAAGAAAACTCATGAAATCTATGCTTAAGTTTGGAAGTAAGATACATTGTTGGCTCTGGATATCGAGGCCAAGGAGGTATACTAGGATAAGTCAACATATCATGTTATGTGGGAGGTTCAATTAGAATAAGGCCCACAAAGAAATAGAAAGATTTAAAAAAGATTCTGAGATGTAAATTGTAAATTTTGTAGTGTGCAGTAAAGGTAGCGTTTACACTTGATACACATATTTTAAAGACACAGCACAGGACATGAAGTATTTGAACAGAGAGACTGTTAGGCCTGGCATCCTTGGTGTTTTTTCCCCTAATTTTTTGCCTTCAGACCTCCTGTTTTTTCTGACTTTGTTTTTGCTGGCCTTAAGACTCTGGGCACTTTACCACTGCTAACTAGTGCTAAACTGCTTGTGCTCTCTGCTTAAAACAGCCAATTCCGCCAATTCTATAATCCTATTCTCCCAGTGGCCAGGGAACTGATTAATTTATCTTTGACATCAGCATGCCTACCATTAGCTTGGAAGCACGCGAAAGTAACACCTCTCTTGAAGAAAGCATCATTAGACCCATATGAACCGGGTAACTACCGCCCCATTTCTCAGCTCCCTTTTTTAGCTAAGGTCTCTGAATCCCATGTCAATGCGACTCTGACAAAGTTTATAGAGGAACATACCATCTTGGATTCCTCGCAAAATGGTTTTAGAGCCCGCCATAGTATGGAATCGGCTCTGTTGGCAGTGACGGAGGAAATTCGTAACAGCTTAGATGACGGAAAGTCTGCGGCCTTAATTCTGTTAGATTTAAGTGCCGCTTTCGACTACTGTCTCGCACGAGATATTACTGTGCAGGCTACAGGAGATAGGGATTGAGGGTTTGTCCTTGGCCTGGTTTCGCTCCTTTTAGAGGGCAGAACTTTTCAGGTCTTAGTGCCACCATATCACTCCCAGGAATTGGAGATTAAACACGGGGTTCCACAAGGATCGATACTGAGCCCCGTGCTCTTTAACATCTATGTACAACCCCTGGCTGTGATGGCAAGAAGCAGAGGGCTATCGTTGGTTTCTTATGCCGACGATACCCAACTAGTCATCGCCTTCTCCAAGAATTGCAATAACAATCTGGTTAAATTTAAGGAGGACTTGTTGGCAGTCGCCAATTGGCTGACAACAAACTGTTTACAGCTATATCCCAGTAAGTCGGAAATCTTGCTGTTTGGTAGAGACAGCGATATGTGGTCAGAACAATGGTGGCCAGATCAATTAAAACCAGCACCAACACCAAAGGAGGTGGTTAAGAACCTGGGATTTTGGATTGATAGAGGGCTCTCTTTCGATGCCCAATCCAAAGTAGTTGCAGGGACCTGCTTTGGGCTCCTAAGAGGACTAAAACCCCTTCTCGGCTTCTTTGAGCCTAAAGTCCGGCAGACTATAATACAAGCCACAATCCTATCTAGATTGGACTATGGCAATTCCCTTTACCTAGGTGCCAATAAATCCTGTATTCAACGCCTACAGATGATACAAAACGCAGCAGCCCGCACTCTATTGGCACTTCCGAGAACATGCTCCGTGTCCAGGTCTCTACCTAAACTACATTGGTTACCGGTAGAGAAGAGAATTCAGTTCAAGACGCTATGCGTCGCTCATAAAGTCCTGACGCAACAAGGCCCCCCGGTTTTATCTGACCTGTTAACACCGTATGCTCCGAGTCGCTGCCTGCGGTCAGCTGCTCAAGGGCTGGCATGCATCCCCAGAGCTCTAAGAGCCAGGGCTGGTGGTCGCTCTTATGAAGTCTTGGCTGCCAGACTCTGGAACTCCCTCCCGATTGCTATTAGAGGGCTCCAAGACCACTTGGCCTTTCGGAAAGCCATAAAGACCTGGCTTTTCCCAGCATAACTTTCTTCCCTTCTCCCGAGCTGTTATTACTCATGGGCACTGTAGGGGTAGCGCTGGGACGCCCCGTTGCTGGGGCAGCTATGCGCTGTATAAATCTGAAAATAAAATAAATAAAATTATACCCATATGGCATATTTAATTTACTTATAAGTCCCTAGTAAAGTGGCACTACATGTGTCCAGAGCCTGTAAATTGAATGCTACTAGTGGATCTGCAGCACTGATTGTGCCACCCAATTAAGTAGCTCTTTAAACATGTCTCAGGCCTGCCACTGCAGAGCCTATGTGTGCAGTTTAAACTGCCATTTTGACCTAGCAAAATTAAGTTTTGCCAGGTCCAAATCTACATTTTCAATACATATGTCACCTCTAGGTTAGGCCCTGGACAGACCAGAAGGCAGGATGCAATGTATTTAAAAACTATGACAATTACTTTTACGTTTTACATGTCCTGGTGGTGAAAAACTCTTAAATTTGTTTTTCACTACTGCAAGGCCTATCTCACCCATAGGATAACATTGGATTTGCCTTATTACATTCTATAAGTGTAATTTCAAAATGGGAAGAGAACACCAGTTCATGTTGGTGTCTCTGGAATCCTAGTTTAAAACCCTAACTAATGGTAAAGTCGGATTTTAAATTACAATTCTGAAAATGCCACTTTTAGAAAGTTGTTACAGCAAACAAATGATGGACGGAATGCTGACAATGCAAACATTCTCCCCCAGTCAAAAGATCTGGGTTAAATCCATTGTTCTTTTGCCCACTACGCCACCCCAGTTTGGACCCAGCCATATGCAAATCAGTCTTGACCCTGTGCCCCATGGGAACAGTCCAGACCGAACTGCCAGGCCAGCTCCTCCCTGGACTGGAAACAAGCATCCTGGGACCGGTTTCAGGGTATGTCACCCTTCTTCAGCCAGGCTAGCTTGAATCCAGTGGCACAGTGAGCAAGGGACCCACGTCTGGGCATACCCATCCCACTTAGGGCGAAAAGTGTTACAGCAAACAAATGATGGACGGAATGCTGACAATGCAAACATTCTCCCCCAGTCAAAAGATCTGGGTTAAATCCATCGTTCTTTTGCCCACTACGCCACCCCAGTTTGGACCCAGCCATATGCAAATCAGTCTTGACACTGTGCCCCATGGGAACAGTCCAGACCGAACTGCCAGGCCAGGTCCTCCCTGGACTGGAAACAAGCATCCTGGGACCGGTTTCAGGGTATGTCACCCTTCTTCAGCCAGGCTAGCTTGAATCCAGCGGCACAGTGAGCAAGGGACCCACGTCTGGGCATACCCATCCCACTTAGGGCGAAAAGTGTTACAGCAAACAAATGATGGACGGAATGCTGACAATGCAAACATTCTCCCCCAGTCAAAAGATCTGGGTTAGATCCATCGTTCTTTTGACCACTACGCCACCCCAGTTTGGACCCAGCATATGCAAATCAGTCTTGACCCTGTGCCCCATGGGAACAGTCCAGACCGAACTGCCAGGCCAGGTCCTCCCTGGACTGGAAACAAGCATCCTGGGACCGGTTTCAGGGTATGTCACCCTTCTTCAGCCAGGCTAGCTTGAATCCAGTGGCACAGTGAGCAAGGGACCCACGTCTGGGCATACCCATCCCACTTAGGGCGAAAAGTGTTACAGCAAACAAATGATGGACGGAATGCTGACAATGCAAACATTCTCCCCCAGTCAAAAGATCTTGTTGCCATTTTCTTGACTTAGCCATTTGGTGCCTGCAGCCTGTCTCTGGATCACATGACTGGGTGTGGGTGACAGTTGGGCTTTGTGTATTCCTCCTAGACAGGCGCACACAATGGGAGCTTAGGTGTGACTGGATGGGCCATCACTGGCAGGATGGGAGGGAGGAGCTGGGTAGAACCCCCCTTACACTAGAATCTGCTGTGTCCTGCCACTACACAAAGGGTGGCATACCCCCTGTAGTTAGTCTGGATTCAGGGCCAGAAAGGTAGGGCATCTGTGCACTTCAAGAGCAAGCCTCTAGAAGCTTTTCGCCATTTCAAAGGCACACTTGTGTATAAAAGAAAGACCTCGGACACCAACTCTTCAGTACACTTCTGGACCTGTGGATATTTTGCCAGGAGGAAGGACTGCTGTGCTGCTACAAGGACTGCCACTCTGCTGGACTGATGCCCTGAAAAAACTGCTAGCCTGTTGTGCTGACCTGCTGCCCTCTTGTCTAGGGAAGCCGAACTGGACCTGCAACTTCATCTTGAACCCAGAACCCCAAAGTGACTCAAAAGACTGGTCTGCTGGCCTCCTGATCTGAGCCTGAGGGATATAAATGGCTCCCCAACAGCTCCTGGACCCGTCTTCAGTGAGTTCCTGACCACCAAGTGGTGCCTCTCAGGTCCTGGACCCTTGGTGTGGCTCACAGGCTCTTTAAATCAAGCTTTCGAGCTCTTTGCGACCATGAACAGGCCTGTTCGCACCAGAATGTTGAATGATGGTCATTTGTTAAAGCCTGTTGGTCACAGTGGGCTTGCGTGGATGTTGGTATGAATCTGGATCGTAGCTAGGCAAGTCTGTTCTCAGATCTTCAAATTCTTATAAGACTGCAGCTACTTTCATGGCACAATCCTTATCGTTGGAACCTAAATCAGTATCCTTCACAAGGTGGGAAGGTTTCAATGCAGATTTGTTGATGAGTAGTATGGGGTTAACAATTTTTGTGTATTAATTTGGATGTATGACGGAACAATGCATTCCGTTGTAACGCATGACGTTACAACATGGCCATTACAATGCGAATGCCGTTACCACGCATATTTTTACAACAATTATGCCTTTACCATGCATTCCTTTACAATTAATTTTGTTGTAGAAGCATGAATGTTAAAGTCATGTGCGTGGTAAAGGTTTTTCCTGATCCCAGCCCTGAACCCTAACACCAGCCCTTGGCGCAACCCCCCCTGGCCACCAGCCCCCCACAAAAAAACAGCCCCAGCCCTGAGCCCTATAACTGGCCCCCTGCGTACCCCTGGGCCACCAGCCCTTTAAAAAAATATCCCGCCCCAGCCCAGAGCCCTAAAACCAGACCCCTGGCACAACCCTCCCTGACCCCCTGACCCAAAAAAAAACAGGCCCCAGCCCTGAGCCCTAAAACCAGACCCCTAGCTCAACCCCCCTCTGGCTCCCAGTCCTTAAAAAAAATCCACCTCCAGTCCAAAGCCCTAAAGCCAGACCCGGCCCTGATATCCGCCCGCCTGTGCATTTCCCCTTACCTCATGATGAGGCAGCTCTTCAAGGCTGACGCGCAGGTTGTTTTTTCCCTAAAGAGGAAGCGGGTCTCTTCGTCTCCTCTAATGAAGCCGATTGCCACACACATGTCTTTACCACCTGTACTACTCATATGCCCTTACCACCAGTACCACGCATATGTCCTTACAGTTCATACTTTTACAACGTAATTCGTAGTAAAGGCATGCGTGGTAAAGGCATATGTGTTATAAAATCACGCGTGGTAAAGGCGATGCATGGTAATGGTAGACGCGTTGTAATAACCGCGTTATAAAGGCCCCTATTAATTTGAGGTGTTATGTAGAGCGTATGATAAAGTCTGAGACCTTGAAGGTCCTTTGGGCGCTCCAACCTGCCTGAATTCTGGTTGCAGTTGGGGGACCGCAAACATGGAATGGCCTTTCTCATTTACTTGTTTTGGACAAGTGTCTGCTGTTCTGGGCCACTGGAGCAGATGCCAAAGTATCTCTACTTCCCCTGCTTTCTGTATTGTCTTCAGTTCCAGCAGTCGGTGTGATCTCATAACATTCAGGAGGCGCAGAGAAACTTCAATAGGAGAGGGCGTGCAACGGACTTCAAGTGGTATTGACATAGTCATAATGATGGCCTCATTTTAAGTCCTTTTATCGTTTGATATTACAGAAAGGCACCCTGTAATTGAATGGGAATTCCAATGTCGCCTTCTGCCTTTTCCATTCCCATACCTTTTAGAGGCATGTTAGAGCCATGTAAGTAGCTTTCAATGATATGGGTAGCTTGGTTACAGGGAGGTCTCACTTACTTCATTTCTGCAGTATCAGCAGGTTGCAACAGCAGCTCCCTGGACCATGGAGGAAAATAGATCCCTGTCAGAGAACATTGCTTGCCTTGGGTGGATCCTTGAAGACCTGAAGAAGCACAAAAAATAGCTGGATTCCTCACAGGTATCTGGCACATGGAGTACAGAGAAGCAGAAACAGCACATCAGACACACCCAGTGTGGGGCTCACCACGGCTATCCACGGTGTCTAGCCCTTAATGAGAAGCAGTGGGTCAGAAAACACTAAGCGAGAGTCATTTAGGATGACTGAGTGTACACCGCATGTATATTGAGTTGCCAGTTAAACATCTCAAGCATTTACCGTAGCTAAGAGGGGAAAAGATATAGTAACATTGTAAAACTGGAGAGAGGCAGCAAGCAGAGCACCCTGCTTGTCCACCACGCTCCCGGTCATCATATTGGGGCCGTGCTTGAGTCCGCAATATGTGAACTATAACTGTGGGTAGGTGTAGTGAGAAGCTCCTCACACCAGTGACTGAGGCAACAGAGATAGATGGACAGGTAGACTAGGCAGTGGGAGGGGGGTTCTTTCCCTAGACTACCACATAGATTGACATATGTATTATTGTTTTGGTGGCTGATCACTCCTCTCTTTTAAGGTGATTCGCTGATGTGTTTGTCGAAACAAAATTCAGCACCACTGAAGATTTGTTTTCAGTATTGGGGTTTAATGCATGATGTGCAAATAAATAGGCTCAGATTAAGCACCTGTTTATCTCAATCACGGCACAATTCCCAGTGTTCCAGATAATTTACATTTTATACCGTGATGAACATGATTGTTGGAATGGTGAACTCCCGGAAGCACATCATCTGTATTGATTACTACAGGAAGGGATCGGGGTTTTGTCACCCAATACAATACTACATGAGATGGAGAAATAGGGGTTGGGCCGAGTAACCCTTAGTGTGCCGGCCGCCGTGACTGGCACTAAATCTGCTGTATTGCTACATTTGCCTCATTCAGATAGTGAGAGCCAGCAAGAAAGGTCAGCACTCACCACTGGCATCTAGAGCAGTGTCCTGGTTACATATTCTTATCTTCATGAGGCCAACCCTGGTTGATGGCTTGAGTATCAGTGAGCACACTTTTTATTTACAATGCCTGTAAAGGCAATACCTCTGGTATGAAGTGCTGTTTAAAAAAGTTATTACTAGGGGTTTAGCTTCATCCTTGTGCAGTGAGTCGTTTTCTACTGCTTAAGACATAAGCTGTAGTAGGTGCCTGGCGGAAAGGGCACATATATGCAAATTATAGTGCAGAAATGCCTTTCTAACTCTGAGTTCTGGAAATTTGTGGGCATAGGAGTAATTCCTTTTTGCAGAACATCAGCTATTTTGCAGAGGTGAAGTATGGGTCCTTGGGCTGATTGTAAAAAAGAAGAGAGACAGACAGGCGTGTGGAAATGTATGCAGCTGTCAGAGCTCCATATGAGACGACAGATTGAAGAAGGACTATGAATAAGAGTCGGGGCCTGATGTGTTATTTCGGAAAAATGGCTTGCTGGGATGTGCAGAGGGCAGGAAACTGGCCTAAAGGCGCAACCGATTATCCAGCAATTGCATGTCGGCCTTACGTCCTCTGAAACGCAAACCGTGGTAAGCGACGTCGAGGCGGAGGTCGACGCCGGGATTGGGCTGTTCATGTGCATCCGCTTCCTAAACCATTTTAACTGCTTGCATAATGACCGAAAAGGAGTGCTGTGGGATCTAGAAAAGCGGGCAGGGTGAGTTTGTGGAAAGTTTTCAATGTTATCATTTACATGGTACAAATTCTAAAAAAAAAAAAGATTGCTTCCAGGTTTAGCCATTTTTTGTTCCAGTGTTACGCTTCTCCTCCCAGCAGAACTGAACTTTCTCATCCGATAATTCATCTTAACAACGTTCTGACTCCCATAAGCATAATGAGACCCGCCAACCGTGAAGGTGGGCGCGATGCTCGTCGTTCAAAGTGTTGTCGCCTCTAGCGCTAGCTCTTGTCGCAGTGTACAACACAATGCTCTGCTTTAAGGATTTTATGGCGATTGAGCTAAATTTGTCTGGGTTTTATGAAACATACACTGAAATGTGAGCTTGAAAGCCAGCTTTCACGGTCTCTCCATTAAGTGCTACTTTTCCTTCATCATGAAGTCAAACCAAAATGGCGCCTCTCTCTAGTGCCAATATCGGCAACACTCAGTTCTCATACAGCAACATACATAAATAAACCACACGACACCTTTTTAGTGGAGAAATTTGCTGCAGGTTTATTTGCATAACCAATATGCCAACATGGTGGGTTATCTTACGGGCGATCCCAGGGCAGGCCAGCCCCTATGCCGCCTGCCCGTCTGATGAGCCAAATTGCACCGTGGCTGTCGCCAATCGGTGGTTACCAATTATTGGGAGAGGCCACCTCTCCCATCAGTGGACCGCCAGTCCACTCCCTTACTCACGCCCCCCAACAGGTGGGCGGAGCGTTCCAGGCAGCCCCCGGTTGCTCAGACCCACAACCGCCCTTAGGACTAACGGGGCGCCGTAGTTCTTCCAGGGGACACGCTAAGACATCCCTGGGTATCCTTGGCTTAGCACCCTTGTTGTGCTGCTGCAATATAGTACCCTTCTGTACCTTGCAGACTCTGGATCGCCCTGTAACTTTCTTCCCCTCCCCGTACTACCCTTTGGCCGTCCGCAGGGTAAGCGGTAGGGTGGGAAACAGCGAGTCGGGTAGCGGTCAAGAGACCGTACAGTGGGCGGGGGAAGGCTTTTGTACCCCTGTCCCCCTCCCACAGCCGGAAGTGACGCGGCCAGCAGACCCCCTGGTCCCTAGCCCAGGGAGCCTAGTTAGCAGACTTCTGTGCCTTCCTGTGGCACTAAGGCGGCCGCCCTGTTGGAGGGTCCCCTACGTGGCCCCCCTGGGCAGCCTTGGCATAGTGCCAATATCGGCAACACTCAGTTCTCATACAGCAACATACATAAATAAACCACACGACACCTTTTTAGTGGGGAAATTTGCTGCAGGTTTATTTGCATAACCAATATGCCAACATGGTGGGTTATCTTACGGGCGATCCCAGGGCAGGCCAGCCCCTATGCCGCCTGCCCGTCTGATGAGCCAAATTGCACCGTGGCCGTCGCCAATCGGTGGTTACCAATTATTGGGAGAGGCCACCTCTCCCATCAGTGGACTGCCAGTCCACTCCCTTACTCACGCCCCCAACAGGTGGGCGGAGCGTTCAGGCAGCCCCGGTTGCTCAGACCCACAACCGCCCGTAGGACTAACGGGGCGCCGTAGTTCTTCCAGGGGACACGCTAAGACATCCCTGGGTATCCTTGGCTTAGCACCCTTGTTGTGCTGCTGCAATATAGTACCCTTCTGTACCTTGCAGACTCTGGATCGCCCTGTAACTCCTCCACAGCTCTGGGGTGGCCACCATCACCACCAGGGCCCCCAACCAAGGCAGATATTCCTACCTACATCCTGTTGCTTCCAAGGCCTCCCCAAGGTCCAGCAAAATTAAGTCCATGCCTACCCTTGAGAAGTGAACCTCATCCACTTCCCAGCCTCCAGTAGACTTGGCCTGAAGTAAACCATGCCAGATGAAGCCAAATCCCCTTTGTTCCGTGCATTTACGCATGGCGCTGTTCACTCTCCTACGTGATATCTCAATGGCGTCTCCAGATCGGGCTCCTTGCCAAACTGGGCGAGGTAAAGTTTCAGACCACCACAGTTCACATGCCCCAAGCTGAATACTCAACTGACACATGATGTCCCTCATGTCTTGGAGCAGTACTCTCCTCCCCAGAGTCGTCAGGTCATTCCCTCCCAAATGTATGACCAGAATATGAGGTGGACCGATCCCTCCCCAAGTCTCTGCCGCAGCTTCCTCATCAGCTCGTTCCAGCGCATACCCGGAGTAACCCAGCCACGTTATCTCTGTGGCGGAGAAGCCATGACGCCACTTTCCTATCTCAGCCCACCGTGCCACTCTAACGATGCTTGAATGGCCAATTACCCAGACCTTGGTTCCTGGTAAATAAGGAGAAGTTGTGTTTGAAAACCATATTTATAGTAACGTTTATATTCTAGTAGTCTACAATTGCACAACAAAACCACATCACTGCAACATCAGTTGGCAATCCGGGCCAAAACCGTACACCTTTAAACACCTGACTGTCGGTTGCAACATAGGACTTAAGAGTCCTCTCGCCATATCCTCCCGCACAAGGCCTTATATATCGTTTGTAGCATTGCGACTCCCAGCGCCCTACCTGCTTAATTCGCTCTGGCGGCATCCCTGATAGAAAGGCTGTGATTGCCGCCCCAATCATGAAGGAGTGGCTGCTGAATCTCTCGACTCCCCCTGTCTGTCCTGACAATTGCAAGCATGCCTGCATGATGTGGTCTACTTGATACTTTGTAGCCGGAGACCCGTCCTCATGCACCCGGAAGTACCCCGCAATCCCCGGGCGGAGGGCCAAATAAGCCTTGCCCAAGAGACAAGACAAGATGTGCCAATGCGGGTAGAAGTAAGAGTTATCAAGCCCGCCTTACTTCCACTCACCCAGTTATCTGTGTATAGCGCTTGTCGGAGCAAGTCCCTCAAATTTAGCCAGTCACCACCCTAGGTGACACCTTGCCCTCCCAAACTTCTGCTAGTACACCATGGAGCAAACAAGGCAGTGAACCGGATGGGAACCATATGTATAAATACCTGCCACCTTTACTGGGAATGCCAGGTGTTCTTTAATCTTTTGCAGCCCTTTTGTGCTTTAACCCAGAGTTTCCCCCACTTTTTGGACCGTAGCCCACTCGATGGATGACAACTTCCACAACCTGCATGGCTGCCAGCCATGGCTATAGGGCGGGAGAATTTACCCAACTTTATTGTTACTCAACTCAAAGGTACTCGTATTATCGACCTCAGAAGGATGAAATGCTAAGTGGACCTACCAGAATCTGTGACCAAGATGTCGAACAAAGCCCCTTTCGGTTCTGCCGCTCCACATGCCTGTGAACTTGTATCCCAGGGCAAACTTCAGGCACCTAACCCTTACTTGGACATGCCTGGACTAGAAACCCACATCTCAAAGGCCTGCCAACCGGCTGACCCCAAAATTGCAGTCCCAGTGTTAGCTGCCAACTCCCAAGGAAAATTCGCTTAACTGGAGCAACTGGTGACATGCAATCAATTCTGGTCAGGGGACTTGGAGTAAACATATGAGTGATGTACCCCCTAACTATGACTGTAAAATGTGCTCTGGTAGTTGTCCGTATTAGTGCTCCATCCCCTCCAATTCAGCACTATCAAGGCAAACCGCACCCTCTTGGGAATGTCACCCTCACGCCCCAGCTGACAGAAAGTGCCTATTCGTGTGTAGCCCATTAACCTTACGTTTTTCACTGATGGTATACCAGGATTATGCTGAAACTTAGCTTGCTTTACTGCTGAGTGCACGATGCACAATCACATATTTGTCTTTACCTCACAGGGTTGCCCTCGGTAACTCAGAATTCACACTGGACATGATTCTCTCCCTGATTGGCTTACGGACGGAAGTACCGTTAAACTTTGGAATACCCAGTCCCACTTGCATAATGCGCTCCGCTCCAGGCCCTCCCTGCAAGCTGCTGATGCTGCCCATCCAGGAAGAGAGACTACAGAAAGCTAGCCATACCCGCCATGCCTGACACTGTAACGATGCCTCAATATCCGCTCTACCTGAACCAAGTCAAGAGGCGAGCTGTCAGCATGCCACTGGCAATACCCTCTCTTGGAGCGCGAGGGCCAGGCCTCTTAGTAGACGCAGCACACGCATCTCTAGGAAGACAACCCCTGATAGCCCATTGCGAGCAGAGGAAACGCTGCTCCTGGCACTGTATCCTTCTGCACATGTATAGCCAGTGTAATGTCCTGGTATCCCCCTGACCCCCGCAACTGGTTCATCCCATAGTATCTTGGCGCTGCATAACATGTTTATTGTTACTCACACAATGGTACTTGTTTTATCAACCTCAGCCCCAAACAATGTACGTCTTCTATCCTGTCACCTCCTCGGTGCATCACCTTGGCCTTCAATGACAGAGACCCTCCCGGGTACCTCCCAAGCCCCCTGTAGGCCCGCCTGCCTCGCTCACTGCAACCTGCTGCAGGACAGTCGTGCAACTATATGTCAGGCCTCACCTCAGGCGGCCGCTTCAGTTTGGCCCACACCTAGCTCCTGCCGTGCTGCCAATCATAGTAACATCACAACTACTAACCCTGAGTTAGTGCAAGTGTGACAATCCTACTATAACAGGCCACCAACCCTATAAGAATGGCTTGAGCAGCAGGCAACGAATTTCAATATATATAAACAGAGTAACATGTTCTGACCTAGAGCTGTTCACGGCGACACATACCTAGAGACAACCAATATTGCGCGAAACTAGGATCAGCATTCGCCCGCGCTACATTGCAGCACGGCAGTTCTACAGAAAACCTGACACTTGTGCCACTATATGCCATGACTCATGTCAGGCGGCCACTTCCTTTTGCACCACACCTTGCTCCTGTCGTGCTGCCAATCCTAGTAACACCACAACTACTAACCCCGACACTCATGCAAGCGTGACAATTCCGCCTATTCCAAGCCTCATTGGTAGACGGGAGCTGCTGTTGTCTGTCTACTCCGCCCCTCCTACCCACATATCTCCCTGCTAGCTGAGCAAATCATTAGTGCAGGTTAGTGCGCTGGCGTACCCGTACCAAACACAGGCTTCGGCCCTACCCCCACCTTACAAAGCACATTGTAACCTTTCAATTGATCAAAACCTGACTTCCCCGCAGTGCCACCTTTCCTTGCTGTAGCTGTAACTTCCAAGACTCGTCACTTATATTTCTTTCCAATCTCTACCATCAGGATGCAGCACTGACTCACGCTTTGTCTCAGGGTTCGCCCTGCCCGTGAGCCGCTGCCCCGTGCCAGGCACCGGCCCCCGGTCAGCTCTGCCAGAAGCCACACCGCCAGAAGCAGAATACCGGGCCAGCAAAGACATAGTAATTAATTACTGTGCAAACACATTGTACTTCATTACTGTACATGTGATCCTAGATCAGGAGCATGTTGCCGCCATGCGCCGCGGTCCGAATCCCAACATGCACGTGGGTAGGAGGAGCGGCCCCCCAGCCCGCAACCTTCTGCCTATGCGGGCGGGGCCTAGGTGCCGGCCCATTGTGCTATCCCGCAGCGTTATTTTACCAATAAACCACAAAACCGGTCTCGCTCAGGCTCTGTTTTGTGACCTGGCACCGGCGGCCTGTACTAGCTGTAGTGCAACAGCAAATACAAGTCGGGCGGCACACTATGTTAACACCGGCTTATAGCATCTGTGCAATGAAGCCATGCCCTTGATTGCATTGGCCACACCCTTTTAAGAGCCCCGCATATTTTTAAACCCCACTTAAAACCCTGCACGCAGCCAAATGCATTTGCTTGGGGTGCCGCCAAGCGCCGCGGTCGATTCCCCATAAATGCACATCGCGTGTGAGGCGGCCGCCATTCCTGCGAGCGAGCACCACAAGGTGATTGCACGCCTGATGGGATCTAAAAACATGTATCCCATCTGGAAACTGGTTCTGCACTGTAGCTGCCGCACTTATAGGGCAATGAGATAAACACTTGCCTGCTGTACGTCCTCAGCAGTTCCTCCTAGTCAATACAATATGGCAGGCACTTTGCCGGAACCTGCCCCAACAACGCCCTGCCACTCGCTATACAAGCCCCCGAGCTCGCCGCGCATACCAACATATATGGTTGCCAGGGCGGGGGCGGCCTGGCTGCTGCCATTGACGGGCCTGTACACCGGTGCCAGCGCACTCGTCTGATGCCGCCCCAGCCTGCTAATTGCTGGGGCGGGGCACCGTGGTTCCTGCTGAGACAGGGAGGGCCCACACGTTCCCGTGGTATCCTCCAGTCACTTCTTCCCGGTTGCCCACAGTATTGTCACCAGTACCTAGGCCAGTTCAGCCATGACCGGGCCCGGGGGAGGCTCCAACCGGTTCTGCAAACCACCCTATAAATCCAGCCGGAAACCTAGCCACGGGGTATCAGAGCGCTTTTCATGAGCGCCAGCTCCGATATTTGATAATGATTCATTTGTAAGATACTGGGAGATAGATGGCATTGCCCTTAATCGCTGCATTCTGAATGTGGAGATGCGACTCAGACCCGGTCCCTCGCTCACCCTAAAGCTTAACCAATCGCCCTGTAGCTTGTTTAGCAGTTGTCCCCTATGGGCGCAACACATCGTGGTTGTCCAACTCCATGCCCCCATACCGGTTTGGAGCACATGTGCGATGCCCAGACGCCCGTTTTTTTTTTTTTTTGTAGATGATATTGCGCGAGATCGTCCGAAGGTATTGGCGTGCTTTAAATGGGCACCAGTTGCGTTACACATTTAGATGCACAAATGTATTATTCCGCATCTTAATGGTGTGAGCATATTGCGCAGTTGGAGGCTTTGAGCTGGCTGGCACAGACATGAAAGCCACTGTTACCCTGAAACTAAGATTGGGAAAACCGGTTGTCACTAGGTACTGCGTGACACGTGTGTGTACATACAGTGCTACTTCCGCCGTTGGCAAGCTCTGTACACACACGATTCATAACCCAGCATTATGGAGCTCACGTTATCAAGGCCGTCTAAGAGACAAGAAAGGATCGCTGAATTTGAGCCGGTGGCCTGCAGATCTCATTCGCGAGAGCACGACCCACTGAGCTACGCCACCGTGTCGTAGACGTAGCGGTGTCCGCCAGGACCCCTTGCTCACTGCCTGCCACCGACCCACCGCCCCAGCTCACATAGGTACGTGCCACAGGACCCCTCTTGTTCTTGCACTGCACCCTCTACGCACTGCACTTTTTATGCACCGCACCGTCGTCTTGTCAACCTATGCTGACAGATATGCTCTGCCGTCAGCAGTGAAGTACGTAAAGACAAGTATCGGGACTGTGCTCATTAGTACAAATGGGGGCGTGTTCAGCGAGTGTGCGGACGGGTCCAGAGACGCGACTAAAATAAATTAATCTGAAACTAATTTATTACCCTTTCACCTATACCTTACATTAAAAATACATGCAACTGAAATGCATGTGTGGGAAAGGGGTCTGCTGGTAGAACAGTTTGGGGGGGGGGGTTAAAGCCACCACTTCAGATAAAGTTGGCTGTACGCGCGCGGCCACTGATTAGAACTCTGGTCGGTGCCAACGTGACTGGTGTGAGGAGTCGTACCCCGGGCATCCCAGCACACTGCGCCCCCGCATAGCCGAGGCATCGGGGCCTCCTTCCACCCTTAGCCTCCTCCCCGGCCAAACCCAGGGACCAGACCCCAAACCTCCGGGCAAGAGTCTCCGACATGGCGATGAAGTCAGAGACTCGCAGCCCGCCGACAGAAGGACGAGCGCCCAGGCCCCGCCCGCGCGGCTCACGGAGAAGCAGCGGGACCTGGCTGTCATAACCCCACGTATCACGGTGAGCAGGAAATTTAAGGCGTTGTTCTTTAAAGTTTTAGAAGCAAGCCCCTGGCACTTCAAGCCCTGTGCTGGAGCGTGCAGGATGCGGACCCGACCGCAGCCCAAAAGCCTGCGCGGACCTCGTACAAGGCACAGATGGGGGGGCGCCTAGCGACCACGCTGCACCCCCGCAGTAACATCCCCCGCCACAGCAGGGACCACACTGTGAAATCCCTCCAAGCGGTAACCCGGAGGGGTCCCTCCGCTCACACCCAGCACCCGTGCCCACGACGCGCCGGGTCTCCAACAGCACGCCGAGACCACACCCAGGAGCTGGCCCCGGCGAAGAAGAGCGCCGCTGCCCAATGCCCCCTAGGAGCAGTCCTCTTCCCCCTCCAAGGCGGCCGCAGCACCGGCAGTGGCCGTGCAATACCGCAAGGCCCAATGGGGAGGGGAAGGAATGCACTCACGGCGAACTGCTCCTGTGCGTCTGGACCGAAATCTGGGGAGACGGCGTGTCCGGCGCAAACAGCGAGACGGGTAGCGGTCAAGAGACCGTACAGTGGGCGGCGGAAGGCTTTTGTACCCCTGTCCCCCTCCCACGGCCGGAAGTGACGCGGCCAGCAGACCCCCTGGTCCCTAGCCCAGGGAGCCTAGTCAGCAGACTTCTGTGCCTTCCTGTGGCACTAAGGTGGCCGCCCTGTTGGAGGGTCCCCTACGTAGCCCCCCTGGGCAGCCTTGGCATTCTAAAGGCTTCCTTCAGCCAGATCGGCGAGGGATTGTACATTCTACTCGCCCTTCCTCTTCTTGGAACATTAATGACGACCGTGCTCTTCACTGGCTCAGCTGCAAACTTCAAGGCGACTGTGCTCCCCTCCAGCTCACAAACAACTTCAAGAACAAGTTAGACTGGGCTGTTGGCCCCAAAATGATTTCCTTGTGGCTTTCCGATAGCCTAGTGATGGCTAGTGCACTAAAGGAGTCTGTGGTACAGAGGTCGATGATGGACTATACGGGAGGCATGGCAGATGTCTAGGGACAGGCTTTCGAGGTGCAAGTTACCTATGCCTAACTTACGCTTACATCTGGGTGTTCACATACAGAGCCTAGTGAGTTCTGAATAAAACAGGCTTGCTGCAGTGCACACGTTTATCTGTATGGTTACTGCACACACTTCTTGCCTAGGCCAGGTTTTATATCTATGTTCTAGTACTCTGAGGGTATATTTTGCTTCTCCTCTTGAAAACATATGACCCTCTTTTAGATCTGCAATGACTGCAGTCATCATTCCACACAGAAACAGTCAGCGTTTTTCCTGATCTAGGGGTGGGTGGTACTGTAGGGAGAAATCCTGCTGTTTCTGAAGAGGCCAGCATCCACTGGAGAAATTCCATCCACATTACGTATAGTATTGTTCAGACAATTCCTACAGCGGATTCTGTTCATAGTTTAGCACTTACTCTTTACACCACTAACTCAGAGTCTTAGATCAATGTCACAGCTTTCTAAAGCCCTTTCACCCAGGCCCTCAGCCACGGGTATTTAAAAACCTTACTCCTAGGGCATTTGTGTTTGCTTTCTGGTAGCTGGTGAAAGGCTTAGAACTGTCACTGTATTGAGAGGGCAGCGGGCTCCAATTTACATGTTGATGCCGCTATGTTTTGACTGCCTACACATCCCCCTGGGTCTTCACAACAACTGCAGCTCAGGCATTCATTAGCTTTCAATTGTGGTTTGTGGGTTTGACTTGTGATTATCTTCTTCGGTGTACATAACAATAATTAAAATGCCTAGTAAACATGAATGTGTGCCAGCTGCTTTCACCCTCAGAAGCAGGATTTTTCTGCATGGCAGAGTGCATAAGCAGCTGCAGCAAAGCAAAGTGCTTCATTGAGACTGCAGCAAACTTGTGAAATCGTATAAGGAATGTGTTATAGTGAGAACCTCATTCGTCATATCCGTTTCATCTGATGCATACACTTTGTGGGATTATTGTGATTATTATCACTTAGACAGCTAGGGGCTGGCTTTCAAGGGGTGACAGCAAGGTAGCCATTTTTGGGATGTTTGTTCTGATTGCCGCGCTCCGCATAGTAAAGGATTTCCCACACTGCTCAGCGACAAAAATGGATTACAGATGCACAGACCTTTTATGGTTTCCCTTAATCCTACAAGGCTGCACTCAAACATTAAATTCTGGCCTCGAAACAAATATATACCACTGATCTAGTCCCCAGGTGTTCAATTCTCGTCCTTGAGCTGTTCAAGGTACCCCTTTGAGAAGGTGTCTCCAACCATGATATCACATGTTTCAATATGCTAATGTCAAAAGAGTAAGATGCCATCTATTTACGCAGGTAGGCAAATGAGCCAAAAGACAAGATGCAGTTGAGCCAATGAAAACCAAATCCACTCACCAGTACATAATAGAGGTGCCAACATCAATCCTTAAATGATTTAAGGAGGTTTAACTTGCTCTTTAGTTGTCTAAACATAAACAAATTCGTAGAGTACTTCAACCATGGTAAGTGGCTGTCTGAACATCCCAAGTTCTTGTACAACAGTCGCCCCCCCAACGTATTGCACATGAACATCATATTGCTCTTGGCATTCTAAAATGATGCTTGCCAGTGATTATATAACTCAGTTTAATTTGCTAGTTATACATGGCACAAACATTTTTGGGGGTAGGAGCGTATATGGAGTCTTTCAGATTCCACCCCTTTAGTGGCTTCTGTAATAAATGAATGAATGAATATAAGACTTATAGAGCGCTAAACTTAGCCCAAGGGCGTCAAGGCGCTATTGCGGAACTAATGGGCAGACAAGATGACAGGCTTATACTAAAATCTGTGAAAAAAGCCAGGTCTTCAAGGCTTTACGGAAGAGAGAATGTGACACCTGACCAGAAAGTTCTTCCGGAAGGGAGTTCCACAACTTAGCAGCAGCAATCGCGAAAGCTCTACCTTCCCATTTTGCCTTATTAAACCTTGGTACTGTTAACAGATTCTTATCTGCAGATCGGAGCTGTCTAGTTGGAACATAGCGATGGAATATTGCCTTAATAACATCAGGGCCTACGCCATAGAAGGCGTTATGCGTTAGGCAGAATGTTTTGAAGAGGATCCTACGGTCCAGAGGAAGCCAATGTAGCGTCCTAAGAGAGGCTGAGACTGAGTGGAATTTCGAAAGACTCATCACCAGCCTGGTCGCAGCATTCTGCACCAGCTGCAAACGTCGCACCAGACCTTTATTAATGCCCAAATACGGGGCATTACAATAATCCAATCTGGACATTACCAATGCAATAACAGCCTGTTTGCGTGAGTCAAATGAAAGAAAATGGGAGATTTTCCTGAGGATCCTAATGATCCCAAAACAAGTGGACACTGTCCTACTGACCTGCCGGCTCAAGGAAAGTGAATTGTCCACTATGATCCCTAAATTTTTCCCGTAGGATACAGGGCAGGGACAAGCACCAAGCATGTCCGGCCACCAATCGCTGGACCAAATGTCCAGTTTGCTGCCGAAGATCAAGACCTCAGTTTTCGTCCCGTTCAATTTCATGAAATTAGCCACCATCCAGGAGAACCTGCCTGCATACAATTCCTAAAATTAAGGGCAGAGTCCATAATATTATGAGTGATGGACACCATTATTTGGGTGTCGTCCGCATAGGACAACACCTCCAACCCAAAGGATCTCACCACCTTAGCAAGCGGGGCCACATAAATATTAAAAAATGTTGGGCTATGGGAAGAGCCCTGAGGAACACCACATGACAGGGAATTAGAGGCCGAGTAAAATTGGCCAAATTTCACTGTCTGTGCCCGGTCACTAAGAAATGAAGCAAGAAGCCCCAGAGCTTCATGCCTGAGGGGCATGTTAAGGCAGAAACACCATTTTTCCAGGATCCCAGGGCTCTAGAGAGTGTGGTTTCAAGCTCTGTAGTGATGCATTGTTATTGCTCAAAGGGAACCACAAGCCTCCTGCTAAAGTTTTCAATAGAGTTAGCAAGATCCATCATGTGGGAGACAATACGACTTTGCAACTCCTTGTAATGGGATTTATCATTTGGGTGTGGCCTTTGGGACATCTAGTGGACCACCTGGCATCCAGGGAAACATTCTAATTGCAGCATTTTGAAGATTAGAATGTGCACCTCCCATCTCCTTTATAGAAAACAGTAAATTGTAATATTTGACACATTATGGAACGCAAAACTGAAGGGGCATATTTATTATAGGGTTGCGTCGCTTTTGCACCATGCAATGGGGTGAAAAAGCTACGCAAACCAAGATAGGCCAGTTTTCGTGGCTTGATAAATCCAGAGCAACACAGCGCAAATTGCTGCGTTGCGTTACTCTGGCCTGGTAAGGCGTTCCATGGGTGGCTGAAGCAGTCCCAGATTTACTATTACTGGAAGACATGGGTACGTGTCCCAATGCTACGCCTTCCCAGGGGAGGTGTAACAGGGAGAAATATCTCTATCTCTCCTTGTTTCTTCCTCTTTTTGTGTGTGCTCACACAGAAAG
Organism: Calotriton arnoldi; assembly: GCA_963921515.1. Lineage (NCBI taxonomy): Eukaryota > Metazoa > Chordata > Amphibia > Caudata > Salamandridae > Calotriton > Calotriton arnoldi. The sequence goes on along the minus strand of CAWUFW010007543.1, from coordinate 763,294 downwards.
AGGAAAATGCCTCGGGATTGTTTTTGCGCAGAAAGATGTCCCTTCTTGTACAAAAACAATCCTGCTTACAACGCAGGCACCCTGCGTTGACAGTAGGCAGAACATTGTGCTCCAGCGCTGGGAAAAGACAGGAAAGCACTGTATTATGTTAAATATGGCGCATTCCTGCTCTTTCCCTGTCACGTATTATAGTAAGGTCACTTCCTGCACTGCGTGACTTTTTGTTAAATGTGCCCTAAAGTTTGCAGAGTGTGTTGATCTGAGAATTATGGAAAAGTGGAAATTAAAGAAAAACTGCAAAGTCTATTAGTCAGGGGCTCTGGAAACGTACAAAGTGTGCTTAGAGAGGCCCCTTGGAAACATACAAAGTGCTGCCTGTGCACGTACAATTACCATACAATAAAGTGCGCTACCTGGGGCACTAGGGAGGTTTGCAAGAGTGATTAGTAGGAGGATTATGGAATGTGATAAGGTAGAGTGTGCTAAGACATGCATTATTAAAACTGGTACCTTGAAAGTTGAGCCAACATTGGTTCATGGCCCAAGGCTACTAACAATTGGAAAGTGTTTGGCATATTTGTGCAAAGATGGATTATCTGCCCTTGAGCCTTAAAAATGCCCTGGCTCCAAACGAGGAATACAATACTATCGTTACCCTTAGAGACCTGTTGCCAGCGCGTTCTTCTATTGATTTGCTACTGATGCACTCTGTGGTGGCATTTTATTGTATATGCTATTGGTAACTGCTCAGTATCCTTTGAAAAACATTGTTTTGTGCCACCTCTGCTTGTCTCTATAGTCCCTCTTGGTCTTGTAGCTAAACTGTTGAATATGAAACCTGAGAAACTGGGTTCAAATCCCAGCTACAGCGTTTGACTGTAAGTAGTGTAACACTGGGCAAATCCCATAATCTTATTGTGCCTAAAAGTTTAAAGAAACATGTAATGTAATTCACGAGTTGTGATATGTAATGTCATTGTGAAATTCAAAGGCACTCTGTTTTAAACCAGCTACATTTGCGCTCTATATATACCAGTAAATGTGCATATTTAAATTCTACCAAGTTTTCACAAATCTGCTCTAAAAACACACCGTTTTCCACAAAATTTTCCAAACATTTATTGGAGGAGAACCCCAAACATTCCCTGAGGAAATTTTCAAACCTTCAAAGCCTATTAAAGTGTGCCCATTTCTTGCTGGCTGGATGTGCCTTAAATGTATAAATTGACATTATATTTAAATGCCTCCTTAGTAACAATCTCAAGGGGCATATTAACAAGGGCCTTATCTCCGTTTTTTGGCTTTAAAAGCCAAAAAGCGGAGATAATATTATCGCCCTATCTACAGGGGATGCTAACATGCATTAGCGCATGTTAGCACCCGTTTCCCGACGCCTCGCTTTGCATCTCAAATGAGATGCAAAGTGGGCGTCACTGGGCAGTACTCCCTGTAAATTATCGCTGATGTGCACATCGCGATATTTACAAGGAGGCCCACGTATTTTAGCAGACGTTAGTTTTTGGCGAAAACCGCGGTTTTCGCCAAAAACTAACGTCTGCTAAAATGCTGACTTAGCCATACTTACCATTGGGGGTGGATTATGCTGATACGACCACAGGGTCGTATCAGCAAGGTTATCGCCGTTTTCAATGGAACATCGCTGAAAAACCAGCGATGTTCCATGGAAACTATCGCTATCGCTGGGATAATTATCGCCATTGCGCTATGCGTTGTTAATACAGCGCTAGCATGGCGATAATTATCTCGCGATAGCCGGCGATAAACATTTTCACGCTGAGGGCGGCCAGCGATAATTATCGCTGCCGCTTGATAATATGCCCCTTAGCCCTTTACAGATTGGTCTATAAGGGGCTAAACATGGTGACTGAGGAGGCCTGTACTGTATTGTAAAAACCATTTCACCACCACGTTTGTAGAAATAAATGTTTCATTATATATCTAAATAAGAAAGTACAGTATATTAGGTCTATATTGTATGTTACTTTCCGTTTTGATTCTTGTTTGAATCTGTTTACCAACACATATACATCAATACGTTTTGTTGTGGTGTGGATATTGCTTACCATTTTGTTTCACACTCAAATGTTTCTGACTGCTCACTAAAGGTTGGTGACCTCTGCTGTAGAACATTACTGTAGGCGCAGGAATAAACACACATACATGCTACAAATGTATTTTGCAAAGAGCTGACCGCAGTTGTTTTCAGCATCAAAGTAATTTTCCAGCGGGCTGTTATATTGGAGTTTGGACAGATGCAAGAGTAGCTGCAAACATACTCTAATATTGACACGTATGATGTATGAATATTTGTGTGGGCACCAAGTAGTAGAGGTAATCTTGCATTCTACGAAGTTCACGAAGAATAGGGATGTGTCTTTCCAGAATCTTCCACCAGGCCGCATATGGAGTAGCTGCTGATTTTTCTTTACACAAGCAAAATCTTGTGTTGTTCCTGACTGTTAAGTTTTGTATATTTCATGTACTTTTTGCCTCCTGGTTATGCTGTGGGAAGGTGTTTCGCAAACTCCAGAGGGATAGTTTGCTAGACACGGGGAGTCTTACTATCTGCAGAGAATGGGTTCTGCGCCTTCCTCTGTAGCCACTGGGCACCTACATTTTTAAACAGGCAAAACAGAATTTCACTGTCATAAATCCTTCGGGTTTTTGGACTCATACATTTAAATACATGGATGTATAGAAGAATTAGTTCCAAGAGCCTTTTTAGCCATCAAATATATTTTTTGTAAAAGGGCCCTTTGTACACAAAAGATTGTCACCTATGCACTCCTGTGCCTCCATAACATGATCTTCAACCGAGTTCCCAACTGGATAGCAGTCATCCCTTTTCCCTGCAGAGGGAACTCTGGCAAGTTTGTTTCAGCAGCTTGAGTCATAGTAGACTAGGATATGGCTGAATAGCTGGCCATATGTATGCATAAATGACTGTTTTACACTGCTCATCTTGTTTTACCATTGTGGATGACATGAAGTGAGAATATTTGGTATTTTGGAATTAGGCTGTCTGAAGAAGAGGAAGCTAGTGTAATCAATAGTGTGTGATACTTCTGACCACTACTACTAATTTCTCTTACACGTTGGAATAGTGTAGTACACATTAAAATACCAGACTGCCCACACCCCATCTCACACACTCACAAACCACAAGCCCACACTTGAAAAAAGCGTTGTGGTTTCAACCAGCTCCGAATTCTCTAATTTCGGGCAATTCAGAATTTGACTACCTTAGTTCACCCACAGCTGTGTGGATGAAGTACATTGGTAGATGTAGTGTTCGTTTCTGCAGCATGATGTTCTTTCACTAAGGTAATTTTTCACATTGAGGGAATGTGATGTGAGCACGATCGCAATACAAAGAATTGATGCACAGTGCCTATAGCATTTCATATAACCTCAAAAACGCTTACACGGAGTTTACACATTCTGTATCTTTGCTAAAATTCTGTTTTGTTGAACTTTGCACACAAAATGTATTTTCCATGGGCCCAGACGTGCCAGCACATGGGGTAATTAGGACCATCATATTCGCAGATGGCGCATCTGTCTTTGTCGGAAAACTGCAACGGCCCTTAATGGCTGCAACAATCTCTGCCTGCCGCAGTGCAAAGGTTGGGAATAAAATGTACCTTTTCGTTCTATGCCCGTCCCTTGGTGTGAACGGTAAGTGAAGTCTGCATAATCAAGCCACCTGTCTCTGTTCTTAATTGAATAGCTGCAGTGCGTGCTTCATAAGTGAAGAAACACAAATGTGCTCTTCGAGGAGAGAAGCACTGCAAATAACAATCCCATCCGGTAATGGCAGCGAAATATTGTCTAAATTATTATTGGGAATTATTCCACAGATTTAGTGTCGCACTTGGAAAACGAGAGTGTCAGACTAGCACCAGAAATCCTAGTGGGTGTCAAGGAGCGACTTGGAAAAGGAGAAAACAAATGCTGACAGAGTGACAACAGATGTGTTCCCTCCAGCGCCATGCTGGAGTAGTAATAAGAGGCAGTGATGGCGACCTGTGGAGAGTAAACGAGGCCCTGGCAAGAGCCCAAGTATACGGCTCGATAAACATGATAAGTGGCAGAGCACTCAGAATCAGGCCTGGCGTGGAACAGGAGCAGAGCATTTGCTGTGCTTGAAAGGAAGTGTGAGGGAAGATGGCAGGCCATCACAAAATGGTGGGCATGTGAAGGCAAGTAGCACCCTCTAACAAAATCGGCCGAAACCGGCCCTCGCAAACTGTACGGCTGCACCACCCCCTCGCCCCAGGGGGTGCCAGCCGAGCAGTTTGCCAGGGCCGGTTTCGGTTCTCAGTCCGGCCCTGAGTAGCAGGGTGGCCCGACAGTCTTGCAGGCACAGGGGCTCCAAGATTCATGTACACAAATCATTCAAAATGGTGTCTTGAACCTGTGTACTACTGAGCTTATTCGTGACTCTTATCATAAGACTTCGCTAAGAGCAGCTGACATTTCAGCTAGGTTACTGATTTATTTCAACACGAACCTGGGATTTGTAGAGTGGGATTGTTTATTTTATATTGTCTCGTAGGTTAGTTTTAGCACAATAGTGCATGTCTATTGAGTCTCAAAGCATGGTTGAATAAAGTTGCAAAGTGACCAGTCCCTTGGGTATTGCTTGGACGTATTGGGTTGTTTTTATGTTGGGAAGCGATATATTGCCACAATGCTGCTGGTTCAGCTAAGATGTACAGTTTTCCTTGGTGCTTGGACAAAATATTGAACAAAAAATATTGTGATACAAAAATATTGTGTCAAGAATATTGGGATATCAAAAATATCATCAACCAGTATATTGAAGCGAAGAATATCATTTTAAGTGTTGTTTTTAATTATTGTTGTAAAACTCCTATTAGAAAAAATATCGCTGTATATAATATCGTTTTTATGTGTTATTTTATATGTATTCTATTGCAGTGTGTTTTATTTTAGTTGTTTGGCAATTTCTTTGTTAGTGTGTTTTATAAATAATTTTATTTATGTGTGTATTTCTTTTAATTTTAGTAATGTGTATAATTCATATTTGTTACTATGATATAGGAGTTGGATGCTGGGTTTTTAGGAGATAAGGATGGGGAGATTTTTAAAATGTGAAAATTTAAATTTGATATTATCTTACATTTTTTATAAATATGCATTTTTTTCTCTGTCGGACTCGTTTTATTTTTCCTTTTGTGGGGGGCTTTTTTTTGGTGATTATACTTTTTGAGTACCTGGATACAGAGGAGGATGTGCAGCTACAGAGCAGTAGGTTATATTTAAGTTCTTTATTCCGAGTGGGAAATATTATATTTTATGAATTATGTGAATTGTATGTAATTGCTATTTATTAAATTATCTTTTATGTGTTGTACTTAATTTGTAAAATTTATTTTAGTTGTGATTTCTAGTTTGTAGTTGGTGAAATTAACAGTTTTTATTTAATTAATATACATAATATTTTTATTGATTAGTCTTATTTGAAATGTATGTTTTATATATTTTCGACTGATTTATACAAACAATATGTTTATTACTTATTTTAAATATTTTTGTTATGCTGCTTTGGATTATTCTTTTGAATTATTGGATCTGCTGTAGATAATTATTTATTTTATAGTAGGATTTTGGCTATTGATTCTAGGTAGTGTACTCTTTTGTTGTTAATAAGCAGGTTTACTTTACATTTGTTAGAAGCCTGCACACTTGAACTAGCACTAACCTGATATTCCCGGCCAGTGGGGGCGATGGTTATGAAGACATTCCGTCCACTCCCCATAGTGTTCTGCAAGGGGAACAGATATGCTGTTTGCCAAGGAGGTGCACCCAAGGGAATGGGGGTGTGGATAAAATAAACAGCCTAATGGTATTGTGTGGTCTGGGTGAGCCTCCCCTTGATGTGTCACCCAGATGCATCTCAAGGAATATGATCGAATGAAACCAGTCTAGTGGTGACACCTGCAGTGTGTACAGGGGGATTGAGGAAACAGTATTAACAATGTGCTCATATGTCAGGCTTTCTAATCCACGCTTGTTCACTCACACGTCACATGCACCTCTTATCTCACTCCCATAAATATATGGCTTTTCTAGCTTGATACCAGAGTCAAAGAAGGAGTTGAAAGCCACTCCTTAAAGTGCTCAAAAGTATCTTTTATAGATTGATGATGCTCCTCATCGAACCTCTTGTTTTGAGCATTCTTGGTTAAATCACATATGCACTGTATGTTTCAAGTCTATTGCTCATCAAGCCAAAAGTTTGAGAGATAAATTGCTCACTCGAGCCCAGAAGTCTGGGATCAAACTCATTGTCCGTATTGTTGCTAGCTATGTCCGTTCATACATACAGGTAAAAGCACTTAGCTCTCTTTTGCAGGTTTCCCTCGGGATGTGACCGACATGAAGGTGCAGTGTTTTGAAGTGAAGTTCTCAAGAGAAATGATGTGGCTGAGAACGAAGACAACCTGAACAGTAGCACCCATTCCGATCAAACATGGAAGGAGAATTAGCACCCCGTAGGGCTTGATGACTGGAAATCTGCTGAGTTTCTGAAGCAAGGACAGTCTTCCGCGAAGACAGGATTGCCAAGCAAGGGCGCAGTCACAGGGCATGGCTTATAGTTCCTTAATTGAAGAGTTTGGCATACCATGTTCTGGGCACTTCTATAAAGTCAGGGGCGCTGAATCTAATCACACGATGTCAGTCATAGGTTCATTAAGCACCTTTCAAGCCTTCTTTGTGTCGTGGACTGGAATAACTCAGCGCCGAACACACAGTGCCGTGTTTCAGCTCATACTTGATACACACTCTGACTCGTGTATCAACTCATGCATATCATCCATCTCTGAGCTGGCCTCATGTTACTCATTCAGTCTTTACATAAACTGTGTCATAATGATGGGAATAATTCCACTGACAAACTCTCTCAGTCCACATACTGGAACAGGGGGGTTTAAGCTGGAAGGTGGGTATGTTGTCTGTGAAGAGCCATGGCAACATTGTAGTATGTCATATGTTCTGCTGGTTTGTTTGCTAACTTTAGGTTTAAGTTGGGTTACTGATTGTTTCATTTGTAGTTATTGGTAGCTTTTTTTTTTTTTTGTAGGGCTTCTATAAATGTGTATAGGCTGCATTCTGCCTAATGTGGATTAGTAGGCATTGTGCCATCCTTCTTCTGCATTGTTGTTTTTGGCTTCTTGAGTCATGGTGCTGTCATAGACATTACACCATGGTATTTGAAGTTTGTTTGGGCGCATGTGCCCATAGCGGCGCAGTCTCCTAACCGAAGTGTCTTCAAAATAGTCCATTAGGGGGCTAAGTTTGTGTTAATTTTGTTGTTCGAAAGGACTTTCTAGAAGTAAATTGTAGTGATTAGCTACCTCTCTGACAGAGACATAGGCTAATGCATTATTTTTTATTTCATAGGCAAATTGACTGTTTCTTGTATATTCTACACTTAGTTCACATTGTTGAAGGTGTCTCCATATGCTTTGATTAAAATGCTAGTAACAGCCTTGTATGGCTGTGCGTGGGTAACGTTTTAAAATGGTTTGAATCATGGCTTGTTCAAAATATATTGTGTTTTTATATGGACAGTAGTTTGTTTTACTTTTAATGTGGTTTAGTTGTTTGTAGTAAGTGCTACTTTGATTATTTTGTAGTAGGGCATATATGAATGGTATAGTTGTGATTTGATTTTCACTATGTATGGTGCACATCTGAGTGAGTGGTTTGGGCACATTTTGAAGACTCCCTCCAAGATCCAGATTTGACATTGGCTTTGTTTTGTAAGTTATCTGCTGTTGAAAATATTAAGATTTGTTTTTCATTGTTCAGGTTATCATGTAAGAGGAAAGGTTCCTCATTATGAATAGTCCTTAAATGTTCAGATATTTGGATATTTTGGTATCTTCTAGGGGCAGGAGGGTTGTTACTGGTGGCTTTTTAATACATGCAATTAAGCATTTTAAGGTTGATATAACTGGTAGCTGACCTGTGATGTGTTTGGGGACTTTAGGAAGTATATCTTTTAGTATTTTAGTTGAGTGCTCTTGGGAGCTAGTGCTTGTCTCTTTTATATCTTGCAATATGTGTCTTCTATTTCTGTCACATTTGGGAAGTGGTTGTGTTCCCTTACATTAGCTACAGCATCATCTTTTATAGTAGCCCTCCCATACCAAACATTAGAGTAATATTTAGTACATTTTTAATTGATTGTTTACATGCTTGTGCTTTCTTGGCTGTATGTGTAGCCCATATGGGATAATAATTGAGTTCCTATCTGTGATGTAATGTATCTTGCTCTTTCTATTATTATGTCTGAAAATAGTGTAACGACATAAAGAATTACATTTAAAATATTTTTATTATGTTTGTTATTAACATATAAAATGATGCTACTCTTTTTCTGTTTTATACTTACATGTATGTTCTTGCGGTATATTGCACACTTTATTTACAGGTTTCCATTGGGGGTGTTGCAATGTGGAACAGGTGGCTTCTTTTCTGTTGGGTTTAAAAAAGTGCATTCGTTTGATTTTAGACGTTTGGTGGCAGCTAGTGGGGGCTAAGGGGCTGATTACGATGGCGGGCGGAAAAGCATTCCGACCGCCGTGCTAGCAGGAAATTTCCGCCCGCAGGTACCACGGCAAAATCGCCGGCCAGATCAGGATGCACCACCAGAAACTCCCTACCGCGGCGGTCGGATTCCAGGATTCAGCGCCGGAAAAGCTGAAAATCCGTCCGCGGCAGTCGGAATTGCTGCAGAAAGGCCAAAGACCGCCGTTTCCCCAGCGGTCTGGAACACATGGAGCTATCCGCAGTATTGCCACCGCCATCCTCGAATGGCCGGATTCTCCACAGCGGTGTGATGGGCTGTTTGAGGCATCGTGATTTGATCGTCGGTCGTGACCGCATTCCACACGGCGGTACCTCTCTATTGGCTCCGCCCGCTACCGGTGCGGACGGAGATTTTCCGCGGAACCCGGAACACTGCAGCGGACGGGAAATGGGCTATCTATGCCCATCATAATACGGCGACGCAAGGACCGCCGATGGAGTGCGGAAAAGGGCATTTTCCGCCACCGCCAGCACTGCGGATGTGCCTCCACCCGCCATCGTAATCAGCCCCTAAGTTAGTTAGGTTTTTAAAAAAATCATTTTAAGGCGAGGTCCTGTTTAGTAATATCCTCAATTTACTTACTTTTTGTGTATCTTTTTCTAGGTATGCAACTGATCCTGTTTTTCAGTAGATTAGCAGTGTCTCGATGGTGTAGTAATTTATTTTGTAGCTAAACGCAAAGAGATAGAAGTAGTAGAGTGTTTTGTTACTTATTTGTTGTTTTACATTTTTGACTTTAATACATTTTATATTTCAGTTTAAGTATGTTTTACTTACTTTGGAAGGTAGTAGTGTGCGTATATATATATATATATATATATTCACTGAAAAAACCATAGGTTTTAGGGACAGTTATAGTTAGTTGGACATTTCACTCGTACAAAACCCGTGAAATTCCCCGTTATAGTTAGTTCAGCTAACTATAACTCGCGCCCCGCAATGCACTGCTGATGACGTCACATATTACATCACTCATGACATGGTCAGTGACATCACTGATGACATCACTGATGACATCTCAAATGACATCACTGATGACATCATCCAGTGACTGTGTGTTTCTGTAAAGTTTAAATATTTTTAATATATATAGGAAAAGACGTATTGAAGAATGAGTGGGTGTGTAAGTGTCTGTATGGATGATTTAGTAGGTGCGTGACTGACTCTATAAGTGAGTGATTTAACGTATCTTACTGAATGCATGGGTTAGTGACTAAACTGGGTGAATGTCTGTATCCGTCTGTCTGTTGCTGTGTAAGTGGCTGCATGGGTTTGTGAATAGCTACATGAGTGTCTATATGAGTTATTGATTGGTTGTCTGAGTATCTGTATGGGTGCCTGAGTGTTTGTGTGGGTGGGGTGTGTGCGACTCTGTGCATAGATGTGTGAGTGGGTGATTCACTGGGTGGATGGTTTCAAGAGTGCATCTGTGATAGACTGTATGGGTGGGTAAGTGTGTGTAAGAGTGTGTTAGTGAGTGAATGTATGTCCCAGTGGTACATGTGTGAGTAACTACATATGTGAAAGCCAGTATATATGTGTGTTGGAGTATATAAATAGCTATAAGCGAGAGTGAGTGATTGTGATAGTGGCTGTATGGATGAGTGTGTGCTTGTATCAGTGATTGTATAAGAGCGTAACAATGTGCTAGTATTTGTATGATTAAGTGAGCTGGTGTGTGTATAACTGTAAATGGCAGTGTGTTTAATTATTTGCATGACTGACTAGGTGTGTGAGTACCTCTATGGATGAGTGGCGGAGTTTGAGTGTCTATATAGGAGTAAGAGTGCATATGATAGTCCTGTACTGAGTGACCATAAGTATGAGTGACTGTACGGGTGAGTGAGTGGATGTGTGTGTGTAGACCTAAGAATCAGTGAGTGGGTATGTAGTTATTGGTGTTGGAGTGTCTATAGTTTTGCGAATGGCAGTCTGTAATTTAGATTGGGTGTATCAAAGGTTATATTAGGGTGTGAGGAGCTGCATCAGATTATCACGTGGATGATGTCATGGTGGCGGTCCCCAGGGCCATCAAGGGCTCCAGGAGGGGGGCCGCGCGGCCCCCCTCCCTTAAATTGCACAGCCCGGGGAGGTGGTGGTCCCCGGGGCTCTGGGAGTCCGTAATGGACCCCCACATTTATTTTGTAAGTGCCCCGGGAGGTGGTGGTCCCGGGCGTGTGGGGGCTGGAGCCCCCCACACCTTATTTATTTAAAAAAGAAGCCCCGGGGGTGGGAGTCCTTGTGGGACCCCTGAGCAAACCTAGGGGTCAGGGTGTTTCTACCCTGCCCCCTTTGTGTGCTTTGCGCACTTGTTTCTGTCCCTCGGTTCTACCGAGGGACAAAATGGCTGCCAACATTTCCTGAATCGGAATGTTGACAGCCAGCTGACAGCCAATTAACATGCAGCTCGTGATCGGGACGGTGCGCGCAGGGTGCGCTGAGGGTACGCGGACCCTACTCGGCCATAGATATATCTATCTTTTTACTTTTGATTTTCTCAGCAACTACTGAACGGATTTACACCATTTAACAAAAAGGGTTCTTTCTGAACCAAGAACTACCTCTTTGCCAAATTTGGTGTAATTCCGTTCAGCAGTTCGGGCTGTAGCCGTGTCTAAAGTTTCCTATGGAAAATTGCATGGGGAAAACGCGTTTTGGGACCCCCTTTTTCTCGGCCCCCGCTTGACAAATCCCCCGAGACTTTCAGGGTAGGAGCGGACCGGAGCGCCCCACAAAGTTTGAAAATTTTGCGAAGATACGTCAACCGGCAAGAGAGTTATTTCAAATAGAATGTCGCGGATTTCCTATGGATAATAGGTTGTAACTATAACTATCTACTGGCGACCGCCAGTAGATAATATATATATATATATATATATATATATATATATATATATATATATATATATGTCTCCACTTAACTTTTCAGATTTTAGTTAGAAATTCCAACAGAGTCTCCTCTTCATGCAGTTTTTGGAGTAGTAAATTGATATAATCTGAGTGCCTTTTATGTTAGTTTAATTGTTTGTATGATTTTATTGGTTCAGTTTGTTTATGGTTTATTTCTATTGGTTAGTTTTATTTTGGTTTGAATGTTTTTTCCAGTCATACCCTCTTAAGTGACCGCTAATTAATGTCTGTTTTACAATGTTTAATATGTATTCTAGTTTTTTTTAGTTTGTTTTATTGTGTATATATATATATACATATCCCAAACAATCCTTCGTGATGCACGAAATAATGCACTCTCAGGACTTGTGCACGGTATAATCAGGAAGATTTATTTCTTGCTTCCACGTGTTAAAATGGCCGCCGTCTTTCTTGTGGTTACTAGAGTGATTGGGAGTCCTCCCTCTATTTTTGTTATCTAATGCGGATGTGTAAAGAGGTATTTAACTATGACTGATTTTTGACTTCCTACGTGTGAGCAAGGCTTTTCGCCGAAACGCGTAGCGTGGAAGCAAGAAATAAATCTTCCTGATTATACCGTGCACAAGTCCTGAGAGTGCATTATTTCGTGCATCACGAAGGATTGTTTGGTATTGAATTTACCGGGTGCTCTCCCGGGGCATGTACCACCCTCCATGGGTCCCTAGGTTTCTACGAGCGTTCTAGTGTGGATATATATACATATATATATATAATTTTTTTTTTTAATGATTTTAAATAATGATTAAATGTTTGTAGTTAATAGGAATATTTTTTTTAACTTTTGTGATGTTTTGCGGTTTCTTTTTTTTGGGTGATTCATATTTATTTTAGTCATATAAAATGATTATAATGTTGTTAAGATATTAGTTTTTTAATGTTTATGGCCGTTTTTGCTTTAACGTAAAATTTTATTTTTATGTTTTGTAATTAGAATGTATTTTGGCAATATTAATGTAGTTGATATTGTTTTAGGCAAAGCAACATTTTTGATTAGTTATATGTTTATTTAAAGGTTACGATATTTTTCTATCAATATTATTGAAAATTAACATTTTTAACAGCAATATTTTGGTTCTCGATATTTGTGCTTTTATTAGTTAAGTATAAGAAGGTGATATTTTTGTGAACTATATTTTGTGCATCGATATTATTTCATTGATCCGTTTTCGTTGCTGGCATGTAGTGGGATCCGTTGTCTTGAGTGACATGACATTCATTACTGTGTCAGTGCAGGTGTTTGGATTTCTGACTTGCTCATAATCATTTAAATAGCATAAGCCTACCAAGAAGGGATATGGAAGCCTTTGTGTTTACATCTAACAAGAGCAATCACAGTGGGCACATTAATTCAGTTGGTGACGTGAGCAAAATATATGCAACCATTTAAAGGCCCAGATTTTACTGAATCCCCCTAGAATTCTGAATGTGTAGATTCAGGCTAAAGGCCTTATTTTGAGTTTGGCGGTCCTCCTGTCGGCCCGCCACCGCCGTGCTAACAGGAGGACCGCCAAACCAGTCATGTGCCCGCCCACCTGATTACAACTTTAATCCATGGCCGGAGGGCGGTGGTGCAGCGGTCTCACGCCGGCAGCTGTTTAAGGCTTATAGGAGAGCCTTAACAGTAGACCGTCGCCATGACAGCGCCTGCATCACGTGCCTGGATGGTGTGGCATGCACCATGTTGTGCATGCCATACCATGCAGGAACGGGGGCCTAATTCCAGGGGGGCACAACATGTGCCCCCCCTGCAGGCACCCCCAGGTCCAGAAGCGGCTAGGGGCCCTGTTAGGGCCCTCTTACTTCCGTGTCTGCTACCCTTTTCATGGCAGGCTCACCGCCTTGAAAAGGGCAGTGAAAATGAAAGTCGGAATATGCTCAGCGGTGCCACAGCGGCCCCACCAGTATATTCCTGGCCATTTCCAGACCTCCAGCGCAGCAGGACTCTTGATCCCAGCAGACCCGGCGGTCTTGTGGCAGTCTGACCGCCCCACGTATAATACGGCGGGTGGCCCACCAGTGTGGTAGTGGTCTCACTGCCACCACAAATATGGTGGTCCTGTGGACCGCCGTACTCATAATAAGGCCCTAAGTCTTGAAGCAGTGAAATTAATGCCCAGATTTCCTTTTCACTTAATTTTTCATCTCAAATGAATAAGAGCATACACCACATACAGGGACTCAATCAGTTTACACATACTGTTTGTGCTTTCTTCATTGTAAGCTACATATAATCATTTCCTACAAACAGTTTAAAATAGAATAAAAATTGCAAAAAGAACACTGAGATTCCTATTAAGAACTTTGCATACTTTGGTGTGTATAGTTTTTCACTGATTGCTTCTTCTGGGAGCGAGCAGGAGGGGAGTGTGGACAAAAGCAGTCATCCATATAGAGTTTAAAGAACAATTACACCTATAGGCGGATTATCTGTTAATATTCCCGCTTAAACCCCTTTTGTTGAGGATCCTGACAGGGCAGCATTGTGTTCAGCGAGTTTATCAACCTGCATATGGTCCTATTGCTACAGCCTCTGGTTAAGCTAGCTTTATGCTTCTATGTGCCATCGAAGGCTCTGTCTCGCAACTGTTTCCATTTGAAGAGCCAGTATGCTCGCAAAAGATTCTCTGACTTGTTTTTAGTATGATGCCAAGGGATGATTTTTAACTCTCTTTTTTGAGTACCATTCTCAATTATGATAAACAAGAAAATACTTTATCCTTTTATCATTGTAGAGAACAGCTGTTTGATGTACCGTTTTAGCAAAAAATGATTTAGTCTAATCTAAATATTTGGGTTTGCTAAAATGTGTGTGAAGTGCTTTGGGATAAAGTTAGCTAATGTATTTATTTAATTTTTTCATATTTGGAGATTAAAATCGATCCTGTCTTTTTATCAATCAATGATTACATCTAAGTGCCCCCAACTACAGCTTTAGCTCCTTCCGATACTGAATGTATCCTCTCTTCACTGCTGCATTAACTGCCCAAAAGTAGTATTTCTGTACTACACCATTGCCATCCATTGTAATGTAATATTGTGTCACAGTTTTACAAAACAATTACTGATGCAACTAGTAAATGTGCTGGGTTGTGAACCCCCATGGAAAGACAACATGGCCACCCAATATCTGCAAGAACCTGTGTGACCCGTGCAAATGTAGGAAACAGTGAATATTCGTGGCAGAAGGTGACGGTGCACTGCTGCTCTCTCATGACTTTGGACCTTGTTGCGATGATTTTCCAAATGTTAACATCCTTACAGAGTCTTTGTCAGTTCCTTGGATTCTTTAATTGGTCCCACCCACGTAGCCTTTTGTTGCTACTACCGTAAATGTCATAAAGCTTGTCCTGACGAGCATGCTTAACTGAGTTTCAGGATAGAAACATCAATGATGTGAATTCATTGGACTGTCACTCTACTAACTTTTCATTGATTTTTATTGTGAATTCTTAATATTCTGTTTTGAGATCTACTAATAACAAATTGTTGGCAGCCATGTGTTTTTCACGTGCTTTACACATGTACTCCCGCCCTTGCACATTTTTTGCAATTGAGTACTGCACTGTCACCTGTTCTTGTAGCACCTATTGCCATATTATTCTTTATAAACTAA
Organism: Calotriton arnoldi; assembly: GCA_963921515.1. Taxonomy (NCBI): domain Eukaryota; kingdom Metazoa; phylum Chordata; class Amphibia; order Caudata; family Salamandridae; genus Calotriton; species Calotriton arnoldi. Next base: position 748,103 of record CAWUFW010007543.1, on the reverse strand, counting down.
ACTTTAACTAAGATAATTTGCGTTTAATAAGTCCTTTTTTGTTGTTTTTGACTCGCATGTTCATACTTGTAATTTTTTTTGCTAAGATTTATCCATCAGGTACAATTCAAATGACTTGTACAAACAGTATAGTTCATCTAAGTCACCCCGAAGGAACCACTGTTTTCTACATTTGCATTGGGTCATATACCATCGACAAACCGGGCACCAATTAGGCAACACAACTATTATTTTTTTCTAGAGACCTGCCCCTATTAGAGGGAATGTTACAATGAACATGCAATTGGCTAATCACTCTCAGTGATGGTCACCTTGGAATGCAGTATGAAGGATGGGTGGCGTGCTAATACACGAGACTGGAGATGGTGCTCCTTCATCTGGAACACAGTTTTCTTGGCCATGCTTTATAGAATGTGCCTGGACACACTACTGGGGAATGTGAATGCACTATAAAGGGCCGGCCTAGCCCAAGGAAGTGAAGGTTGCACAAACCACTCTTCAGGGTTTGCCCCAGCATTTGAACACAAGGGAAGATGCAGTCTTTCAGAACAAGACATCCTTCTTCTGTAGACCAGGCTCCTCTGGGCCATGACAAGTACTAGAGGCTCATCTCTTCAAGACTCCATAACTATAGAGTTGCCCCTTGGGCTCACTTGTTCCATGGGAAGGTGAGCTCCATAGCGGATTGGTCTGACGTTTCCATCCCATCCAATGAGGACAGCTGTATCTCGGGGTAGATCAGCCTGCTCCACTTGCATCAGGTTCGGGTTTGTGGCCTGCCAGCACACCTTCATACGTCCAAAGAGTACTCTTTTTTTATGCGTCCCTGAAGTACCAAGTGAGGGTGAGCAGTCTCCAGGAGGTGGGTATATAGGTTGGGAATTCTGATACACGGTGACACAGTCTCTATATAACAGAAGCTGTGAGATGAACAGAAAGTGTCACAAATCAGATTTAAAAACTTGTGTCTCAAATTGCAGCAATTTTAGCAGGTTTATCCCCGATAAGGGTTGATACTGCACCTAAGATTCTTAAGTAAACGTGCTTGTAACCCACCACCTAAAAAAAGGGGGTCCGTTTTGTTATCATTATCAGTGAGCTACTGGGTCTAAAATTCTGTGATGACAGTACTATTCTTTAATGTAAAATAAATGAAGGCACCTTTGTCTTAAAATGGGCTGATTGTGGCCAAGATGTTTGTATCCAGGGCCCACATAGGGGTGGGGCCGCAGTCACTTGCCATTGTGCTACTGGGCCTGGGTTTTAGGAGTGGAACCCTCAAAACTTTTATCGACAGTATTTTGAATGCCTTTGGGATTAGCAAAATTAAATAAAAGGTCCAGAAATCAGCACTGAGATCAGAGATAGAGAAAGCAGAGGGGCAGATAATTATGTGGTCTTGAGTTTTCTGTATTGGGACCTAAGCTCTGGTTTCCAAAGTAAGGGGTATGTTGCTTCTGCTCGAGTAGCCAACCTTCTCTTCTCTCTCCCAGCGAACAGCATCTGGGCAATTCTGCAGTCGCCGGTTTACCTTTAATGACGACAGTCGCAGCAGCTCAAGGACCTCCAACTGCTCCATGTTTTCCTCAGTGCTTTCCACAGTGCAGTTTCAGAAAGCTTCCTCAGAAAGCAATGGGACAGTGTCTTACTGGCTTGGGGTGTTAGTATCTGTTCAAGGTGTATATTTTAAAAGTTTTAGGCACTGGGCAGAAAACCAGATTCCAATCAAGGAGTGGGACGCAAGCATTAATAGGACTGGCATGTGTATTTGGTCCACACATCCAGCATCCTGTTGCTAGGTAGATCTCCTTGACTCTGAATGCAGCCCATAGAAAGGGAGCAACAGTACCCAGCACGAATTGGGGTATTTGCGGCTATGTGTAGTGGCAGTCCAAAGCCAAACAGAAAAAGCAAGAATAAAGAAAAATGGGGTATCTGAGAGTGCAGGCAGGAAATCGAATTAGAGCAGGTACGTATTTTAAGGAGAAAGCAGCTGGTATGGTTTCGTTGGCCTCAATGGCATCCCGACTTTGGGTCACAGTCATTGTTTCACCTCTTAAAGGACACCGCCCATGCTGTAGCATAAAGCACACACCCCACACCATAGAACGCATAAAGGAAAGAGTCTTTATTCTCGGAGAATATTCGGATTTTAGCACAAGAGCCCAAGGCCCTTCATCGAGGGTGGTGGGAAAAAAACTTGTATTCATTCAGTCAGCTTCAAACTACCGCCAGTACCCTCCTGGCCTGGTGAGGGGGCAGCAGCCACTACTGCTGGGGGTTCTCCGTGACTGTAACCAACATCTGCAAAACACGCAGAGTATCTCTCGACATGTTCTAAATTCAAGTGTTTTCGGCAAGAAAAATGGCAGGTCAAGCAGAATGGGCAGAATGTGGGTAGAATCCCACAGTTAACCGTGTCCTGAATAACTTTCACCCCAACAGTACAGCACTCACCCCGAACTAGGAGCTATCCACAATCCTAAACTTGGCATTTAACCTTTGCAGTGTCGTCGGGAGTGAAGCTAGCATGTGTTGTGCAAATTTGAATTACACCTTTCAAACCAGCGGAGTAGGAAACTCAGAGTTGGTGAGGCGTAATCTGATTGCACCGTAGAGATGGGGTAGGCCAAGACTTGAACTCATTTTTCATTTTAAAGCAGCACAGGTTTCCAATCGGGGTTGTTTTGTACCACCTCATTAGGATGATTGGGAAGAAGAAAATGGACTTGAAGTTAGTGCTATTTATACTAGCTCACAAATAGCCATATTTGCATATTTCTGTCATGTTCTCGACTGGACTGAGGCTTCTGTCTTATCTTCTGTGCTGCCTGACACTCACACGATTCTTTCCCGTAGCCACAATTCCACCTACTCTGAGCAACAATGCATGGCCAGTCACTGCCCTCAAACGAGGTTGCAAGAGAAGAAAAACACAGAAGGAAAAAACCTCCAAAAGCAGATGGAAGAATACGTTCGACGAAACAGATCAAGAATTGATGGCAAGACGGTAAACTCTCAAGAACTGAGTAGAGAAGAATTCAGTATCAAGAACCTTGCAGAAGATTTTTGCATCCAAAGAAAATCCTGAGAAATAAATAATGGGACAAAAATGTAGAGCAAGGGGCAAAGAATGTGGAAAAATTATAATATTGGTGGTCTTGCAGAACACCTTTCCCTGAATTCAGCAGTCTGTAAAAGTAAAGAAAATGGAAGTTACATCACATGAAGTACATGAGCAATCTTTGACTTTTAGATGAAAAAATTGCTCAGATTTGCAAACCCGGAACATTCTTATGGTGTTCTTGGCGTGTTGTAGACACAACAATGTTACCACTAGTGGAGTTAAGCTACCGACAGTTAATGAGTGTCCTCAAAAATATACAAAAACGAGGCCTCGAGTTTCTTTCTTTTCGACTGCAGATAGAAGCTGTGTTCTGTTCTTGTTGTTAAAAATGTTGCACTGATAACCTGGGGCCTGTTTGGCTGATTATTTCTGTACCTAGGGATCCAATGCACTTACTGGACTTTACAATTTTGCCATATAAGCATTTTTGTCCAGTGTGGTCCTTTATAACTTGTGAGAATTTATCACCCATTCCTCATCTGTAAATACCTCTCACTTTTCTAACACATTTAGGTTTTCACACCGACCTGTTTTTGCAAGGCTGTTTTTTTCCACTTTTCTTCTAAACTTTCTGTCTCATTTTAATTAGCCTGCGACGCTAATGGGTCAAAAAAGAAATTAACTTTCAATAAAAAATGGGCTTTCAAATACCATATAAATTGCCTTCAAATGCTTGTCATTTTAGCATTGACCTTTTCAATTTGCCTTGTACCACTTTGCTGAGTAGAATTTCTTTCTATTTTAATTTAGTGTGTTTGGCACGTGGTTTGTGTTAGTAGTTCTGAAAAGAGGCACGGGAGAGTCACGGTCAAGAAAACTGGGGTTTTTTCAGCTCTTGTGCTCCAGACAAATCCATGATATTCCTGCATCTTTCTGCGACATTTTATGTTTGGTCTAGCCACTGGTGGGCCATAGTGGAAGGCAAGGAAGTAAATATCTGCTTGTGTGAAGGCAGGAGCAGGCATGTAACCTTTGCTAGAGAGCTAGACCTAGCTCAATTCCAAGGCTAAATAGCACTACCAATTGTGACGTTCTGCGTTGGTTTTCAGCAGCACTTTGCTCGGCGGTAACTGAAGGCACAGATATTCGGCTGTGATGCCACTTTACTGTGTCTTTGCATCAGGCATAGGAGTATTACCACTAAACTCTAAATGCGTGCTAATTGGAAATATGTGTAGTAATGGCTGTTACTTAACGGTAATCTTCATTACTCCTGGTCCTGTTGTCCTCGTCCCATTCATTACATATGGAGATAGCCATCTCCCTGACAGAAAAAAGAACAGAGGAATGCTGGGACCCCACCCCACCCCCTCCCACTGGGAGTACATAACCAGTACTTACCCAGCATTCCGCCTGAACTACCAAGCCACCAACAGGAAGGCCGGCCGGGAGGTAGGGGTGTCATGAATGGGACGAGGACAACGGGACCAGGATTAATGAAGATTGCCATTAAGTAATAGGGCATTACCCCCCGGGTCCCTCCAGTCCTTGTCGCATTCATGACAAATGGAGCATACCAAAGCCAGAAACCCGGCCTTCCGAACCCCCAAAGAACACTCAGGACACCACACCGAAAGCAGCATCCCAAGCGAAGCAAACGGGAGAACCACAGGAAAAAACAGGCTGGAGCACACAGCCCACAACACTCCCAACTTAAACAACAAGCATTGGCATAGCCAATAGGTCTCGCCTTTGGGACCTTATAAGTGTTTAGCCATGCAACAGTTAATGTTGTTGCACCAAGGATATTGTACTTTATAACTAAATACTTATAAGGTTCCAAAGGCGAGACCTATTGGCTATGCCAATGCTTGTTAACATAGCATTGATTATTAATGTTTAGACGCCACACCCACCCCTTTTTCAATCACAGGCAATGAGGGGTTTCATTATGGTACGTCTAAAATGTGATCTCACGGTGGTGAAATGATGATGGAAACGCGTCCATTGGATTCACAGCTTTGTACTGACGTTGGGAAGCCCCGCCTACTATCCAGAAATGTGGAAAGTCCAGGGCGCTCTACTTCTCCTTTTGTGTTTTTACTCATGACAAAAGCGCTCAAGGTGAAGAAGTGGAAACATGTCATCTAAAATACCGTGTGGAACCTCACAGTTTATGTACTGTGCAAACATTTTCGCTCGTTAATCACTTGAGTCCTGCTAGCAGACAGGTTGAAGAATTACCATCCTTGTTTATATGTAATCCAGTGCCTAAAGGATTTTAAAGTATGTTTTTCTTGTAGGCCCTGTGATTCTCGTAGCAACCAGTGTGCAGCCTGTTGTGGGCTGGGCTCCTGTAGACACTAGGAAACCCATGTTTTGGTGCAAGTGTGGCTTAAACCCCATGCTAGGTTTGCAGAGTGTCTTTGGAGTGTTAAATAACCGATACATTTTAAGTTGCCCGACCCTTGAATTATGTAATGGATGTATCTTTGCTCTATTTGATTTTGTGGTGGTGCTAAAGTTACATTCTTGTGTGGTCGAGTGCTGTAGTGGCACGGCGGCGCCCAGGGTTTAGATCTTTTGTTTTGCTGCTGTTCCTGTATTATGCAATATCACTTCTGTTTATAAAAAAAAAAATCTTGCATCAACACTTGCCTTGAGTAACCTTTTTAACCGTGGAAAAGGGTGGAGTTTTTGAATAAGCAAGTACTGTAACTAAACGAGTGGTGCGCGCGCTGTAAGACGCGAAAGTGAAAGCTGAAACCTGATCCGGAACAGATGGCAGCCTGCGTGCTCCCCCCCTGCTAATTAAAACAAAGCGATACCCCTTTGGTATCGCTAATTAAAACAAGGCAGTGCGCGCGAGAGCGTGCACCAGGCCATATGTTTTGAATTATCGCGCCCGTGTCTGGGCACGATAATTCAAAACATATGGTGCCCGTGCGGGTAACCGCAAGCAATAGGCCACACACGCACGAGCGTGTGGTCAGCTTTTTGAAGCCCCCTTAAGTCTCGCAGAGCAGCGCATGCACGCTGCTAGGCGAGACCTAAAAAGGGCCACACCACCCAGAACAAGCAGGAGACGACTAAGGCAAACAAAAAAGCAGCAAGCCCATGGTGCTGATAAACAACTACAGCGAAGGACAACCAACGCCACACAACCCAGAGGGCAGCCAACCCACACCAGTAACGCCCCTGGACCAACACCGGAGGAGGAGTCCCCACCAAGGAAGAACCAGAGACAGCCACCAAAGAAGGATTGCGAGGAGGCCACAGACAGAAGAAGGCCCAAAGCGGTCAGCCACACCAGCAAAGCCAGGGACAGACCAACAGGGACACAACCAAGGCCCGTAAAAACCAGGAACTCGGAACAGAGAACCCCCCACAGGCACCAAGTAGGCAACCAACCACAGAAAAAGACAGGCAGGGCACCCAGGATCCCAGAGCCCCAACCCCCAAAATCGCTGAGTGGAAGGGAGCTAGCCCAGGAAATCACCACGAAGGCAACAAGGCAAGGACAAACAAAACCAAGGCTGGAAAGGAGGCACACCACAGAAACCCCTAAGCCCAAATGCCAAACCCCAGAAGGGAAGGGGGAGCTAAGTAAGCACACCACCAGAACAACAGGCACAAGAAGGACCAGAACAGACCAAACACCCCACAGGGCATGAGAAACCTGCAAGGGCTCCCACAGGGCCAAAGTCCACCAACGCCCAGTGCCCCACAAGCCTCCCCAGAGAAACTGTAGCAGAACCGACAGAGAGTGTTCCAAAGTAGAGAAAGGAAGGAACGCACAACAACGCCGAAAAGCTCCAACCAGGAAACGGAGAGCAACAGGGCGGACCAACCCCATCACAACCGGGGAGACCGACCGCAGACCAGCCCAAACCAAGAAGGAAAGGACCTGCCACCAGGGCCCAGGTACATCCCCAGAAGACCAGCCAAGGGCAGGACCACACAGCCCAAACCAGGAAGGGAGGATGCACCGATCATGGAGCAAGCCCCCATCAACCTGACAGAACCGGCCACCAGAGAGCTCAGAGGACACCACCATTTCTGAAAAACACCAGAGAAGGACCAGGCCCCACGGCAAGAACATCCAACACCAATCACGAGCCCCGACACAGGTCGACCACCAAAAGCACCCAGACCGGAAGAATGAGCCAGGGTACAGGGACAGGCCAACAGGCCAAGACTGAGGCACTCACAAAGAATGCAGTGGGCACAAGGACGCCACCATCGGAACCGAGCGCTACAAGGCACTGGTGCCCCCCCACGGCCAGAGGGAAGCAGTTTCGACAAGCACCATAATATCAGATGCCCGCAAACCAACCTAAGGACCAGGCAGCCAGAAACCCACACTCCACGTGTACCGGGAAAAAACAGGGGGAGAACCAGAGGCCAGAACCCAGCGAAGCACAACACCCCACCAGGACCACCCATAAGGAAAGAAATCCCCAAGGGGCGGACATCTCAAGACCCGAACTGGACCGGACTGGTACAGGACCCAGAAATCAGAGAGGACCAAGGGCAGAGCGAGGCAAGCCCCCAAGGCCACGAGACCAGGGGAACCCAAAAACCAAACAAGCCCTCCTGGGAAGACACCACCACAAACGCCACACACCAAGGATGATACTCCCAACCACAACCCCGGGGGTTGACCAAAGGCGGACAAAACGGCTCCGGAGAAAGACAACCCATCAGCCATCGGAGACGAGCCACACATCGAACAACACAAACAGCACCCAGCCACAGCAAGCCCCAGACCCAATGGCTGGGACAATGGCCACAAGCCAAAGGGCCAACCGGCCCAAGCTGGGAAGGAGGAAACCCCCAACCAAACCACATAAGGCCAAGACAAAAAATCCCATGATGGCCCCAGAGCAACCGGAGACGCAGACAGCCACCGGCCCCTAGAGCCCCAGGCCAAAAACAGGCAGGAAAACAAGCACTATGACCACAAGGACAGGGGAGATAAGCAGTGCGGCCCACAGCCCAACCCGGCCGACAGCCCCAGGGGCACCCGAGAAGCCAGATGATGGAACCACAGATCCGCCGGCAGAGAAAGAAAGAGGAACCCCCTGCCCGCCACCAGAAAGCCAAAACACAAGACAGGAAGGCTGAAGCAGCCCAGACAAACAAACAACAGCACGCAACACCCAGGGAAGTGACCCGAGGCGGCACGGCAGGCAATCTCCAACCCAGCAGCTGGGCCACCCCCAACGGTCCCAGGAAACAAGGGGTCTGAGGCAAAAGTCCCAGGCGCAGCCCAAAAGGCTGAAGGAGAAGACCCACCACCAAAAAGGCCAGTACAACTGTCCCCAGAACGGAAGCAAGGAGGCCACCAACACGGCACCCCCACAGGCCCGGAACAAGAGGCACAGGGCCAAACATCCACACACCAGAAACACCCCAACCCCCGAGGGCAGAGAGAAAAGCTGCCGGGGAACCAGCCACAACTAAGGCCACAGAGGCAACACATCACAAAAAGCAGCAGCGAAGCCAGGGCGGAAGCAAAGCACCATGCATGGGGACGCCAACACCACAGGCCAGCCTGCACCCGGTGAAGGCAGGCGCAAAGAAAGGGTCAAGGAGAAGGGCAGGGAGGCCGGACCGGACCCCAGCAATGCCTAGCACAGAACACCGGACCCCAAGGGGGCCCAAAGCACCCATTTCCTCGCAAGATGCCAGGAAGAGGAAGGCAAGCAAGAAAACAGCCCACGGTCAGACACCCAAAAGGTGACCCCACAAGGCCCCAAAAGGCCAGGCCCGGACGACCCCTGAGGACGCCAGCCTGCTGAAACCAGGAAGCATCCCAGCCAGGAGACACATGCAGCCTCAACCACTGAGCAGACAGAAGCAGGAAGGGGCAAAGCGCACAACCCATAACAACACACCCATAGCAGGGCAAAAACATGCCCATAAAGAGCACCATGCCTCCAACCCCGCTAGTGCCATCACACAGATGCCACCATCCAAGCCCCGAACCCAACAAGAGGCAGGACAACCAGCACCTCTCAGGCCAACACCCCCACCCAGCAGGAACGCCAGCCAGGTAAAGAAAACCAGCCCCAGACACAACAAGACACAGAAGAACCTGAGGCAAAGGACCACCAAACCAAAACCAAGGCACCCCTGGCCAAAATGTCAACCAATGGCACAGAGCCGCTGGTGGAGGGACCCAAAAACCAGTTAGAGGAGGGACCGGACACACCAGTACGACAAGACCCCATCCCGAGCCACAGCGCGATGCGTGGGTAGCAGCAGGAAGGTGGACAGGAACACCAACGGACGACGCCCACAACGCCAAGATCAAGGACCACATGAAAAATGGGTAAAGACTCCGCCACCACTGATGGGACTTTAACTCGCGACTGAGGGAGACATGTGACATAGCAGGCTGAAGACATCAACACAGAGTAAAAGCGCCATGACACCTAAGCAGCCAACAGGCGCAGAAAAGAAGAGAGAATGGAAACTGCTATGCGGTCCTCACCCCCGGGGCCGGCAGACTCCCAACTATCCCGCCTGCCACAAGCACGGCCACACTAGCCAGCCCAGGTGTGCACCAAATTAAAAAGCGCCTGGGCAGCAGCCAGTCCATCCATACAGGCAATCTGGCATTCCAGGGGCATCTCCATTACAGCCCTGTGCCGTCAACTAGCCTCTGCAGCGCGTCCTCCAACCGGCCCAGCCACCAGGAAGATGTTCCCTTGCATCTGTCCTGGAGGGCCGGTGCACCAGCCGCAAAGGGACGGCAATATCCGCACCTCCCGGCAAGCCCAGCAGGCCAGGAGGCACACAGGACCAACCCCGTCCAGAACAGCCCAGCAGCCGGACAGGGACCCATCGAAGAGTGCCACACCCGACTAGTGGGAGCAGCACCCAGCACCTCATCCCATTCTTGTCACCAGACAAAAAAGTCAGGCGGAATGCTGGGTAAGTACTGGTTATGTACTCCCAGTGGGAGGGGCTGGGGTATGGGTCCCAGCATTCGTCTGTTCTTTTTTCTGTCGGGGAGATGGTTATCTCCATTTGTCATGAATGGGACGAGGACTGGAGAGACCTGAAGGTAATCAGGTTGCCCACATTTTCCCTTTAAACTAGGTTAGCTCTGGAAGCTAAATGAACTGGTTATGGAGAATCACCTCATGTTTAACAATATCACCTATAATTACATTTGAGTAGGTGTGACCACTACATCTGCCTTCCCACATGCAACATGTTTGTTAAGACCGAAATTAGAAAGGCAAATTTATTGTTTGAGCCACCAAGAACTGTAACACAATATAAATTTGAGAGTTTATCCAATCTCGACTCATCCCCAAATTTAGGAGAGATTTAGACCCAATTCAGTTCACCCAGGCCTCCTCTGGTACTGTGGTCTCTTCTCCTGGTACCTCAGCCGCCTACAGGTTTTCACTAAGCTCAGTTAGTGATTAGAAAGTGTGTTTTTTCTATATATCATTTAAATCACTGTGTTTAAAGCTTGCATTAGTAATTGCTCATTTCCCCAGCTATATATATGTTCTTTAATCCAGATTTATATAGGAGCATATGTTCACAATCCTTCATACCATCTGCCTCGCTATAATGGCAACATATCTAGTTGAACATTGCATTTACACATTTTGCTTATAATTATTTTCTTGTTTTCCTTCCATGCCTCCAAACACTTTTTTGGGGGAGTTTCATGTAGCGCGAACTCGACCCGAAGGTATCGGAGCGCTTTACATGAGCACCAGTTACATTACAGACGGACACAATCATTTTTATTAGGCACGGGGAGATTACGTGATTTGCCCAGAATCACAGGATGTTGAGCGTCCCTGCCGAAACTTGAACCGAGTTTCTCAGCTTCGAGGTCCACCGCTCTTGTCGTTATGCCACATCATTCCTCAGTCTGAGTCACATAAAACGATTGGAAATATGATTCAAGGGAGTGTTTGATTTTATTCTTAAAGGCGTGTATTCTTTTGAGGAATGTAACAAAGTTGTGTTGGAAGACCATCAGCTCTGGTGCCTTTCCTGCTTTAACAGTTCAAACAACCTGTTGCCCTCGGAGACCAAACCTAGAAGCCAGAGGTGGGTGTGGTTACCTTGCCCACTAGTGAACAGCAAAAGATGGGCTCTTCTGCACTGGTAAACAAGACGGGGCACATCCAAAGATGAAAGTGAGTGTGTGGGTGCAAATTTAGGATGTTGGGCACTGTGAGCTCCCAATCACAAGCTCTAGGTACCTGTTTGGTCTCCAATATTAACCTCTCAGGCAAACCATATTTTCAGTGTTTCTACTTTGTTTAGCAATAACGTCCCATCTTATGATGATTACCATAAGAGCTTATTTACTACACAGCTGGTGATATAGGAGATACCAACCACAGCAATTCTGTATCAGGTGTGCTCAGGTGTGCCCTGTGTATACAGAAAAAAGTCACTCTGGGAACATAGTGTCCCTCTTTCACACACAGGGAGATATGCACACCACTTAGTCACTCCTGTCTTTGTGCCAGCACTCTGGGAAAAGCAAATCAGGGTGTGATATGAGCGGATCATGGTGGGACCCTCTTTGCATGAAGTATCTAGTTTGGAACAGTTGGACCTCAGAGGTGTCCCCCACTTCCTCCTGTTGGGATAATTGTGTTAGACTGCCTTTTCCATCGGCACGGAGTGTATTCTGGTTAGATCTGGGAGCTGCCTATCTCGCGGCCAAGCTACTGTCTAAAGCCTTGGCTCGGCCTACTCCTGGTTGCACGTCTAGTCCACAGGGTTTCTTAATCCCAGTTCTCAGTCAGGAGTCCTGCTCTGAAGCAGCAGCCAAAGATCTAAACTGACCATCTCCACTCAGGAGCAGTGGAGTCAAACATCTCCTAATGTCTGATGCCGTTGATCCAGCGCGACTAATATAATTCCTTCTCCTTTGGACATGACATCCAGGTTGAAACACTCTTTTAACAATTATACCATATGACGGTGGGGCCCATAAGACCGCCTAAACATTCACTCATCCAAATATTCCCTGGATCCCATCCACATTCACCTAGGAGAAAGAATTTTAAAATTGCTGGAGGAACGGGATACCTTTTTAAAGTTGATAAGATATTTTCTTAAACGTAATACATAATCAGTTTTAATCCTGTCGGTTCTAAGACATCAAGGTATTCCGCTCTTTGGTCGATGGACCAACTATTAGAATAAGTTGATGGTGATTAAGACCAGCTCAATCACATTAAAACCTATTTAAAACATTACACTTATTATTGATCTAAAGAACCACAGACTCATAGTTTTAATTATAATAAAGTTTATCTACTTTCTTCAAATGCATGAATAAGATTCAATTTTATTAATCGGTTTAATACGTTTCAATATTATTATAAGAAATAAACTTTAAAAAGAATTTATGAATACCTCTTTTAGATGCAGAATAAAAGTTCACCAAAGCGGATCACAGCATAGAATTCCCAAAACTGACTGTCTGTCCCGCTAAACAGGCCTCCTCGACGGACCTCCTATACAGGTTTCCCGCATCGATCTCGTTCCTTCCCAGTCAAGTTTAAGCTAAAAATGAATAATTCTATTAAGAAAATGGCCTATAGAAAATAGCAGCAGTTCTTCAGCGTCAATGTCCAGTGCTCAAAAATTATGTATGAATGGCGCTCCTCCTACTTAAGAGTAGGTCCTCTTATACCCTACTACTAGCTTACTAAACAGAAAAGTTGCAAATCTTTGGGGGCGAGAATCACGCTAATTGGTCCATTGGAGGGGTGGCAAGCATCACCTCATTGCCCTCCTTGCTCAAACCGGTTCTGAAATTGTTTACAATTTTGTCCTTTCTCACAGCTTTAGGGTAATAGCAATCCGATTGACATTTCATCAAATGTGTCTTTCTTTGTAACTTTATTTTAAACAGTCCATTGTTAATTCACAGTTGCTTGTCCCCTGTTCTCACAGATTCACGCTGAGTCCTTCTTGGCACTTGCTTGGTGTCAGGTCAGACTGACCTTGACACTTCTCACTCTGGGCTCGACTTGTAGCCACGTGATATGTCTCTGCGGCTTTCTTCCGCTTGGAAGCCATCTTTGCATCTGCGCATTGAACCCATCTGCCTCGGCAGCCATTTTTACAGCACGGCCTAACAGGCCCTGAACGAACTATCATGAAAACAAACACAATCATAATTAAAATAAAGAAAATAAGCCTTTTCGTTTCCCACCCGTCATTCTAAGTACCCCAATTAGGTGTTACCTAGCAAAAGCGACATGTAAAGCCATGTTTACTTACCATCCGCATTCATTTGCCACAATACAATTTACTACATAGCACAAATCATGCAATATCACTCTAATTAGTACGCAAACCTTTATATTAGTGTTATTTCACGTTGACAAATGTAAATAGGTTACCTTTGCACATAAATTGTCAGTTACCACTTATGTATAATGTTTATAAGAGACGTAAAATGTTGATTAGTCATTCAAACAATTAATAACATTAATTTATTAGCATAAATATTAGGGGTTCCAAAAATTTTTTTATTTACCTTGCTCCATCAACTCCCCCTTTGGTGATTTTTAATATCACCACAAAAACCCATGTTACACAATATTCTCAGATAGAATGTTTCTTGTCCACTTGCTTTTTGTTAGTTTTACACATCAGTATCCCTTTCATCTTGCCTTTTTGTTCTCTCATACATGTTTTCTTTTAGTTCTTCAAGTTCTATTTCACCCAATTCTCGTTCTCTTTCTTTATTTATCTTATTTTCTCTTTTTATTTTGTTTTGTCTTTTTCTCCTTTTAATACATATAATAACAAATTTCACTAATAACACCACTAATATTACTATTGTTGCTAATATCAAAACTTTCCCTACAATAGAACTACTTATTTCAGTGAACCATTTTGGTATTGAGGAAAAACTCTTACCAAGTTTCTCCCAGGCATTTTCAACCTGGAACAAGTTCTTTGTGCAAATTAGTAATATTCTTTATATACTTCTGTATATTTTCACTTTTATCTGGAATGTAAGTGCAACAATGTTGGACTTTCAGCATTCCACAGACTCCACCCTCTTTTGCCAAAAGAGTGTCAAGGGCAAGTCGATTTTGCATCACCATAGCTCTCATGGCAACCATCTCGGTGTTTACCATCAAGAACCCTCCAGCAGTATTCGTTGATAAACGATCTACTACTGTGGACAATTTCCGAATTTTAAATGCATTCAAAGATATACCCACTGCTGGTATCATTGTTCCAAAAATGTCACCAACTATTTCTGAAAAACTTTCCCTTTTTCTACGTGTGAATGTTTCACCCATTTCGTGTGTTCCTTTTTCTTCTCTCTCCACATGAAAATTTTTGGGAAAGACTAGGCCTAAATAGCATGACCCATACCAATGGTTCGGCAACCTGTAATAAGCTCTGTTTCCACAAATATAATAGATCCCTGGAAATATTGGATCTTTTCCTCCTTTGAATCCCCATCCTCCTAAAATCTTGTAATTGTCTCGACATTCACTGGAACCCACGAAATAGTTATCATATCTAGTTCTATTTCTACTAATACACAACTTTCCCTGTTGGGGCCAATCTAAGGTCATAGCTGCATTTGTCTTTTTCTTATCTTTACTTTCTCCTTCAAATGCCCAAAGGGGTGTTTTTGTCTCTTCTTCTATTACCTTTCTCTGAAACTTGACTCTTCTGCTTTCTACCATTTCTAAAAATACCTTTTCTTCTTTCTTTAACTCACAGGTAAGGTTGTGTTTAACTATATTTTCTAATGTTAAATCTTCATTTTCTAGGGAAAAGTCTCCAAACATCCTTGCTTCTTTCACTTTGTTCAATTCAGGTATTATAGGAACTTTTGCAAAAATCTTATTTATGTCAGTATAATAATATTCTAATCTACCTGTTTTATAAAACAAACTAGCTAAAACGCTACATGTTATTCCATACGTCAAAGGAAGGTGATGATAGGTCACACCTTCTGAAACAGACGTAGGTAATTGCATACAAACGTAGCAATCTCTCACATCCATTGTTTCTACATATTCATATAACAACTTTGTGAAAACGTTCTTTGAAAAATCAGTTATGGATCTATCCTTATGTAGCTCGGCACTATCTATTAATGTTGATGTGTTCTGTATGTTAACTTCCTTCCTTTGTGTTGTTCCCTAATATGGACGTTTCTTCTACCGCTAATCTAATTGGAATGGTGATTGCTAAAATAAGCCAAACAAACATTAATAAACCTGTACAAAAGAAACACATTCTACACCATCTACGTAAAAACTCACATCTAGGTCTTCTATTCTCTGTGTCTACCATCTTGTTCTATTATCTATATATATATATATAAAAATGTGTCACCACACCTCAGAATGACGTTTCAGCCACTCTACTTTCTCACTTTGTCTCGTTTGGTACTCTCCTTAGTTCTTCTCAGAACTCTTTCTTGTCTTATTCAGGTTTTGAGTGTCCAGTCCGGGTTTTCTTTTTAATCTCTTCAAACTTGTTGCACTTCACTTTCACCCATTTGTCTGCAACTTTCTTCTGGGTTCTCGTGAGTGTTTTCTTCTTCTTTGATGTCAGTCAATGCGATGTATAGCCACTCAGGTGATTTATATTTCAAATTAGCTTTCTTCACTCTTTTAGTTTTCTGCAGTTGTTTTCCACTTTGTTTTCCTTGCTCCCTTTGACTTGTTATCTCATTTACTTGTTCTGCATTATCTCTATTTAAATTTATAATTTTGTATCTCAGTCTTTTTACTTTGTGGGGCCAATTATCTCCTTTTCTCGGCTTTTTTGGTTCACTTTCCTTTTCCTCTCGTTCAGCTCTCCAAGTTCTCTTTCTTGGTCCTAATCTCTGCTTCCTCTCTTCTTCACTTTCTTCTGATTCTGTTTCAGACCTTACTTCACTTCCTCTTATTTTGAACTTTATGATTTCACCTTCTTTGTCTGGATCTGAACCTTCCTGTGTCTTTTCTGTTTGGCCACTTGCTTCTATCCCTCCTCGAGGTTCTTCCGAATTCTCGTTGGTCTCTGTCTGTTTCTAAATTTCCCTGTTCTTTAGTTTGTTGGTCTGTCCCTATTGCTCCTCGGGTTTCTTCCGATTCTTCTATCTCTCTATCTGAATCTATCCCTCCCTCGTCTAATTCGACAATTTTTGAAGGATTTTTACCATAGCTTGTGCTTGGCTGATCAATGTCACTGTCTCTTGGTTCAGTTTCTTCGTTTATGATGTCAGTTTTCCATTTATTCTTTAGCTTTTCATCACAATCTGATTGGTCTGTTTCAGATGCTGAACTTGTATCTGATATTTCCAGATGTCGACTTACGGGTCGATCTTCAAGTTCTGGAACCTTTGCTATTTCAAATTCTTCTCCTGTTGTCAAATTTGTACCTGGGTCTTCCAGATGTCGACTTACAGGTCGATCTTCAAGTTCTGGAACCCTGTTTGTTTCGTCTTCTGCATCGGATGCTGAACTGGTATCAGATATCTCCAGATGTCGACTTACAGGTCAAGCTTCAGGATCTGGAACTCTGATAGTATGGCTGGCATGTACCCAATTTTTCACTCCTGGACATTTGACTGCAGTTGTTGTCACCAGGATCACTTGTCGTGGTTGGTCCCAGCGAGGAACCAAACAGTTTCTTCTTCTGTGGACTTTTATGCGAACCCAGTCTCCTGGACTCAAATCATGAGCTGGTTTTCTTTCGAGAGTGGTCGCATCCGGTCCAACCTGATGAAACACAGAATGTACCACATCAGCTAATCCTTTGCAATAATCCAACACGAGATCATCAGTTATAGTCAGCAGTTTGTTGTCAGGTACATGTGCTTGTCTCATTGCTCGTCCCATGATTATTTCGTGGGGACTCAGACCTGTTTTCCTATCAGGTATGCTTCTGATAGTCATTAGTACCAATGGTAGGGCATCGGGCCATTTGAGTCCTGTGGCTTGACACATCTTCCCTAACCTATTCTTTATTGTTCCATTCACTTGTTCTACTACTCCAGAAGCCTCTGGTCTGTATGCACAGTGTAATTTCTGTTGAATGCCAAGAGCTTCACATATCAGTTGGATTAGCTCATTTTGAAAATGTGTTCCTCTATCTGTTTCAATCGTTACTGGAAAACCGTACCTTGGAATGAATTCTCTCAGCAAGAGTTTAGCTACTGTAATTCCATCATTCCTTCTGGTCGGATAGGCTTCCACCCAACGAGAAAACAAACAAACGACCACAAGAACGTACTTCAGTCTATTGCTTGGGGGCATTTCTATGAAATCTAGTTGCATTCTAGTGAAAGGACCTCCCTCTCGCCCTATTGTTCCTAGACTCACTACTGTTTTCCTTCCTGGATTTATCTGTTGGCAAATAAGACATCTTTGACAGAGACTTTCAGCTATTGCTCTGAATTTTGGGTTATACCAGGTTTGTCTGAAAAGTCGGATCATGGCGTCCCTTCCAATATGAGCTTGTCCATGGTACATCCGTGCCATGTTAGAAATCATGCTATCAGGCATAACTGGTCTTTCATCTCTATAAACCCAAATGTCATCTTCCTCCCTGTTCCTGCATCCTGCTTTTATCCAACTATCTTTTTCCTCATCATTTGCTGCTTCCTGTAATTGTCTTACTTCAGCCCATGTTTCAACAATGTTAGTAAACAGCAAGGGACATGGAACATGCTCTCTTTCTCTTCTTCGATTCAATGAAACTGCATTTTTAGCACAATATTGAGCTATCTCGTCGGCATATTTATTGCCCACGGTTATAAAATCTTCCCCATTTTTGTGCGCAGCACACTTCACCACTGCAATCTGTTTAGGCAGCTGTATCGCCTCAAGCAATTTCTTCACAAACTCACCATTTCTAATTGGAGTTCCTGCAGACGTCAAGAAACCTCTCTGGGACCAGATCTGTCTAAAGTCGTGGACCACTCCGAAGCCATACTGGCTATCTGTGATCACCGTAATTCGGACATTCTTTCCCAATTTGCACGCTTGAATCAGAGCAATCAATTCAGCCACTTGGGCGGAACGTATCCCTCTCAAACAAGATGCTTCCATTATTGCAGCTACTGTACACACAGCATACGCCGCACTCAAAACTCCTTCACTCGTCCTCAGGCATGAACCATCCACAAACATCACATAATCTGATTCTTTTAAAGGCTCATCCTTGATGTCTGGCCTTGGTTTCGTACAATATTCAAGTACATCCAAGCAATTATGATCAACTTTATCTTTGTCTGCCACACTCCCTTCATCCGGCAATGATGTCGAAGGATTCACACTTGTGCATCTGTCAATGGTTACATTGTCTGCACTCAAAATCACTTTTTCATACCTAGTCAGCCGACTATGTGTCATGTATTGAGTTTTGGTTCTTGTCAAGAGAATTTCGACTGAGTGTGGAACATATACTCTCAGTGGATATCCCATCACAATGCCTTCACTTTGTTCCAGACTCACACAAGTAGCAGCTACTGCTTTCAGACATCCAGGCAACGCTTTTGCTACCGGGTCTAAAACAGCTGAAAAATATGCGATAGGTCTTTTCATATTTCCATGTCTTTGCACTAAAACTGAAAGTGCACACCCATCTCTCTCACTACAATACAGCTCAAATTCCTTTTCATAGTCAGGCATTTCCAGTGCCGGTGCTTCACACAGTCTTGTTTTTAGTTCTTTGAATGCTTTCATTTCTTCATCATTTAATTCAAACGGATCTTTAACATCCTTTTTCGTTAATCGCTGTAAAGGTTTCGCAATTAACGAAAATCCACTTATCCACTGTCGACAATACCCAACCATTTCAAGGAACATTCTCACCTCTCTTTGTGTCTTTGGAGCTCTCATTCCTCGGATAATTTTTATTCTCTCGGTCGTTAACTTTTGCACTCCCTTTTCAATTTTATGACCTAGGTATTGAACCTCCTGTTGACAAAACTGTAATTTAGACGGGGACACCTTATGTCCTCCTTCGGCTAAATGGTTCAGTAAAGCAATTGTGTCAGTAACACATGCTTCTTTGGTTTTTGATGCCACTAATAGGTCATCAATGTACTGAACCATTACAGATTTTTCAGGCATTTTTAAATCTTCCAACGATTTCTTTAGGATCTGATTAAAGATTGAGGGACTTTCTGTATACCCCTGAGGAATTCGGCACCATGCCAAAATACACTCTCCGAACCGGAACGCAAATAATGGCTGGCTATCTGGGTGTAGCGGAATAGAGAAAAATGCATGGCACAAATCAATGACTGTGTACCATTCCGCATCACGTGGAATCTGATACAGTATTACAGCAGGGTTTGGTACAATTGGACAACAAGGAACAACGATTTTATTAACCTTTCGCAAATCTTGCACTATCCTATATGTCCCATTTGGCTTTTTCAGTCCCATAATAGGTGAATTACATGGACTGCTCATTATTTCTTTCAATATTCCCTTCTCAATCATTTTATTGATTACAGGTGTTATTCCTTCAATAATTTCTGGCGTCAATTTATATTGTGGAGTATTTGGGTAATTTGTTCCTTCTCTAACAGAAATTTTAACAGGGTCTACTCCTCTCATTAACCCTATGTCTTCACCAGTAAAATCCCATACCTCCTGTCTGACTGTTTCTTTTAACTCAATTCGGATTTTCTCTACATCAAACACAGGAAACATGTCATTCACTCCAGGCTCTAATTCTGGCATTGTCATTTTATATAGTACATCTTCATCTGGTGTCTGAAATGCAATCCCATCCGGTGTACAATAAATGGTGCAATTCATTTTGCAAAGTAGATCGCGTCCAAGTAAATTTACAGGACTACAATCACACACCACAAATCGGTGCATTTCTCTGAATGGTCCAACTTTTACCTCTACTAATTTGGTAAGAGGCGCCTTAATCTGCTGGTTTGAAACACCAACGACTTGGATATATTCACCTGAGAGAGGAAGGTTTGGAATTTCCACTGATCTAACAGTAGAACGGGTAGCTCCAGTGTCCACAAGGAATGTCACATTTGCACCATTCACTTCTCCATCCACAAATGGACCCGTCTGGTCTACCTCTAGAGTTGCGCCAAGTACGCACTCTTCCTCCTCTCCTAGGCACCGTCATAAACTTTCATCCGATTCATTCCCATCCTGTCGTAACCAATACTGCGATATCGCAGCTGCGCCCGACAATTGTGTTATCTGCTCTCCTCCGTAGAATCCTGTCTCTGCACTGTATCTCTGAGGATTTACACTCTTGGGAAGTGGTGGTTGTGGCACCTGACTTTGTTGAGTAACTACCTGCGGTTGCTGCAGTTGTTGGTAACTCACCTCACTCTGCACCTGTGGATTTAATGATTGATTTTCCGTATTAGTTTTTGGAGGAAATTTACACTCGTTTCTCCAATGTCCTAACTTTCCGCAGTTGTGGCATGGCCACTTCTTCTTTGCCTCTTCTATACTCATCTGACCTTTGCCTTTACCTATATTCGGTTTGGATTTAGTTTGTCCTGTCTCATTAACCTGATTATTTAATTGAGCTTCTTGTTTTTCTGCAACTTTCACTTGTGCCCACATCGCTTTCTCTTTTAATTTATGATATCTACATTCAATGTCATCACTACAATACTTGGCATACCTCAACACCTCGTTCACTGTGCTGTTTTGCCAACATATCATGTGCTGTTTAATCATTTCGCTTATTTCTGGTTTCAACCCATAAACAAATCTGTATACAAAATGACTCATGTCCTTTTCATTCAGAGTCTCATAACCACTATACTGTTTGAAAACTAAAAACAGCCTTTCATAGTAGGCATGTACAGACTCCTTACTCTCTTGTGTAGTTCTGTCAATCTTTACCCAATCAGTTTCTTTGGGTTGAATTTTGTTTTTCAAAAAAGTAATAACCTGGTCATACTTCCTCATTACTTCTGGTCCTGGCGCTCCTGTTTTTGCGTCTCTTGGGCATTCTACTGTCGGCCAATCAATGGTAATTTTACATTCTGTCCATAAATCGGCTGGGACTACAATATCAAACAATCCATCCAAATCTACCCACAACACTTTCGAAACTTTGACAAACCTTTCCACTTGTCTGTACCATTCTACAGGTTTTTCTCTCAATTTTGGAAAGTCATTTGTAAATGACAGTATATCTTGTCTGGACCATGGGACATGTACATAACTACCTCCTGGAGTTACTCATCGGATACTCCCGTACTACTGCTTCTTTATCTGTCACCGTAAAAGCCAAAGACGCTTTTTCGGTTGTTCTCTCATTTCTTTTAGTCCACCTGCTTCTCCATCTGTCCACATCACCCCATTTTCTTAACAAAACGATCAATTCTTTTATCTGTGTTAAACGTCCTGACGTATTCAAATTCTCTATATCTTTCTCACAAAAATCTACTCTATATGGTTTCTGCAAACTCCTGACTTTTACAAATTCCACTCCTAGTTCATTCGCTGTCTCTTCCAATTTGTCATGTAAATTTCTAGCTCTCCAAGTAATACTTTTACACAGGAACATTATCTCATCGTCCTGGTATGTTTTCAATTTTTCTGTACCAATAGTCCCTAAAATCAACTCTTCCATATCTATCTTTAGCCTGATTACATCCAATGGTTTCGGTTCTGTCTCTTTATTTTGCAAATTTCTCATCCATTCACTTAATTCTTCTGGAGTTGGACCTACAGGTGTACTATTTATTTCTATCCAGTTTCTATTCCTCTCTGGCGTTTCAGATGCAGACTCGGTTCCCATTGGAATCCTTTTTATCTCACTCTCATTTACTGTCAGGTTAGTAGGAGGACTCGGTCTATATGAGCTGACCAAATCTCTTGCCTCTCCAGTTTCTGTATTTATCCCTTCTCTCATTCTTTGCATATTGGAGTTCATCGGGATGACTAAGGAATGCTCATCTATTTTCTGGTTCTCAAAAACTGGTATTACTGGTCCTATTGTCACTGGCACAGTCACAGCTTCCATGTTCATTGTTAACTCTCTTATTTTCTCAGTTAATTCTCTTGTGGTTTTTGCTAACTCAGCTGCATTGCCACTGTCAGATTTTTCACTTCGTGGAGTTTCTAGCTGTTCATTTGACCTATTTATATCGTATCTTCGTTCTGGACTTTTAATCCTCCCAGTTTCCATTGGCGGTGCATTGGGTGTCACCACCGCAGAATTCTGTTGATATGGAGGTGGGTTCCTGTTTATAATATCTTCCAGCAATTCATCCTCCATTTCGCTACCTCCATACCCGTACCTCTCTGTAACCGTATGTTTCTTTTTCTCTGTACACTTTCTTCCTGTACCCTCTTCAACTGTAAAGGCTGGAAACAAACCCTCTGTCATGTTAGCATATCTCCAACGCTTCATTCTGTCCTCATGATTCACTCCACATAACCTTCCAGGAACTAAACTATGATTCTTTGCACCTCTGTATCTTTCTCGTTCATACATCTCGTCTTCCCATTCACCTAACGCTTCAAACTGTGTTGGTCTAGGTCTTGGCTCAAGTTTCATCATTTTCTCTCTCAAATTTCGAAGTACAGCTATGCTAAATGAACCATTCTCTGGAAAAGCCAATACTCCATCATTCTGAGTATATTTTGTCCAATTTTCTAACCATATGCAAGTATGATAACCATATTTCAGCATCATATGAGAAGCTGGCGTTTTCAGGCGGAGGAATTACCTGTCTCTCTCTAGTCACTACCTTTTTGTCTTTCTTAAAGAAGTTCTTAATTTTCGCCATCCATGACGGTTTCTCTCTACAATACTCATAATAAGCCATATTTCATGATTCTTCTCTTCTGACAAACTTACAATTCGGTTCTGTTTACTATACGCTATTCGGACCTATCCCAGCGCGTCTCACACCAACGCACCAATCCGAAGTCTCTACGTCACTGTTCTTCAGACCTATCCCAGCGCGTCTCACACTAACGCACCAATCAGGGCGTTTCCAATGCACTGGCCAATCCCAGCGCAGTCTTTTGTCAACGTCAGTTCTACTCATGACCCCTCCTTTACAAAATTTATCGGCAGTTTGTTCTCGACTATATTTTATTAGTTACGACATAAAACACATGTCCATTGTCTGTTTTCGCTAAACAAAAGTGATAGTTCACTCTATCTTGCAAGAATACAGTTTCGTTCGATGAGTGTAGCACTTCCCTCTACCTTACCCTTCTTTCAAGGAAGGGGTAAACCCGTTTCTCTGGGGATAAAACACATGTGGAGAGTACACTGCTCCTGAGAATTAAGGCCAGAGTTTCACAAGAAAACCAGTTGCTATTTCACTCATACACGTTTTATACAGAAAATGTCCCTATCATAACACAACCTGTGTTATCACCAATTTGAAAATCAGACAATGCACTATTCCATGTGACTTCTCTTGCCACACGTGTCCACTTCCTACTTCCCGGAAGCTTCAAAATTTCCGACTTACATATAACATAGTACAATTCGACATGTAGTGTTAGACATGAAATAATCAATAATCACCAAACTAATCTATAGTAACCATAACTCTGCTACCAAGAAATCTGATCCAGCGCGACTAATTTAATTCCTTCTCCTTTGGACATGACATCCAGGTTGAAACACTCTTTTAACAATTATACAATATGACTGTGGGGCCCATAACACCGCCTAAACATTCACTCATCCAAATATTCCCTGGATCCCATCCACATTCACCTAGGAGAAAGAATTTAAAAACTGCTGGAGGAACGGGATACCTTTTTAAAGTTGACAAGATATTTTCTTAAACGTAATACATAATCAGTTTTAATCCTGTCGGTTCTAAGACATCAAGGTATTCCGCTCTTTGGTCGATGGACCAACTATTAGAATCAGTTGATGGTGATTAAGGCCAGCTCAATCACATTAAAACCTATTTAAAACATTACACTTATTATTGATCTAAAGAACCACAGACTCATAGTTTTAATTATAATAAAGTTTATCTACTTTCTTCAAATGCATGAATAAGATTCAATTTTATTAATCAGTTTAATACGTTTCAATATTATTATAAGAAATAAACTTTAAAAAGAATTTATGCATACCCCTTTTAGATGCAGAATAAAAGTTCACCAAGGCGGATCACAGCATAGAATTCCCAAAACTGACTGTCTGTCCCGCTAAACAGGCCTCCTCGACGGACCTCCTATACAGGTTTCCCGCATCGATCTCGTTCCTTCCCAGTCAAGTTTAAGCTAAAAATGAATAATTCTATTAAGAAAATGGCCTATAGAAAATAGCAGCAGTTCTTCAGCGTCAACGTCCAGTGCTCAAAAATTATGTATGAATGGCGCTCCTCCTACTTAAGAGTAGGTCCTCTTATACCCTACTACTAGCTTACTAAACAGAAAAGTTGCAAATCTTTGGGGACGAGAATCTCGCTAATTGGTCCATTGGAGGGGTGGCAAGCATCACCTCATTGCCCTCCTTGCTCAAACCGGTTCTGAAATTGTTTATAATTTTGTCCTTTCTCACGGCTTTAGGGTAATAGCAATCCGATTGACATTTCATCAAATGTGTCTTTCTTTGTAACTTTATTTTAAACAGTCCATTGTTAATTCACAGTTGCTTGTCCCCTGTTCTCACAGATTCACGCTGAGTCCTTCTTGGCACTTGCTTGGTGTCAGGTCAGACTGACCTTGACACTTCTCACTCTGGGCTCGACTTATAGCCACGTGATATGTCTCTGCGGCTTTCTTCCGCTTGGAAGCCATCTTTGCATCTGCGCATTGAACCCATCTGCCTCGGCAGCCATTTTTACAGCACGGCCTAACAGGCCCTGAACGAACTATCATGAAAACAAACACAATCATAATTAAAATAAAGAAAATAAGCCTTTTCGTTTCCCACCCGTCATTCTAAGTACCCCAATTAGGTGTTACCTAGCAAAAGCGACATGTAAAGCCATGTTTACTTACCATCCGCATTCATTTGCCACAATACAATTTACTACATAGCACAAATCATGCAATATCACTCTAATTAGTATGCAAACCTTTATATTAGTGTTATTTCACGTTGACAAATGTAAATAGGTTAACTTTGCACATAAATTGTCAGTTACCACTTATGTATAATGTCTATAAGAGACGTAAAATGTTGATTAGTCATTTAAACAATTAATAACATTAATTTATTAGCATGAATATTAGGGGGTTCAACATTTTTTTTAAATTTACCTTGCTCCATCACCGTCTTGTCCAATGCTTGATGCCGCTGTAGCCAATCCAGGGAGCACCCACAATGAAGCACACTGTGGAGAGTGATGTGAGCTCCTTAAACTAAAGCTACGGTACCAACCCGAGTCTTGCAGAGCGCTCGCCCTCCTAAATCAGACATTCCTGTGACCTGGCGCAGCAACCAAAGAGCCTGAAAACTCACATTCTTCCTCAAAATGAAAATCCGGCAAGAGGAGCCATGCACCCACTCTTGTTGCTGTTAGAAATCCTGTGATTCTTTAAACCAAAGATGTCCTTATTCTCGGCATTTAAGCTCATGCTTCCAGAATGTTTGTCTGTAAATAGGTACACACTGTATTGATGATTCAGTGTTTCTGTATCAGGTGAGCACTAGAGTGTTCTCCTGATATGATTAGTCAAGGTGTGCAGTGGGACGTGGTAATAGCGTTATAAACATGACCTTCGAGAATGGTGGTATTGGAAAAATTGCTCTTTTCCGACCTTCTGAGAATGATTACATATAAATCTTGAAGAAAGACCGACTTTGCAAATACCTTAAGGAGATGATGGACCAGAGGCCACGAGAAGTTCGTCTCTGCTCTTCCCTTTGATGCCTATTAGGTATTCGTAAAAGGAAACAAGAGTTCGCCCATCATTGTATTCCAGGTTCAGCATTTAGTGGTAGCAAGAACTGCTACTCCTAAGTGACTACTGCAAATCATTCAGACTCCTTTACAACATCTGTGGCCAAACACATCTGACAGCTGATGTTTTGGGAGTCATTTTACAGTCAGCTTTTGCTAGTTTTAGGAGGTGGCTGTGGCTATTTTCAGTCACTGTTTGTATTCACACTGCAGTTTCACTTTTTAAACGAAAGTTGTTAGTTGTTGAAAGAAAGTGCAATCATCTATCATCAGGGTCAAAGAACGTATAATCTTACTTCCTGTGCTTCCTTACTTCCTGTGCAATCAATGTCACATATTTTACCGCTGTGATTTAGGGAAAATGGCATAATACTTGAACCAAGATTGGATCCTGACCGGCCAGCTATAGTTGTCCTTATAGTACTGATTATACCCACTGAGATGCAGGGGATATTGCTTCTGTGAGAAGGTGTACCATGATTCATCGCAGTCATAGGATGGCTGACAGGCTAGTTTAGCTCAAGTACAAACTGGTATTCTAACTGCAGACAGTCAAGGGTGTGCTTTGTGCTGAACAGGATCTCTAGCTAGACTTGTGCCATCCACACAGAATTGCAACTGTTGAAGTTATATTGTAGCCCACAGGGGAGCTAATCCGCCAGTCATTGAGGACTAGAGCTGCACAGTGTTAAGGCAGGCATGGGTTCCCAGCCAATACAGTGTCTTCCTGTGCCATTCTTAAATTCCCCAAACTGCATTGTTATGCTGCATAACTTTCTAGAACATGCCATGGCTGGTTAATGCACGTTGAGTGCTTGGATGTGAAGTTAGTTTGGTTGTGACCCTAAGTGATTTGTTGGTTCCCGCGTTATATATTTGTGCCTAATTTGTTAGCTGACCATGTATATACAGACCACCGAAAGCCCAGATTTTTAGTTTAAGATGTCATTTTATCCACCAGTAATATGTTTGAGTTTTATGTATTGTGATGCCATTGTGGTAATTGAACTTATGACGCCATGGGGGTAACATTTCACTTTATTAGAAGGATTCTGAGTTGCTGATGGTGAGCAGCATTTTCTACAAAACCTCAATATTTGCCATTACCGCATAACAACCTGAAAGCCATACATGAGCCCGTGTGGTCATTCACAGAGTCGGTGTATTCATTCACAGCGCTGGTATCTGCCACGCTAAAGATGCAAGACCATTTTCTCTAACGCAGAAATAAGAAGTTTGTGTTAATATGTGAATCAAGAACCGGACAAAAGCCATGTAAGGACATGGGGATCACATCTCGGTGTGACAGACAGCAGGAACTTAGTGGCACAATGACAGGAGGCCTTTTCGATGGACGCAGATTGATTGTCATGTGCTCCCAAAGCAGAGCAGTAATTGGGAAACATTATTCTTTGTTCCCAAAAAACCAGGGGCTCTGAACAATGAGCTTGGCATAATATAGCGTGGGTGAAAGACGTCCCAATGAAACGTGCGATGAAAAATATGGTCAGTCGATGGCCATACTTTGACAACCATTATTTGTCATTGAATATGAAAACAGGGGACCAGGCACCAGCATGTTAATGTGTCACTTGAGCCAAAATAATTTAGATTTATTTCATTAGAATCCCTGTAGAGACTGGCTCTTGACTTCCCAGGTTTTAAAAGCAATAAGGTTTTTAGAGGTTTCTTTGTTAAAATTCTAGAACAGATGTTGCCCGGTGTTGTAATGATCTACTACGTTTTGTGTTCCTTGTCTTTGAAAGATTTTTTTCCCCAACATTGTTGTATCACTGTGCGTGAAGATAGTAAAATGTAATATGTACACCCTCACTAGGAGTAGCTCACAAAATTATGACCCCGGCGCAAACCCCCTGTTTTCTCAGCGCTTGTAATGATATGTTATGCAATCAATCAATCAATCAGAAGATTTGTGGAACGCTTCTTGTTACCCTTGGGGGTATCCAGGTGCTGGCAGGGTCCAGTTGATTAGCTGAATAACCAGGGCTTCAGGGACTTTCGGACCTCTAGAAGAGATGGGGAGGTCCGCAGATGAAAGAGTAGCTCGTTCCATGCCTTCGCTGCTAGATAGGAGGAGGAGTGACCTCCGCATCTGCTACATCAGATGCGTGGGGTGAGAGTAAGTGAAACGGAAGCAGAGCAAAGGTGTCTGGAGTCCTGATGGAAGTTCAGGTGGTGGTTCAAGTAGGTGGTTCCGTCTTGTATGCATGGGTCAGGAGCTTGAACTGGCATCTTTTCTGTACAGGGAGCCAGTGCAGTGCCCAGAGGTAGGGGGTGATGTGGACTCACCTAGGGAGATCCAGGACGAGTCTGGGTGCAGCGTTCTGTATGGTCCATAGTTGTCAGAGGAGGAGCACTGCGACCCCTGCGTAGAGACCGTTGTCATAGTCCAGTCATAGTCTAGTTGGCTGGAGATGAGGGCCTGGGTGATGGTGCGCCTTGAGCTTTGGGGTAGCTATTTGAGTCGTCAGACTTTACTGTACTTGATAATTACCTGGTGTGATAAAGTACGGCTTCTGAGTTTACAATTTCAACTAGTCAAACCTGCTAGAACTTAACTCAGGAAAAATGCAGATGATTACTGGGACATGTGTATTTAATTGCAGTAAGCTCATAAATTGTTTGATTATCTAAAATAACAAAAAAACGAAGTCTTTAGCTATGGATACAAGACTTTGGGGATGGTTTATATGTTAGCACAATGTATACTGTGTCGCAACATACCACAACATGAGGTCCCCCCTCCTTATTTAAGTGCGTGCAGACCTTCAGTTTGGCCACGGCAGAGACACTTCTGTCTCCGTCGTGGTCAAACTTCTCCGACAGTACTGGGGAGTAAGGGCCATCACAAGAATGACTACATGTCCGCCCTCCCAATTTAGATGGGCAGACATGTAGCCATTTTTTATTGTTTCTTACCGCCAGGTAAGACATGACAGTAAGGAACAGTAAAAACATTGTAATGCTCCCCCTGCCATGGAAGAAGACTCCCATGGAGAGGGGAGCATTATATTTTTCTTTTCCCATTTCAAGATTTTCTTTTTGTAAAGAGAAAACGATTGCTCTATGCTGCAGGACTGTGTCCTGCTGACTCAGCCCCGTAGCACACAGCCACGGCCGGTCCATTGGGGCTAAGGGGCCACGCCCCTCCACCTTTTGCCCCTCACGAACAGTGTCTGTCAGGCTGAACAAAGGTCAGCCTGACAGACACTGTTCATTTTCAGGTCAGGCAGTCAGGAGCCAGACTTGCACTAAATGCGCAGGCTCCTGGCTGCCTGAGCTGAACTTTGCTGGGCTGAGGAAGTCACAGCTCCTGTGGGCGTGACCTCCTCAGCTCAGCAAAGGTCCCTGAGGCCCTTCCCTCATTGATGAGGGGTAGCGTCACTAATTGCCTCGCACCTGGGTGCTTCAGTTTTAAGCCCTGAAGCGCCCAGGGTCGAGTGTCAATCAGTGACACTTCATCACAGCGTCAGGTGGGGGTCAGCAGTCGCACTGACCCCATCCCACTATGTGATGACGTTGGGACTGCTGCCTTCCCTCATTGGCTGACCTTAGGTCAGCCAATGAGGAAAGGCAGCAGTCCCAAGCTTCCTGGAACCTCCAAGGCAGAGCTAGCTGCAGGTAAGTGTGTGTTTTTCTTTTAAATTAATGTTTGGTGCATGCGTGCGTGTATGTATGAATGTTTGGTAAAGAGTGTTGTGAATGGATGTGTTTGTGTGTGCATGTGTGTGAATGCATGGCTGTGAGTGTTATGTATATGTGTGTGTCCCGTTCGCCCCCTCCCTCCAAAACGTACCTGCCTGCCACTGGTAGCACAGAGTAATATGCATTAGCAGGAACCTCCGTGACAGTGGTTCCTGGCAATGGTTTTATAAATGACCACCTACTTGGTGGTCATTTATAAATTAGGCATGCAGCCTCTCCACCATGTGGACAGAGTAATTTACTCCATTCCCATGGCAGAACGGCGGGCCGTCCGCCCAGAACTAAATCAGGACCTTTGTCTATAAATTGATCTACTCTTTCCTTTTCTCATCAGTGCTGTGGCAATTGGTATCAGGATTGGTAGAATGAAACAACACCCCAAGGAGTACCGCCAGCAGTCCCAATCGCCCACCTGTTCTGATCAAAATACTGAATAGTAATAGCTCAAATAGGGACCATGACGTGGAAATGGTAAGACACCAAAGGCACTGGGACAAAGTGGTGCCAACAGCAATCTCAGATCATCACAAAACTATTACTTGGTAATCTTGTCAACAAGAATACAATACAAAGACTTTAGAAAATGTTTTGGATAAAACTGACATATCCACAGCACATGAATCTATGGCAATGATAGACTACATCTCACTTGGCTCAGGACTGTTACTTGCCCCAGGCCTACCAGGATGCAAGCCCAGAGCCGAAAGATGCAGAGGGGAGTAAGGCAGCACTGAAGAGATGATGGGGAGGCTGGATGCCAACTGGAACAAGATCAAAGCATAACAAAAGGCAAGAGGGGAACATTGAACCCCAGAGCAAGTGTATACATCCAACTACAAGATATGCTTTAATTGAGGGCTGTAACGAGGATGGAAGCAATCTCACAAAGAATTTTAATACTACCCCCTCTAAGACAAATTAGGCTGCATGATGTAAAATAAGTAGAGTTTGTCCAAGCAAAAAGATGGCCCTTAAGAAGAGAGCACAAGAGTTACTTCTATTAATACATCCCTGCTTGAAAGACTTGCTTGAGACCAAAACGTTTTGTGACCTGTGCACTAAATTGGAGACAATACAAATTCCACCCTACCCTTATCTCGTATCCTTCAGTTCAACACAGCAATAGCAAATTAGGTCTGGTGTTTGGACTCTTGCAATAAATAGGAGTGCTCGGACAAAGATGAATACTGTCTCTAAATTAAATGAAAATGGAAAAATAAGGAAGTTCTCGGAGTTAAGAGGCAAACCGGTAATTCAGTCATATCTTTGGATTTCTGTCTCTCAAAATGGAAGTAAAACGGTCATGAGAAGTAATGGGAAATCATGTAGGAGAAAATAATTCAAATGATATTTTGTGAGAATGTTCAAGGGATTCATAAACAAGAAAAAATGTCCTTTGTTGAAATCGGATAATGAAGCAAGTGAATTATGAAAACCTAATGATGGAAGCAGAAAACCCTTTAATTGATTCTATGGAATGTTGCTAGGTTTGAGAGATGTCTGAAAGAAAAGAGAGTTATTAAAAATGTCTACTTGTATGATGCTATAAGTACCCAAGAAACCTGCTATACAGCAGGTTGTTTCCTAGCGAAATATGATGCATTCAAAAAGGAAGATTTAAAGGGTCCTACATGGAGGGCTAAGGGCAGACTTATCTGTAGCTCCAGTGCTAGTGACCCCAGTAGTGATATAGCGCTTCAATTAAAGATTGAAGTGGGGGTACCACTATAAATCAGCAGTGCCTCCATCCGCCAAACGGGCGGTTCCTCCACCCTATTTACAGTCAAAGAAGCGTGGCATTTACTGCCCATCCACCATGGAGCCTTGAAGACACGGTAATGCTCACTCCATGCAATTGAGAAATTTAGAGTGGGGTAACCATCACCTGTTTTTCCCACCTGGGACAATGTACAGTGGGCCCCATGAGCACAGAGAAAACTCCTTGTGAGCCAGGGTCATTTTTCTATGTCCTCAAGAAGAAAAGAAAATGGGTGGGTACATCAGACATGACGCCCTTTTAGCAAAGTTTCAGTGTATTCAGCAGAGCTTCAACAGTGACTGCTCTGCTGTAAGCACTGATTCCCTCAAGTACATGCCAGGTGGGCCTCCGCTAACCTGTTGGCCTGGTAGGCTGCTTCCAGCATCTCCATGATCTCAATATTCTGTAATGAATTCATTTGCTTTTTGGCTGTCAGACCTTTCTAACTAACAAACGTAAAAAGGACGTGCAAACTTGAAATGTATAATATTCACCTAGTGCCTACCTGTAACACTGGTGAAAATGCAGCACATATTTTTGTCAAGGCATAAATTCAATGATGGATAGGTTTTGCAATTTGAAGTTACAGTTAACATGTGTTTTTAAATTGCAATCTATTGCTGGAGGGAAAAGATGATTTCAATATGTGATCAACTGTGGGATATTTCTGCTCTGTTTTTTCGAAAGTGAAAAGCGCGGAAAAGAGGGCATTAATTTGAGGAACAGATATCAGTTTAGGGTGCCTATTTTCTGTTTTGAGAATGATTGTTCAGCACTAATAGCACACAAATCACTGTTGGACTTGGCCCTATCTGCAGGGTCATCCCCTAACTCTTTGCCTTCACCATCCTATTTTCTGAACCATTTTTCTTTGGGATTTTAAGACTCTGTGCACTTTACCACTGCTAATCAGCGCTAAAGTGCTTGTGCTCGCTCTCTTCAAAATGGTAAAACTGGCTTACACCCAATTAGCGCATTTAATTTACTTGTAAGTCCCTAGTAAAGTGGTCTCACATGTGCCCAGGACCTGTAAATTAAATTCTACTAGTGGGCCGGCAACACTGATTGACCACTTATGTAGCCTTTTAAACATGTCTCAAGCCTGCCATCTCATCTTGTGTGTGCAGTTTTAAACTGCTATTTTGTCCTGGCAAAATAAACCATTTGCCAGGCCTAAACCACCCTTTTTAATACACATAAGTCGCCCCTAGAGTATGTCCTAAACAGCCATAGGGCAGAGTGCAGTGTATTTAAAAAGTTGGACAAGTACTTTTAACTTTTAAATGTTCTGGTAGTGAAAAACTCTTACATTAGTTTTTCACTACTGCAAGGCCTACTTCTCCCATAGGATAAAATCAGGTTACCTTATTACATTTAATAAGTGATAACTTTCAATTGGGAGCAAGTAGGAATGTCGAATTTGGTGTCTAATGAATTGTAATTTAATACCCTCTTTAATGGTAAAGTTAGACTTGAAGTCATAATGCTGAAAATGCCACTTTTAGAAAGTGATACAAAAGGGGATGATGGACGGAACGTTTGAGCCAATCAAACACTCACCCCCAGTCAACTGATCTGGGTTTAATCCATCATCATTCTTTAGCTCACTCCACCACCCCAGTTCAGACATGGCCATATGAAAATCAGTCTGACCCTGTGCCTCATGGGAACAGTACAGCCCGAACTGCCAAGCCATGTCTTCCCTGGACCGGAAACAAGCATCCTAGGACCGGTTTCTGGCATTCCAGCCGTCATCAGCCAGGCTTGCTTGAATCCAGTGGCAAAGTGAGCAAGGGACCCACGTCTGGGCATACCCCCGCCAACTTAGGGCGAACAAAGCGATACAAAAGGGGATGATGGACGGAACGTTTGAGCCAATCAAACACTCACCCCCAGTCAACTGATCTGGGTTTAATCCCCTTTTGTATCACTTTTAGAAAGTTGGCATTTTCTGGTCCCAAACTTTTGGTGCCTGCAGCCTGTATCCTGAGTCACAGGACTATGAGTAGCTGGCATTTGGTCTTGGTGTAGTGCTTCCAGACAGTGAGACAAAGGGGAATAGATGTTGGCAGGATGGGTCATCTCTGAGGGGGAGGAGCTGTCACCTACCACACTTGCACATCACAAAGACTCTGCCCCAGCACACTCATGAAGGGTTTGACACTAGTGTTTTGTGCCCCCAGACAGGCTGGGACTAGGACCGGGAGACAGGAAATTCCAAATACCTCTGGGGATGGAAACCTCCGGAAGCTTCTCCTACTCCAAAACTGGAACCAAATATAAATATTGGACCCTCAGACTCAACTCTTCAGTACCCCTCTGGACCTGTGGAAGACTCAGAAGGACTGCTGTGCTGCTCTGCTGCAAGAAGGACTGCTACTCTGCTGCCCTGCTGCTCTTCTGCCTGATGCTGTGCTGCCTGAGTGAAAAGGACTGGGCCTGCATCTTGAACCCGGGACCACCAGAGTGATTCCAAGGGCTAGTTGGCTGGCTTCCTGATCAGAACCTCAGGAACAGAAATTGCCCCAACCACCTTGAACCCACCACCTAGACTCTGTCTACTGTTAGTCCTACTCCCGAAGTGGTGCTACCCCAGTCCGGGACCCTTGGAAGTGGGCCGGAAGGTGTTCCGCCAGCCTAGCTGTTGTCCAAGCAGAGCTGAAGCAGTGCCACTTATTGCCTCGCAGCTCCTCATCGGAACCGCTGCTGAACGATAACTTCCTGATGCATGACCCCGCAGCTCTTCGGAACCACCACTGCACAATGCCTCCTCAATGCAGGATCTCACATCACAGCCCCACAACTCCTCAGAACCGCTGCTGCACGATGCATCTTTGATGCAGGACATTGCATCGCAGCCCCGCAGCTCCCTGGAGTCGCCGGAGCGCAACACATCTTCAACGAAGGACCTCACATCGCAGCCCATCAGAACCGTTGCTGCATGAAGCATCCCCCGTCCTGGATCTCACAACCCGGATTTAAAGTACTTTGTTCAGCGGGCCTAACTTGGTCTCTGTATCTGGCTCAGCCTTCAGGAGCACCTGGCTGGAATGGTATCCCCATAAACATCTTAAAATTTGACAGACCCATTTGGGCCCAACCAATGTTAAATCTGTTTAGTGCAGTTGAAGTTTACAACGAAATATAATTCCAGACTCTTAGCTTGGCTCAAAATTTTATCCAATCATCAAATAAAGCAATCCAAAGTGCGTAAAATTGTAGACTGATAGTCTCCTTGACAGTGAATCAAAACTGTATGCAAAACTAGTTCTTGAATAATTGGAAGAATGGTTTGAAACAACAAACCTTCCACCATTCTATCAGGTGGGCGTAAGGAAGGGATGCAAGACCCTAGACAATATACTTGCCTTAAATATCAAGGCTGAAGAACGTGTTGGTGATTGGAGAAGAGAAGAGAAGAAAGAGGTTATATATGTGTTTTCTGGATATTTGTACTGTGTTTGACTGAGTCAACTGTACAAACTTCTGGAGAAAGCTATGTCACATGAGAATTTCCCCCACCCTTCTTAGAGTCATCCAATGACTTTACTGCAAAACTTGGGTCTGCATTAAAGTGGGCGATGGACCACACCTTATTCCTCGCATATGGATTGTGAGAAAGTTGATCAGTAGTTGGAGAGGATGTGGGTCTACACAGAGTAATAATGCCACTATTTCTTACTCTAGGTACCCTTGGTAGCTGTAGCACAGGAGCAGGCAGGCTTAACTTTGGAGAAATTGTTGAAGCATTTATCAGAACCAAAATAATTAAGAGGTAGAAAACACAATAAAAATCTCACTCCAATTTAACAAATTAGAGAAAATGTTAATGAGCAAATAGATACCAAAATGACAAAAGTTGGCACCAAAAAGCACAAAGGGCCAACTGTGGGTATCTGGTCGCTCTAGACCCGTGGTACTCATAGTACGGCCCGCGGGCCGCCAGCGGCCCGGCAGGCCTTCATTGGCGGCTCACGGACCTTTTCTTGCAGTTTCCACGGCCAGCAGTAAACACAGAAGATGACCGCAGGAGCATACATAGTGAATACGTATTAAATAGGTATACACTACGTATGCTCCTGCGGCCATCTTCTGTGTTTACTGCCGGCCTCTGTGACGTCAGGGCACCTTCGGAAAGCTTCCCAAAAGGCCCTTTAAAAGTCAGCTGTAAGCGCTTTCACAGCTGACTTTTAAAAGGGCCTTTTGAGAAGCTTAGACACTTGGGAAGCTTCCTAGTTTGGACAAAGACAGATAGAGGCGCAGGGACAGATGGAGGCGCAGGGACAGATGGAGGCGCAGGGACAGATAGAGGTGCAGAGACAGATAGAGACAGAGACAGGGACAGACAAGGACAGGGACAGAGACAGGGGACAGGGACAGACAGAGACAGAGATAGAGACAGGGACAGAGATAGAGACAGAGACAGGGACAGACAGAGACAGACAGGGACAGACAGGGACAGAGACCGGGACAGAAAGAGATGGGCAGACAGAGACAGGGACAGAGACAGAGACAGGAACAGACAGAGACAGACAGGGACAGACAGGGACAGAGACAGGGACAGACAGACAGAGACAGGGACATACAGAGACAGGGACAAACGGAGACAGGGACAGACAGATAGAGACAGGGACAGACAGATAGAGACAGGGACAGATAGAGACAGGGACAGATAGAGACAGGGACAGACAGACAGGAACAGACAGATAGGGACAGGGACAGACAGATAGAGACAGGGACAGACAGGGACAGACAGAGACAGGGACAGACAGAGACAGGGACAGACAGATAGAGACAGGGACAGACAGATATAGACAGGGTCAGACAGGGACAGATAGAGACAGGGACAGACAGATAGAGACAGAGACAGGGACAGACCAATAGGGACAGGGATAGACCGATAGAGACAGGGACAGACATATAGAGACAGGGACAGACAGACAGGGACAGGGACAGACAGATAGAGACAGGGACAGACAGAGACAGGGACGGACAGACAGAGACAGGGACGGACAGACAGGGACAGACAGAGACAGGGAGAGACAGGGACAGACAGACAGGGACAGACAGATAGAGACAGGGACAGACAGAGACAGGGACGGACAGACAGAGACAGGGATGGACAGACAGAGACAGGGACGGACAGACAGAGACAGGGATGGACAGACAGAGACAGGGACGGACAGACAGAGACAGGGACAGACAGAGACAGGGAGAGACAGACACAGACAGGGACAGACTGATAGAGACGGAGACAGATAGAGACATAAATAGAGACATAGATAGAGACATAGACAGATAGAGACATAGACAGATAGAGACATGGAAGATAGAGACATAGAGATAGAGAGATAGAGAGAGATAGAGAGAGATAGAGATAGCTAGAGAGAGAGATAGAGAGAGATAGAGAGAGATAGAGATAGCTAGAGAGAGAGAGATAGAGAGAGATAGAGAAAGATAGAGATAGAGAGAGAGAGAGAGAGAGATAGATAGATAGATAGATAGATAGATAGATAGATAGATAGATAGATAGATAGATGTGTGTATGCCAGGTCTGGTGGCTCAGTGGACGAATGCGTACGCTGCAGGGGCCTGTGTTCAACCTCATGGTCACAGTTTTTTTTCTTGCTCTAGCCCCGCCCCCCCTTCCCCACTGACCCCGCCCCCACCGGTGCGGCCCTCGGCCACTAACCACACTGTAAATTTGGCCCCGGGAGAAAGTTTGTGAGTACCCATGCTCTAGACCATGTCAAAGTCAAACGTTACGGCTGACCACGATGGAGTGTGAGTCAGATACAGGGACCAGGTTCATCCTGGTGGAAATTTATCTTCTGACTTAGTCATTTCTCTGGAGAAAAATCCTTGTAGGCTGGTCGGGGTGCAGGCAGGATCCGAGGAGGGGTTCGCCGACGGCGGAAGGCTGATGCTCAGGCCCTCAGTGAGAGTCTCGGCTCCGGTGCAAGTTCAGGACTCTCAAAATCGATAGCGGGAAAACTCCAAGCGGTCGAAGTCCGAAGTTGGGGCCCAGGAAGGTATCATCATCATTGTTGGGTTGCTGCTAGGTGTTGCTTCCAGTGAAGTACTTTACGCTCAGACTTAAAAACTTTTCTGGAAGTCAGGACCCTTCCAGCTGGGCAAACCAGCAAGTTGAGTCTGACCAGCAGTTCGGTCTGAAAGTGCGGCTTGGCGGTAGTCCGGTAGTCGCAGATGATTCTTTTGGCAGAAAGTTTAGAAAATGCTTTTAAGTGTCCAGTCTTGCAACTTCGAAGAGGGGAAAAGTAAACTATAACACCAGCCAAGGGTTCAAGACATTTTGGGCACCACTTAGGGGTAGGACTCAATCACCCAAAGCCATCAGCAGTGTCCAGAGCAGATCCAGTTGTAACTGGCCAGCTGGACTCAGCAGAGATTTGGGTTTCTTGCAGCTTTTGTGTTCCTGGAGCTGAACAGGTGGCCAGCCAACTTGCCTTCGAGTTTACTCTTCTATCCTGGTTACAAGTGGGGAGCAGGTCCAGCCCTTGGGATTTCTCTCCACAGGTTCAATAGCAGGTGCAGGCCTTCTTCTGTCTTCTACAGGTCCAGAGGTGTTCTGAAGAAGATACTGAGGGTGCCTCCTTATGCCCAGTGCCAGCCTGTAGGTGGGGAAATCTCCTGGCTGCTCCCTAACCAATGGGGTAAATGTTCTCAGGGGTGTCCCTAGCCAGGTTTGCAACACTTCCTGTGTGTTTTACTGTAAATTATCCAATAGTGCCCCTCTCTGCCTAGAGAACGAGTTACTTAACTTCGGTAATGCCTTATCTGGTAGAGACACTATCTAGCTGCAGATTCCTTACCTTAGAATTATCCCCAGTTTCTTTTCACAACTTCTCATGCCAGAAGCGTGAAGCCACGAAGAGTACTGACCACTGGTGTGTGCAACTAGGGGACTGAAAGAGGAGCCGCCCATTTGCAGAGCAGGGAGAATGGGTGGGTCGGTAAGGAGTCAGTGACTAGATAGTCTCTCTACCAGACATGGCGTTACTAAAGGTAAGTAACTTGTGCATCTAATAGAGACTTCTAGCCACAGATTCCTTGCCTTAGAATAGATACCCAAGCAATACCTCCCCGAAGGTGGTCCTGCAAACTGTCTCAGAACAGAAAGTCCTGAAGGACGAAATGGGCAAAGTGCCCGTCAACGACGGACCTGACTGTCAAGGCAGTAGTGTTTGGTAAGCATGTGCAAAGATGCCTACATAGCAGCATGACTGATGTCCAGGATAGGAACTCCACAAGCTAATGCAGTAGACCCAGCTTTGGTTCCAGTGGAATCAGCCCGCAGGCCCTCAAGGGGTTGCTTCTGGGCTAATTCATAGCACATAGCAGATCTTTATCCAGAGTACAATCAACCTGGAGATGGTCCATTTCTTCACTGCTTTCTCCTTCTTTGTTCTGGTGAATTAATCATGCTTTTGATATTCTGTGAAGCGATTGATATAAAAGGACAGTGCCCACTTAGGGTCCAGCCGGTGTAGTCTTTCTTCCTCCTTGGAGGGGTGAAATGGAGTACAGAAAGTCAGCAGCGTGATGCTTTGGCTGACATGGAATGGTGTCACCACTTTTGGCAGAAAAGAGGCACAGGTTCTGAAAACCTGTTTGTGTGGGATGAAGCTGGTGTATGGAGGGTGAACAGAAAGAGCCTGTAGCTCACTGACTTTCCTGGCTAATGTGATGACCACCAAGAAGGCTTTCTTAATCAACACAAGTCTGAAAGGACAGCTATGCATGGGTTTAAAGGGGGAACACATCAAAAAGGTTGGCTCTGCTGAAAGAAAAGTGGCTGGTAGCCCCATAAGTAGCTATGAAAGGGGCGAAAGGAAGAGTGAGATTGGTGTGGGGTCATGGTGACCGCCAACAACTGGGTGGTGAACTTGCTCTCCTTGAAGTGCTTAAACGATGAATTAACTTTTTCGCTGAGCAGGCAAGTGCCTTCAGAGGGCATATCCGTAAGGGATGCCTGGACATCCCCCAAAAAGCCAGATTACCTTAGCCAGATGTGGAAGTGGAGTGCCACTGATGGAGAAATGACCCTTCCCAGCGAGTCTCTGGTATCCATTCCGCATTTGATAGCAAACATTGTGAGTGAGATACCCCTGGCTGAAGTACCTCTATCAAGATATTGGTCTTGACCTCCACGGAGGGCAGCTGGAGGTCGAGGACTTCAGCTGGCCTCACCACCAGAGCAAAGAAAGCCCCTTCCTCTGTAGCTGCACTAGGAGGAGACTGCTCCTCATACTAGTTGTCGTCCTTCGATTGGACCACAAGGCCATGATGGGGATCAGGGTAATCGTAAGGATCCTCATATCCACCACAGCCAAACTCCTGACAGTGTCTGTCAAGGAAAAGAGGCACTGTCTCTGACCCGGTGCAAACACTGGGGTCCTGGCGGCGCCGGTGTTAATGTCGAACTACGCCAGTCCGACTCCATGTCGGAGTCAAGAATAACTATGGGCTTGGCACTGAGAACGGCGTCACAAGACTAAACCCTGGAGAAGGTTTGGATTCACAACCGGAGTTACTTCGGATCTGGGAGCGGATCCTGAGGGCCCGACTGGCACCAAGGGTGAACCCGCCGGCAGGAGTCCAGTCAGAACACCTCTCAGACAAGGGACCCGAGTGCGCTCAAGAGGGGTCTGCACGCTCAAATCTGAGGTGCACAGCTTCATAAAACTCCTTGAGTTGGGTGGGGGTCGTTCTGGCTCCAGGAAACTCAGGGAGGCGTGGAGCAGACTCGGGCTCAGGTTCGCGGGTGGAGTGCTGGAGTCTGCATTCGTAGTCCGAGTCCTCTGCAGTAGTATGTACACTGGTTTTGCTGGAGTCTCTTATTTTGGGTATGTGATGGTGTATCTAGAATTATCATAAATATTTGAGTGCTGTGTTGGAGAGTGACACTTTGTGTAGTTGCCCGTAGCCCAGCTCCAGTTTACAATCTGGCTCTTTGAGAGAACAGCATTAGATTTTCCCCAGGCATGCTAAACATTGGATGTCTCATATAGCACAGAATAAAACTTGGTCCTGGCTCCCTAAAGGCAGATAGTGCGGCAGTGATCTAAGTGTGATTCTAACCCTACTGAATCAAAAAGAACCATCCTAGGCCCTTAACCATGAGAACTCAGCATGTTCCACATCATCCATTGTATTTACACACTTACATCTTCATCAAATACACACTGCCACAGTGGGGACTGGGGAAGTCATCTTTATTAAAAGGTTACACCTTTTGATGGTGGCAGTTTTTGCAGCTTTATTTGTCAGATGTAGGTGAACCAAGGTGGGGTTGGAAGGTTATGGAGGTGATTAGTAGTGGACTGGAGGAACTAGGACACAATAATGGTTTATCTATCATCTGTTGACATAAAGTGAAGACCCCAAAGGAGTCATTTGTCTCAAAAAATCCTTCATAGATTTTAATCTGACTGTTTATTTGTTTATTTTGCAGGACTGAGTGCAGCAACTGTGAGGTGGGGGAGCAGTGTGGTGGAATTATGCACGGGAATGCTGTTACATTTTGTGAACCCTACGGCCCAAGAGAATTGGTAAGTTGTTTGATAATTTCCTTAAGTTATGTGCAGCAGTTTACTGCATCTGTCCCTTTAGATGTGATTGACAAACACATTAGAGAAGATATTCTGTGGTACTCTTTATCTAGAATAACATTGTGTTCAGTGGGCATTTTGACTGTATAAAAAGAGAGATTCTGTTAGCACTCAAAGGAGTCATAATTTGTGCATACAATTTTGTAATCATAAAAGCACTGCGCCACAGTAACACTTCTGACTACTCATGTTAGCTATAAGAGATATGATAATGGATGGGGTAAATGTGCTGATAACCAAGATTATATATCTTGTAGGGTATTGGCTAAAGGTCCAAAGTAAGTGCAATGGCCTCACTCAGAAGCGCTAACTGTTTTCTTTTCTCCACACTGTATCATGGGAAACACAGGAGGTGTACGAAAGGAAGCTCCCTCCCTTTTCTTCTTTCTGTATGGGGTAGTTTCCCATTTAGCTCATTGTGTAAACAATTCTCTTGTTCTCAGTCGTGAAATCAATCAAACAGCATTTGTAAAGTGCTACACTGTCGCCCCTAGGGCTATCTGGGTGCTATGTCTCAGTCTAAGAGCCAGGTCTTGAGTCTCTTTCTGAAGTCTGCTAGCGAGGGGGCTGTACGGAGCTGGATGGAGAGGTTGTTTCAGGTCTTGGCAGCGATGTAGGAGCATGAGCAGCCACCACTGCGGCTGCGACGAATCCCAGGGGGGTGCGAGGGCAAGTGAGGAGGAGAACAGGGGTCTAGAGGGTTGGTGGAAGTTCAGTCACTGGTTGAGGTAGGCAGGTCCTAAGTCATGGAGGGCTTTGTAGGCATGCGTGAGGATCTTGAACTGGTATCTCATCTGGATGGGGAGCCAGTGGAGGTCTCTCAGGTGGGGGGCGAGTGGGTTCATTTGTGGAGGTCCACGATAAGTCTGTCTGCAGCGTTCTGTATGGTTTGTAGTCTTCTGAGGGGCTGGGTTAAGATACCGTCATAGAGGGCGTTGCCGTAGTTGAGGCGGCTGGTGACGAAGGCGTGAGTGGCGGTCTTTCTGGTGTTGGTAGGGATCCATCTGAAGATTCTGTGGAGCATGCAAAGTGTGTGAAAGTATGAGGAGGCGACTGCGTTGACTTGTCGTTTCGTGGTCACTTGGCTGTCGAGGATGAGGCTATGGTTGCGTGCATGGTTGGTCGGTGTGAACATGGGTCCGAGTTTTGCAGTCCACCAGCTGTGGTCCTATGTGGAGGTGTTCTTCCCAAAGATAAGTACCTCAATGTTGTCGGAGTTGAGCTGGAGGCAGTTGTCTCTCATCCATTCTCTTACATTGGTCATGGCGTTGCAGAAGCTGATTTTGGTGTTGGAGGGGTCCTCGGTGTGTGAGAAGATCAATCGAGTGTCGTCTGCATAGGAGATTATGTTGAGTCTGTGGGATTTGACGACATCTGCGAGGAGGGTCATGTACATGTTGAACGGGGTGGGGCTGACGGATGATCCTTGTGGTATGCCACATAAGATGTCCTTGGGTGCAGAGGTGAAGGCAGGCAGTCAGATGCTGTGTGTGCGTTCTGTAAGGAAGGAGGTGGTCCACTTGAGGGATCTTGCTGTATGCCTATGTTGTCTGTTGATGAGGGTGCTGTGGGAGACGGTGTCGAAGGCAGCTGAGAGGTCAAGAAGGATCAAGGCCCCGGTTCTCCATGGTCGAGGAGTGTTCTGATGTGCGGTCTCAGTGCTGCGGTTGCCCTGAATCCTGATTGTGAGGCGTCCAGTAGGTGGTTATGTTCCAGGAATTCAGTGAGCTGTTGGTTGATGGCTTTCTCAAGTACTTGGCTGGGTAGGGGAGTAGGGAGATCGGACAATAATTTTTTAGATCGCTGGGGTCGGTGGAGGCATTCTTTAGGCGGATTGACAAATTGCTATTTGCTGATTACGTCGTTCTTGTCTCCAGGACACCATGGCTTTACTGAGCCTCAGAGACCAGATAACAGATTAATGTAAAACTAAATATGTAATATGTAATTCCCATAAGTCATTTAGACCAAACATACATTAGGATAACTTTCCAGAGCAGAGAGTCCTATATTTTGACTATCTGAGTACCAAGGTTGGTGATGACAACTGATGGGCCAAGCCAGTAGACAAGAGCACCCTATTCTTCTATCACAGGAAAAGTATCATTATGTGCTTTAGTGGTAAATATGCAGCATCTCGTCCACTTATAAAGCATAGAGCCCAAAGATTCGGTGGTGGTGAGTAGTATTTGATTCCATCCTATGAGGGTTGTGGATGCTTAGATTAGCCCTCACTTCCTTACTTGTTTGAGAACTGTGTGATCTGGATTGTTACTTTGCTTTGGTGTAGCTACCCAGGACAGTTGATAAAGTTGGTGAGCATCGAGGTTGAGCAGGGTGTGCTTCCCTGTTCTTGGTGGGGTGCTATATTACCTTCTACTTATCAATCTACTTCTAGACATGTTACCTCTTTATTCAATATTGAGAATATGCAGTCTCCAGTGTATTAATACAGCGTTCAGTTACTTCTATGATTGCAACACTGGCAATGAGGATAGGATTCAAACCCATGCTTGTTTGTTAAATATGGGTTTTAAGGAATTGTAGAAACCTGGCTGTAAAAGGGAACGTTTTCATGAAGAATTTGTTGAAGATTGCTGCTTGTACCCCTATCCTTCCGCTGCATCTTGAGCTGGACTTTAAAGTATTGAATCTGTGGGACCCGATTCATAAAGTTAAATTTAGTCGTAAAGGTAGGTTTATGACCAAATTTACACCTCTAGGATTGTCAGGATTTTCTGGCAGGCATAGACCAATTGAATTATGCAGAAATCTCTGCCATGAGTGCATTTTTTTC
Source organism: Calotriton arnoldi (assembly GCA_963921515.1). NCBI lineage: Eukaryota > Metazoa > Chordata > Amphibia > Caudata > Salamandridae > Calotriton > Calotriton arnoldi. Next base: position 704,249 of record CAWUFW010007543.1, on the reverse strand, counting down.
TCCACACCGAAAATCTTCCTCATGGGGTGGGAAGTTGTACTTTCCAAGCATGGTTAACCTTGGAAGTTTGTGAATGCACACAAATCTGGATGTTTTTGGGCATTCCCAAACTCCTCGCAAACAGATACATTTATTTTTCCAGGCAACAGCTGGCATAGATCACTTTCTACGCTGAGAAAGGGAATTGATCATGGCCAAATTTGGTGGTGGTGTATGTGAAGGACTTTCTCCACGCAGAAAAGGATTCTTGCATGGAGGAATTTTTTTTGCATGCATTTGAACAGGGGATCCTATTTCCCCCTTTGGGAGTTTTCTGGAGAACTCTGTACAGCAGAAATAGGATTCCACTAGGAATATCCAATGGCTTTCCCAAAACTATGCCTGGAAACCTGCAACTGCCACAACTCTGTGAACATTTGTGAATTCCATAAAGTCTGTAAATTGCATCGAGGCGAAGACAGAGATCTCTGCCTTGAATTTTCTGACTTTCTTTGTGAATGAACCCCTACTGGTCTGTTCAAAATGTAGTTTTATGAATACGGAAGGTTAGGTCAAGTTAGAAGAATAATGGTATAGGATGAGTGGGCCTCTGCTGTTAGTTGAGATGAGAGAAGGGCTTAAATGCATTAAGGAGTGCTTTTGTGGGGAAGTTGCTGATTCAGTAGTTGCGGATTGCAGATATTACAAATTTCCCAAATTGTCGGCCACGTTTTATGGATGGTGCCTCTTGTTTTTTTGGTTTCTTGTTAAATTGTTCTAATTTTGTTTGGAAAATAATCTGGCATTTGAGGATCGTTGACATATACATGTGTCAGTCATAAGATATTTTATGTTTTAGAGAGTTTGAAAAGAGTTATTGAAATTCTCTCAGATACATGCCATGCAGAGTGACTTTATCCATTTTTTCAAAGTGTATGTTTCTGAATACTGGTTTGCATATTTAAGTGTGCTGACAGGGTCTGCATTAGCGCTGACGATGCCCGGTGCGGCAATTTTTGTTGACACCTCCAAATGGCCACCTTCTCTACGTATCCCTCACTACCACCTTCCGACGATGCCCCTCATCTCTTAATTAACCCTTTTTCACATGTATTTAATTTCTTTTATAGCCCACAGTGCAGCACTTGTGCTGCTTGACCTCTCTGCTGCGTTCGACACTGTGAACCACCAAAAACTGTTGGAAACCTTGAGGGAGATTGGTATTATAGGAAAAGCGTATGCATTACTTGAATCTTATCTGTCAGGCCGGGAGCAATTTGTGGCTTTGGATAATTTAAAGTCACCGAATTTTACGCTACCTTGTGGAGTGCCACAGGGCTCTTCATTGAGCCCTACACTTTTTAATATTATGTCGCACCATTGGCCAGATTAATTAAGTCCCTGGGTTTCTCGGCAGTATCATACGGCGACGACACCCAGATTGTAGTTTCAGTGACAGGCTCGCCTGAAGATACAGCTGCACAGTTTCACACTTGTCTTCATCAAATAGGTGAATGGATGGCCTCCAATTGTTTGAAACTAAATTCTAGTAAGACCGAGGTCCTACTTTTTGGTGGCCAAACTAATTTTTGGTCCCCTGCTCTATGGCCGGTGGAAATGGGTCCATTACCTACCCCCACGAATAAGGTGAAAAACCTGGGAGTTACGTTTGACTCCATGCTTTTCTTTGAAAGCACGTCAACCAGGTTACAGCCCATTCCTTCTACACACTAAAACTTTTGAGAAGGATTCTTCCATTTATTCCGTCCGAGCTACGGAAATTGGTGGTTTCAGCTCTGGTTCTATCCAGAGCTGATTACTGTAATGGGCTCTTTATCAATCTGCGTAAGAAGTGTCTTTCCAAACTGCAAATTGTGCAAAATGCAGCGGCACGTCTTTTGCTGAATATTCCAAGATATAAACATGTCGCACAGGCACTTAAAGGATTGCATTGGCTACCGGTGAAGAGACAAATTGAGTTTAAGGCTTTATGCATTGCCTTTAAGGCCACGCATGACATAGGGCCCAGCTTCTTTAAACAGAATTTAAAGCCTTATATTCCGGTTCGCCATCTTCGCTCATCTCAGGCCCACAACCTGGTTGTTCCCAGGTTTAAAAAATGCTCCTGGGGAGGAAGGAGCTTTGTGGTCGGCACAACAAAACTGTGGAACTCCCTACCACTTGGGCTGAAACAAGAAACTAATCTGCTGGCTTTTAGAAAAGCGTTAAAGACCTGGCTGTTTAATCTCTGACGACTTTCTGGACCGGCCTCTGACTCATGAATGATGAATTTAGTGCCTTGACACCTTCGGGTGAAAGTTTCGCTCTCTACAAATTTCTTTTTCATTTCATTCATTTCACAGTAGTGTATCAGAGCACTTTACATCACACACACTTGTTATACAGAGAAAAGTAATCATGCAAGTGTGAAATTAATGTATAGGAAAGTTACGTAATACATTGAGGGCTGCATGGTGCAGGAGTTACATACTATTCATATTGGTAGGCATTATATTTTAAGAGTTATTAGGGTGGAGAAACTCAAAAGCAGGGTTTAAAATGTAACCCCGTGGTTGGAGTTGTCTGCACTAATAAGAATGTGTTACTACCCAAAGGAGCCATTTAGCAACCTTAGAATAATGAGCAATTGAGAAAAATAAGAACAAGGTACTAAACCTAGACCTTGCAGTTTGCAAGAAGCTTTTTGATGATGGTTCATACCTCACTGTGCTATATTGAAAGGATTGTAATTTATGAACTGCAAGTAACAAAAGGATCACTGTGACAAAAGCAGTAACCCACTGCATGAGTTACCAAAAACACAAATCTGAGATTTGCATGTTATGTTGTGCTTTTCAGAAGGAACATTAACCCTCGGTGCTACTTTAACATGAGCCAGAACTGTAACTAGAGAAAACTCAGATCTCTCCAGCAAAGTACATTAATCACAAGCATAGTCTTAACATTTCTATTATCACCTGACAACGAGCTCTGCAGCGGGTGCCTTTAGCCCCCTAAGATATTTTCAAATGTAGCGCCCCGCGAGCTTGGCGCCAGGTGCAGTGGCACCGGTCGCATTGCCCTAAAGTTGGCACCAGTGCGTAATTTGTAAAAAAAATATGTACCAGGGCTCTCGTCAGGAGGCCACTGTTGCTTGCACCACACATTGCCCCTGCCGTGCTGCCAATGATAGTAACAACACAATTATTAACCATCACACCCCTCCAAGTGTGACAATTGGGACTATTTCAGGCCTCCAAAGCAATAAGAATGGCTAGGGCGGCAGGTAATAGTCATTTTTAATGTATATTGAATTCATAATTACCTGTTGTCGTGGTCATCTCTAAATTAGCTGGACAGCGCCACCTTGTGGCAGACTGTCACAAGCTCTGGTGTTGACAATTATGTGCCTGGTGCCAAGCACCAGAAAAGACCGGCTCAAATTAAGCTCTGGTTGGCACTGTGGGCTAGGGTCCTTTGCCAGTAGATCAGGCTTATTCTACTGTCATGTAGCTGTTTGGCTTTCAGGTTATCAGGATCTAAGTCCCAAATTGAACCATGGTCTTGATTGCAGCTGGGGAATTTCTATATTCAGTTTTTCTGGTCAACCATGGTGTTCACAGTGCCTGTTTCTGTGGCATTGGCATGATTTAATTGTCCTGATATTCTATGTGGAGACGAGGTTTAGAGGGCCAAAGATACGTTGGTCACTCCGACTTATTTTATGACAGAGAACAGATCCCAGTTTTGGTAGCTTTACATTTGTATTTGCAATATTTAATATTTGTTATTTACCTTTCTGTTTTATTTGCCGCTGTTATTGGTAGAGAAATATGTAAGGTTTCTACTGGGGCATTTGCTGCCACAAGGCAGCAGCAAGCCTTGGGAGACGAGCAGTGCTTAATTGGTAAATACATAAATAAAGAAATAATTTAATTAAATAAGTTCAGGGGCCCAAAGTTTTTCTTAAGAGCCTGCTGCTGTTGGAGCTGAATGCAGGGGGTGCCGAATACTAAAGCCGCTTAGTCTTTCCTCCTCCACGCATTCCAAGAATTCCTGTGCCTATATTTCACTCATGCAGGTTCTTTTTCACTCCTGCTTCTTTCTCCCTTTGTCGCTGTTTTCTGTCTTTTTCCTCATCCTCCTTTTCTGCCATCCTCTCTGTTGTTCTGAGTCAAACTCTGAGGATGGGAAATAAGTCCTAGTTCCAAACACTGAGTGATGGAGCCTCCACCTGCATCCACCTGCACAAATTAAGCACTGGGGTCCTGAATAATGTCCAGTAATAAGGAATTTAAAAAGATTTTTAAATGCTACCAGTGAGTCAATCCCTTCTTGGAGGATTCTGTATTACAGAAATGCCTTGGGGAGAGTATGACTTTCTCTTAATTATTTTAACCTCAGTTATTAAATTAGAGTGTAGACATTATGCAAATGAGCGCAGGTTCTACACTTTCACAAATTACATCAGAAAATCATCTGTGCCTTACCGAAATCCACATGTGAGGTCTCATTATTTGTGTCAACAGCACACATTCCCTAAACAACATAAGCATGCATTTTACATAGTGGTTATACCCCCCAAACTATAACATTATAGACTGTTATCTTGAAAAAGATTCACATTGGATTAGACGAGCATAAAATTTGTGTTAATTTGTGTAAAACATGGGGCAAGGGATTTGATGGAGTGCAGAATTTATACCATTCATGTGTGCCTAAAAGTTGTACCACAGCAAAAAACAGCCGCTATCGATATTAAAACCTTTGAGTAGAGATTTTAGATGTGCTGTTGAGGGAAGGACTCATTTTCACCCCTTCGCTGAGGCGTTTTAAGGCATGGGCAGAGCGGACGATTGCCCAGGGCCCCTACTTCCCATGGGGCCCCCTGGGAAAAATAACTTTCTCTCTAAATAATTTGTGTATTTTTGCATCTTAACCGTTAGCACATAATCCACTATTGTTACGCAACATAGGGCTTGAATCAGCAAAAACTGGAGAAAAAAATCTCAATCTCATTTAATTTCTTTATGCGACTAAAACCAGCATAAAAGTACAAAGAATTAAATACGTAAAATGTTAAAAACACAGGTTTAAAATAGTCTATCAAGGAGAATCAATTCATATATAACGTTTGCATTAAGATCAGCAATTTTCTAAACAATTAGCCACATCAAAACAAATTTCAAAGATGTTGCAAACAGGGGTCTCCAAAATACTTCTTTCCAGGACCCCCAAAATTCTTAAATTGATACTGCCCCGTCGCATTCCTCCATAGGCAACAGAACTCTATTACTCTAGGCTCATAATTGGAATGTTCGGTGGAAAACTACATCTGTGAATGGTAGTCCCCTAATGGGTCATTTATCACAGTCTCTAACTGCATAGAATGCCTTTCATTCACTTCAATTTACGTGAACCCTCTGCCCACTGCTTCTGCTGGAGTCAGGGAGATTACAGAAACAATTTCAAATGTTCCAGTGTGTAGTATTACACCAGAGACAAATGGTTGAGGGGGCTATGAAATGGCTACAGAGAAGCAACATCACATATTCATCCGAACCATGCAAAGGAAGGCCCTCTGCCAAACATCATGCTCACTGTAAATTACTTATCTTGTGTTCAAAGTCACCCATGGCATGGCTTCTATTTATTTATCTGCCCTAATCCCAAGACACACTCCTCCATGGCTATATGATACGCCATACTCCAATTCCCCTTTACCCCTTTGCAGTTGCTCAGACCACTACTCTGAAACACACTCCTGTTGGAAAGTGGATTATTGGTAGGGGCAAATGTAGGTCTGCCACTGGCAATAAGGCCACTAACACAGTATGGGGCTCAGAATAGGTCTTAGAAAATTATTCTTATGCTCAACCCTTGGTAACGTGGCTGCGAGTAGGCAGGTTTAACTTCAAAGACAGGTATGTAAAGCATTTAAAAACACCAATTCAGTAAATAATTAAGACACAACACAAAATAAAAATCCAACACCAATTTATAAAAATAAGAAATATTTTTATCTTTTAAATGACACCAAAATGAAAAACATCCACTGTAGGGAACCAGAGAGATGAATTTTTCAAGATTAGTCACTTTCTAGTGCTTAGAAACCAATAGTGCCCCTTTTAGTCATTTCGTTTGCTCTGACAGGGACACATTCACCTTTAGCAATTGTTCTGGAGGATCTCTCACCACTCTTGTGCAGCCCCCTCCAGCAGGCTGGGTCCTGTTAGAACTCCTTCCTGAAGTTCTTCTTGCAGGTCCCAAAGTATCCAACACACAATCCAAGGTTCTGAAATCTCCACGAGGGTCCTTGAAAGTGTGAGACTTCAATTCCCGCAATCCACTTGAACAAAACCCTTACAAATCCACTGGTAGTACTCCAGGCTGGGAATTCTTTGTGGTGATGTCCAGGTGAGCTCTGTTAACCTGTAACTTGCGGGGAGTCCACTCTATAGTCCTTTTGAAGCAGGTTTGATCCACAGGGCTGTAGTTTCAAATGGTGCAAAAAGGCGCAAACTTCAGAGTGCAGGCCTTTGGAAATGCACATCAAACTCTTCAGCGCAGACCCTTCTGATTCTCTTAAGTTTCAAGCAGCAGCTCTGAGGGGCTCTGCCCTTCTCAGATACTTATTCAGTGTTCTCTGGGGTCAAGCAGGAGGGCACTCCTGTCCAATGAGCTGCAGGGTTCCACCCAAAGGTCTGACCACTTCCTGCAGAGTGTGGCAAAATGCTAACCCAGAAACCACTATTCTTCCAAAATTCAATATGTCAGAATTTTCAGCAGGGAGAGAAGACCTGCCTAAACACACCCCTAGGATGGCTAATCTCCATAGTCACTCCCCCTTGCATCTGCTCATTCCTTTCTTAAGCCTAGCATCTGCCTTGGGTCAAAGAGGAGAGTTGTAAATGCCACTGGGGTCCTCCCCTTACTCTTGAAGTCCATGGTTTACGACTCCTCCCCTGCTCTGGCATTCCTATGCCCAGCAACCTCTCCTCCCGAGAGGCTTCCTAACCCCAGGGGTCATTTATCACCTCTTCAAAGCAGCCAGGCTCACCCACTTATCTCTGACCAATCAGGGCAGAGCAGTACAGGGTTGAATTTTGGCTTACAGACAAAAAAATGTATAACTTCTTGTCTGTACATTTTACAATAAATTCAACAATACCATATTGTTGGATTTATCATTACCATTCTACTGAGCCCTTTAATCCTAGTTTTATGGCTTTTCTTTCTCCAGTTATTAACTAATAACCTTTTCCAATGTTAACCTATGGCATGGGATTTGCAATGGGAAAAGTGACTTGGGCCATTTTTCGAGCACCAGGGCTTATAAAAACATATTTTATAAGTATGCTACATATATCTACAGGACCCCCACCCCAGGAACACCTAGGTGAGACTTTAGGGGTTCTGAATATGTAAAAATATTGCAGATCCTCCCTCCACAGTGCTCCTACCACCAAAGTCGATTTTGGGCAGCACTTTATCATAATGTGGGGAGTGAAATGTGCAATTTCACTTTACCCAGGGCATATAAATCTCATTTTATAAGGGTCCACCTTATAGATACCTGACCCCCACCCCAGGGACACCTAGGGAGACCCTGGGGGTACCTAATATGCCCAAACATTGTAGGTTAACCATTTTTAAGTGCCCCAAACACAAAAGTCGAGTTTGGGCACAATTTACTTTAAAAGCAGTCCTGCCACACAGAGCCACTTTTAAAAATGACCTCAGGCTTCAGCATTGCACACATGCAAGTGCAGAAAGGTCTGCAGGTCTCTAAACTGCTAAGCCCTATTAAATACTAGGGACTGATGGGTAGTTTCAATCCCCCTGCCCTAATATGTACTAGGGCCAGGTCATGCCAATCACAGGGGTACCCCAACCCTTAGTGTACCCTAGTGTATGTAGGTGTTTTCACTGTATTCTAAGTGTTTTCAGCATAGCACGGGCCCTAGGCCTGGTTAGGCAGAACCCAGGGTCAGTCAGAGTCAGTTACCACCAGTATCAGTCAGCAAAAAGTTGGGGGGTGCCCAGGGCACAGGTCGAAAAACCTGGAAAGTCCATCCGCATTTGCATGGGCATCCCCAGGTCTGTGTTCCACTGTAAAGTCCATTCCCTGTAGGGAAATGGACCACCTTATCAGCTTGGGATTCTCCCCTCTCATCTGCATGAGCCTTCTGAGAGGCCTGTGGTCAGTTTGAACACGAAAGTGAGTCCCAAACAAATATGGTCTCAACTTTTCCAGGGACCAAACCACAGCAAAAGCCTCTCTCTCAATGGCACTCCACCTCTGCTCTCTGGGAAGAAGCCTCCTGCTAATAAAGGCAACTGGCTGATCAAGGCCCTCTTCATTTAGCTGTGACAACACTGCCCCAATCCCTTGTTCTGAAGCATCTGTCTGAACCACAAATTCTTTTGTGTAGTCAGGGGCCAGCAACACTGGTGCTGAACACATAGCAACTTTCAGAGTGTCAAAAGCCTTCTGACACTCTGGGGTCCAATACACCTTTTTGGGCCTGTTCTTAGAAGTGAGTTTTGTTAGGGGCCCCACAATGGTCCCATCATTTTGAACAAACCTTCTATAATACCCTGTCAGTCCAAGGAATGCCCTGACCTGAGTCTGGGTAACAGGAGCGGTCCAATCCAAAATAGTTTGGATTGTAGCTTGGAGAGGCTGTACATGGCCCCCACCTACCAGGTGGCCCAGGTACACCACAGAACTCTGCCCTATTTGGCACTTACTTGCCTTAATAGTCAGGCCTGCCTGCTGCAGGGCCTGAAGCACTTTCCTTAGGGGGCTTAAGTGATCCCCCAGGTAGAACTGTATACAGCTATATCATCCAGGTAAGCTGCACTGAACTGTTCCAACCCAGACAAGACCCTGTTCACCAACCTTTGGAAGGTGGCAGGTGCATTCTTTAAGCCAAAGGGCATTACCTTGAACTGATAATGTCCCTCTGGTGTGGAGAATGCTGACCTCTCCTTTGCTCCATCAGTGAGGGCAATCTGCCAGTAACCTGAAGTCAAATCAGAAGTACTCAGGTACTTACAGCCCCTAACCTGTCAATGAGCTCATCAGCTCTAGGTATAGGGTGAGCGTCAGTCTTTGTGACTGCATTCAATACTCTGTAGTCCACACAGAACCTTAACTCCTTGGGTACCCCTGAGGATTAGGTTTAGTTACCAGCACCACTGGACTGGCCCATGGACTCTCAGACAGTTCAATTACCCCCAATTCCAGCATCTTAGCAACCTCAGCTTTAATGCTGGCTCTGACATGGTCAACCTGTACAGTTTATTTTTGACAGGTAGGCTGTCACCAGTGTCAATGTGGTGCACACACCACTCAGTGATGCCTGGGGCCAAAGAGAACAGGCCAGCAAACTGCTCCAGCACTAGCTTACAGTCTCTTTGCTGCTGGTCTGTCAACCTGGGAGAGAGCACAACTCCCTCCACTGACCCATCTTGCGTGTTAGTGGAGAGGAGGTCGGGCACCGGCTCAGTTTCCTCCTCCACCCCCTCATCAGTGACCAGTAACATGGTCATTTCTGCCCTGTCATGGTTGGGTTTCAATCTATTCACATGCAGGACCCTATGAGGGTTCCTGGGGGTGCCAAGGTCAACCAAATAGGTAACCTCACCCTTCTTTTTTAAGATTGGATAGGGCCCACTCCACTTGTCATGGAGGGCCCTGGGAGCCACAGGCTCCAACACCCACACCAATTGTCCTGGAGTATACACAGGCATAGTAGCCTTCTGATCATACCAGGGCTTCATGAGTTCCTGACTGGCCTCCAGTTTCCTGTTTGCCTTGTACATGTACTCTGCCATTCTAGATCTCAGGCCTAGCACATAGTCAAGCACATTGTCCTTTGCTTCTTTAAGAGGCTTCTCTAAAGACTCTCTCATCAGGCTCCATGGCCCCCTCACAGGGTGTCCAAACAACAGCTCAAAGGGACTGAAACCAACCCCTTTCTGTGGCACCTGCCGGTAGGCAAACAGTAAGCATGGGAGGAGAACATCCCATCTCCTCCTGAGTTTCTCTGACAACCCATTTATCATGCCCTTCAGGGTTTTGTTGAATCTCTCAACAAGACCATTTGCTTGTGGGTGATAGGGGGTGGTGAACTTGTAGTTGACACCACACTCATCCCACATAGCAGTCAGAGAGCTGGACAGGAAGTTCGTGCCCTTATCTGATACCACCTCTTTCGGAAAACCCACTCTGGTGAACACACCAAGCAGTGCTCTAGCCACTGCAGGAGCATCAATGGTTCTAAGAGGGATTGCTTCAGGGTACCTAGTGGCATGGTCCACTACCACTAAGATATACCTATTCCCTGATGCAATAGGTGGGTCCAGGGGACCAACAATGTCCATCCCTACCCTTTCAAAAGGAACCCCAACCACTGGCAGTGGTATTAGGGGAGCCTTTGTCTTGCCCCCTGTCTTGCTACTGGCTTGAAAGGTGACACAGGAGCTGCAAAACTCCTTTACCTTTTCAGACATATGGGGCCAGTAGAAATGGTTCACCAACAGGTTTCATGTCTTTGTCTGTCCCAAATGTCCTGCCAAGGGGATATCATGACCCAAAGTCAGGATGAACTCTCTGTACTTCTGGGGCACCAACAACCTCCTGGTGACCCCCTCCTTGAAGTTTCTGGCCTCAGTATAAAGCAGTCCATCTTCCCAGTAGAGTTTGTGAAACCCACTGTCATCCCCCTCCTCTTGCTTAGAAGCAACCCGCCTCAAGCTCTCAAGGGTGGGACAGTCTCTCTGTCCCTTACTGAACTCCTCTCTGGAGAGTCCACCTGCTCCTGTCAGCTCTGCCAAATCTGACAGCTCTGGCAGGGATGGAGTCCCTCCCTCAGAGGGCAGATCCTCCCCATCAGGGTTAGATTCTTCCTGCACCTCTGGAGTTCCCTGGGCTGGCTCACCAGGCCCAGTACCCTTGTCCTTGGATGCTTGGCCCTTTGTTCCAGGGTCTAAGTGTCCAGCCCCTCCCTTCTGGCTAGTCTGTGACCTAGTCACAGCACATAGCCACTCAGGGAGCTCCAATATTTTCATATGGAGTCCTCTCTCCACCTCTGACCACTGAGAGGCTTCAAGATCATTGCCCAGTAAACACTGGACTGGGAGCACCTTTGACACAGCTACCTTCATAGGGCCTGTCACACCTCCCCATTCCAAATCCACCACAGCCATAGGATGGAGTTTGGTAGTGCTGTCTGCATAAGTCACCTGGTGAAACTCACCAGGTAGCAACCTCCCTGGAGGTACCAGCTCTTCCAGGACCATAGTTACACTAGCCCCTGTGTCTCTGATAGCCTCAACCTCAGTCCCATTTACTTTAGGCCTCTGCCTGTACTTGTCCATGTTTGGGGGTAAGGCAGCAAGGGTTGCAATATTCACCCTACCAAGGGACACTAAGGTTGCTTCCACCACCTGACACCTGGGGCACCACTCTCCACCCCTACACTTACAGTGGCAATCCCGGTGGATGGCCCCTTAGGGGGGAGCTTCTTGGCGCAGACAACATCTCCCTGTTTGTGCCCTGGCTGGTTACAGTCAAAGCACTTACCCACCTTTGAGGGATCAAAGAACCTGCTATTCTTTCCCTGATAATCCCCTCCCTTTGAATTTGGGTTGGCTCGGGGCCCCCCTCCTTGTGCAGGTTTTTGTGGGTCTTTGGAGGACTCCTTCTGTTTTTGACCTTCTTTTCCCTGGGCTTTTGCCTGCAGAGGGACCTGTCCTTCTTTCTTCTGGTCACCCCCCTGGTGCTGAATAGAAACCCGGGTTCTCACCCACTCATCAGCTGCTTCTCCCAGCTCTCTGGGGTCTGTCAGCTTAGAGTCCACTAGATACTGGCGTAACTTCTCTTCTGAACAATGAGTCAAAATATGTTCTTTCAAAAACAAATTATACAATCCCTCATATGTGTCAACAGTGTTACCAACAATCCAGCCTTCCAGTGCCTTCACTGAAACGTCCACAAAGTCTACCCAAGACTTTGAACTCAATTTCTGGGTGCCTCTAAACTTCACCCTGTACTGTTCTGGAGTCAGACCAAATCTTTTGACTAAGCATGCCTTCATCTGCTGGTATGATTCTGCATCCTCTCCCTTCAGGGTCAGGAGCCTATCCCTCCCAGCTACTGGAATCAACTCCCACAGGAGTGCACCCCAATACTTAGAGTGGACCTTACTCATTCTAAGGGCCCTCTCAAAAGCTGATAGCCACTTGTCAATGTCATCCCCCTCAGTGTACTTGGGTACTATACCCGTGGGAAGTTTGTGATCAAGACCACCACCCCTAGACATTTCAAAATCTTCATCATTTTCACTGCCACCATTTCTTTTCTCCTCCTCCCTCTCCCATTTCTTCTTAGCTAATTCCAATTTCTCCTGCTCCAAAGCTATCAAAGCTAATTGAGCCCCAAGCAGTTTTAGTCCAAATTCCAAAAATCAAACTCAAAAGTTTTGTTCTAAGGCAATTTAGAGGATTTTTAAAATCTTAATTCACTTTACTGAAAGGTGTACTCTTTGAACGCAAGTCCTCATCCACACCGCTGAGCACCCAATGTTGGAAAGTGGATTATTGGTAGGGGCAAATGTAGGTCTGCCACTGGCAATAAGGCCACTAACACAGTATAGGGCTCAGAATAGGTCTTAGAAAATTATTCCTATGCTCAACCCTTGGTAACGTGGCTGCGAGCAGGCAGGCTTAACTTCAAAGACAGGTATGTAAAGCATTTAAAAACACCAATTCAGTAAATAATTAAGACACACCACAAAATAAAAATCCAACACCAATTTATAAAAATAAGAAAAATATTTATCTTTTAAATGACACCAAAACGAAAAACATCCATTGTAGGAAACCAGAGAGATGAATTTTTCAAGATTAGTCACTTTCTAGTGTTTAGAAACCAACAGTGCCCCTTTTAGTTATTTCGTTTGCTCTGACAGGGACACATTCACCTTTAGCAATTGTTCTGGAGGATCTCTCACCACTCTTGTGCAGCCCCCTCCAGCAGGCTGGGTCCTGTTAGAACTCCTTCCTGAAGTTCTTCTTGCAGGTCCCAAAGTATCCAACACACAATCCAAGGTTCTGGAATCTCCACGAGGGTCCTTGAAAGTGTGCGACTTCAATTCCCGCAATCCACTTGAACAAAACCCTTACAAATCCACTGGTAGTACTCTAGGCTGGGGATTCTTTGTGGTGATGTCCAGGTGAGCTCTGTTAACCTGTAGCTTGCAGGGAGTCCACTCTTTAATCCTTTTGAAGCAGGTTTGATCCACAGGGCTGTAGTTTCAAATGGTGCAAAAAGGTGCAAACTTCAGAGTGCAGGCCTTTGGAAATGCACATCAAACTCTTCAGCGCAGACCCTTCTGATTCTCTTAAGTTTCAAGCAGCAGATCTGAGGGCTCTGCCCTTCTCAGATACTTATTCAGTGTTCTCTGGGGTCAAGCAGGAGGGCACTCCTGTCCAATGAGCTGCATGGTTCCACCCAAAGGTCTGACCACTTCCTGCAGAGTGTGGCAAAATGCTAACCCAGAAACCACTATTCTTCCAAAATTCAATATGTCAGAATTTTCAGCAGGGAGAGAAGACCTGCCTAAACACACCCCTAGGATGGCTAATCTCCATAGTCACTCCCCCTTGCATCTGCTCATTCCTTTCTTAAGCCTAGCATCTGCCTTGGGTCAAGAGGAGAGTTGTAAATGACACTGGGGTCCTCCCCTTACTCTTGAAGTCCATGGTTTACTGACTCCTCCCCCTGCTCTGGCATTCCTATGCCCAGCAACCTCTCCTCCCGAGAGGCTTCCTAACCCCAGGGGTCATTTATCACCTCTTCAAAGCAGCCAGGCTCACCCACTTATCTCTGACCAATCAGGGCAGAGCAGTACAGGGTTGAATTTTGGCTTATAGACAAAAAAATCTTATAACTTCTTGTCTGTACATTTTACAATAAATTCAACAATACCATATTGTTGGATTTATCATCACCATTCTACTGAGTACTTTAATCCTAGTTTTATGGCTTTCCTTTCTCCAGTTATTAACAAATAACCTTTTCCAATGTTAACCTATGGCATGGATTTGCAGTGGGAGAAGTGACTTGGGCCATTTTTCCAGCACCAGGGCTTATAAAAACATATTTTATAAGTACGCTACATATATCTACAGGACCCCCACCCCAGGAACACCTAGGTGAGACTTTAGGGGTTCTGAATATGTAAAGATATTGCAGATCCTCCCTCCACAGTGCTCCTACCACCAAAGTCGATTTTGGGCAGCACTTTATCACAATGTGGGGAGTGAAATGTGCAATTTCACTTTACCCAGTGCATATAAAACTCATTTTATAAGGGCCCACCTTATAGATACCTGACCCCCCACCCCTGGGACACCTAGGGGAGACCCTGGGGGTACCTAATATGCCCAAACATTGTAGGTTAACCATTTTTAAGTGCTCCAAACACAAAAGTCGAGTTTGGGCACAATTTACTTTTTAAAAGCAGTCCTGCCACACAGAGCCACTTTTAAAAATGACCTCTGGCTGCAGTGCACACATGCAAGTGCAGAAAGGTCTGCAGGTCTCTAAACTGCCTTGCCCTATTAAATACTAGGGACTGATAGGTAGTTTCAATCCCCCTGCCCTAATATGTACTAGGGCCCTATGGGGTAGGTCATGCCAATCACAGGGGTACCCCAACCCTTAGTGTACCCTAGTGTATGTAGGTGTTTTCACTGTATTCTAAGTGTCTTCAGCATAGCACTGGCCCTGGGCCTGGTTAGGCAGAGCCCAGGGTCAGTCAGTCAGTTACCACCAGTATCAGTCAGTAAAATGTTGGGGGGTGCCCAGGGCACAGGATGACTTTGCAACAACTCCCTATTCAGATAGGAGCTAGCCACTCCCTTAGTGACGTTACACAGGCCTTCAAGGCTCAATTCAGGGAACTTTAAAACTCCCTCGCTTGCCCACCCCACCTCTCTAGGCATCCTCCATTGACTAGTTTAACTAATCTCTATCCTTGGCTGCTGACCCTAAAAATGTAAATTAACTCTATTAATAAATAACTCATTGTCTGTTTTTTAATCATGGTTTAGTGTGCCTCTAGACTGCAGTCTTTGATTGTCTTTGTTCCTATTAGCCAACCAATCAGTGCTTAATTTGAGTTGGTGCTTGCAGGTTGGGCCTCCCAATGTTAATTTTTGGGGACCTGCACTTACTTTTCCTCATCAGACCTTGCCCCAGATCAACAAAGAGAAAAACACAATAAGAGGAAAGAAACAGGAAGAGAAAGACGGAAAAACAGTGACAAAGGGAGA
Organism: Calotriton arnoldi; assembly: GCA_963921515.1. NCBI lineage: Eukaryota > Metazoa > Chordata > Amphibia > Caudata > Salamandridae > Calotriton > Calotriton arnoldi. The sequence goes on along the minus strand of CAWUFW010007543.1, from coordinate 688,922 downwards.
AGGCTGGGATAAAAAAGAACCTTTATAGGTTTATATAGTGAGGCAGGGACTGTCTGATGGTGAACTACAGAGGCATGAGTTGGAATCAAGACTAAACACCCTTGTTTTTGGCATCCTGACCTTCGATAGCACCAGACATGGGCTTCTAAGCAAAAGTGTGGGCTCTGACAAGTATTCTTTTACACATTAAGCACTTCGACCTCTGCCCCTTCTGCTAGTGTATGTGTTGCCACCAAATATTGTACCATTCTGTAGGCATCATCTTGTTACTGGGTGCAGCGCTTTCAGTAGAATGCATTTGAGCCCTGGGTGATGCCCCTATATCAATTTGTAGATCTGGTTACATAAATAGATAATCAGATACAGAAGAACATATTGGAAAATTGAAATTATAAAATGCATTGAATATGTAGTTTTAGGTAGGACCATGTTTCCATAGGAAAAGCGTTTTTTGACTTGCCTATATCTTTGGCGCTGGTTGACGAATCTTCACAAACATTTCCTCAAAAAAGTGTGCCAGTGATTCTAGTTGTGCATGGAAAGCTTTGGGCTCGATCCGTCAAGGGGGACTGAGTAAAGGTGGGGGTGGGGGGTCAACAAAGTGCTTTTCCCGTGTTAATTCACATAGGGATTTTAGACACGACTACAGCCTGAACCGCTGAACAGAATTACACCAAATTTGGCATAAAGCTATCTCTTGGTCCAGAAGGAGTGATTTTTGTTATTTGGTGTAAATCCATCCAGTACTTTTAAAGTTATTTAAAGAAATCCAAATTTGTATATCTAGGGATGCGAAGGCTCTGTGAACCCTCACGATCTCGTGCTGATATCTGATTGACTGCCAACACTTCAACCAGGAAGTGTTGCCAGCCATCCTGGGACTTTGCTTCAGCCGAGTCCCAGAAAAAATGTTAAAAAAATAAAAAAAAGGGAGGGTAGGAATGCCCTGACCCCCTAGCTCTGGTCCTAGGGTCACAGAGGGACCCCGCCAAGGCAAAAAAGCACTTTTTCAATTTTTTTGCTGCGAAATCGCAAGGGAGTCACGAATCCACAGCAAACATTAAAAAACCCACCGTACGTGGCCACCCTTCAAGGGCAATTTTATGCCCCGGGGACCACCACCTTCCCGGGGCAACACAGGCAATTAGGGGGGGTGCACGGACCTCCCCCCCAGGGCCCTGGGGACCACTACATCCCTGGGGCTTTTTTTAAAAAGGAGGGGAACCGCACCGTCCCCCGTCCTATAGCTTTTAGAAGCCCCGGGGGCCACCACCTCCCCAGGGCAAAAGAAAACATATGGAGGGGGTCTGCACTGACCCCCAGCTCCGGGGACCCCCACCTCCCCAGGGCCAAATCCAACATTTAAACATGGAGGGGGTCCATGTGGCCCTCCTACTGGGCCATATACGACCCTGGAGACCACCACCTCCCCGGGGCCGGCCCGTGCTGAACAAAGGAGGGGGGATGCACGGCCCATCTCCTGGACTCATATATGGCCATGGGGACTATCACCCCCAAGGTCCGGCTCCTGCTATCTCCCAAGGTGCCCACCCTCAGGAGATAGCTGTTTGCTTTTGCTTGGCTGGAGCTATGACAGCTACCGCCAAGCAAAAGCAAACACTAACTCTGCTTCCAGCAAGCGAGAGCTGTCAAACCACTCCCACTTGCTGGAAGCAGAGTTTTCTTTCATCTCTTTCCTTGCCTGCAGACATGCGGGCCGGGAAAGAGATGAGAGGATTGCTCTCACATGCAGGGAGTTGCATTTCTAGCCGCTCCCTGTGTGCGAAAGCAATGCCGGCTCCTGCAGTAGGCGGAGAGACGGCTGGGACCGTGGGGGCATTGAGACTGCCCTGTGGTCGCCAGTATGCACACTGAGTGCCCTGGGTGGGACCAGGGCACTGTTGGACTTGGCCCTTTTTGCAGGGTCATCCCAGAACTTTTTGCCTCCTTCCTGTATTTTTTCTGACCTGTCGTTGGTGGTTTTATGACTCTGGGCACTTTACCACTGCTGATCAGTGCTAAAGTGCATATGCTCTGTTTTGGAAATTGATGTAATGGATTAGTGATTCCATGATTGGCTGATTTGATTTACTTGTCAGACCCTAGTACAGGGCACCATGTGTGCCCAGGGCCTGTAAATCAAATACTGCTGGTGGGCTTGCAGCCCTGATTGTGCCACCCACAGAAGCAGCTTGTAAAATGTGACTCAGGCCTGCCCTTGCAGTGCCTGTGTGCAGTCTGGGACTGCCATGTCGACTTGGCAAGTGCACACACTTGCCAGTCCCTAAACTTTCCCTTTTCTACATGTTAGTCACCCCCAAGGTAGGCCTAAGGTACCCCTGTGGGCAGGGTGCATTGTATGTGAAAGGTAGGACATGCCCTGATGTGTGTGGAAGGTCCTGATAGTGAAATACTGCCAATTTCGTTTTTCACTATTGCAAGGCTATCTGTTCCCATTGACCAGAATGAGCAGTTAGTTTATAACATCTTATAAACATAACTGGCCCTAGGAACAAGATAGGAAAATAAAGTTTAGTATGCCTGAACTCTGGGTACAGACACTCTCTGCTTTCAGAGAACAAAGGATTTGTGTGTATAAAAAGGGGGACCCAGACCCCAGAACTTTAGATCACTTCTGGGAAATCAAGTGGAACCTTTGCCAAGGAGAAGAACCGGAGAAGCTGAAGGAAGGTTACTGCCCCTGCGCTGTTTGCTGTTTGGGGTTGGCCTGCAGTGGTTGCCAAGGAAAGGAGAAAAGGACTTTGCTGTTTGCTTTGTCATCTTGAGGAAGATCTCCAAGGGCTTGAAACTGAGCTTGCCTCCTGTCTGAAGTCTCAGGGACACAAAGACTTCACCACCAACTCCCCTGAATTTCCTTGCGGGGAATTCTAACCTGCAGAGAGGTGCCTGCTGCTGTTCAGGACCTCTAGAGACTGTTTGTCGCTGGGAGCTGGAAGATCGACGCAACAAGAAGAAGCGTGTCGCACCAAGAAGAAGCGTGTCGCACCCGCACCGACTCCCGACGCATCGGCGAGCCACGGGGAAGAAGCGTGCCGCATCCGCACTTGGTTCCGACGCCTCACCGAGCAACCAGGAAGAGGCGCACCGCATCCACAGAAGTCCAGACGCATCGCCTAGAAGATCGTCGCAGCACCTGCCGTGCGGCTGCAAACGTTCATGCATCGAACCGGATCATCGCATCAAGCCGTCATTTTGTCGAATCGCACCGGATCGTCGCCACGTATCGAGGCGCCATCTTGTCGCATCTTAACCAAAACGCAGTAAGAAACAGACGCATCCTCACCTCTCCGGTAAGGAACAGACGCATCACCTCCCCTGCGCTGCAGTAAGGAACAGACGCATCGCCTCCCCCGAAGCAAGGAACTGACGCATCACCTTCCCTGCGACCCCTTTTGTTTGTTTTGCGTGACGCATCTAAGGTACTTTGTGAGAAAAGTGTTGCATTGATAACTTGCATTGAACTGAACTATTTCTACCATTCAAGAGCCTTATTTTTGATACTGTATTGTGGATTTTTGTCGTCTGGTCTTGTGTTAGTTTAGATAAAGATTACTTATTTTTCTAAACCGGTGTGGTGTCCATTTGTAGTGTTTTCACTGTGTTCCTGTATGTGTTCACAAATGCTTTACACACTGCCTCTGAGATAAGCCTGTCTGCTCGTGCCAAGCTACCAAGGGGGTGAGCAGGGATTATTTTAGGAGTGTATCCCCCTTTCCCTGACTAGAAGCAAGGGTCCCTATTTGGACAAAGGTGCAAACCATTGCCAACTAGAGACCCCCATTACTAACATTGGTGGTCAGCGGTGAGGATTTGGACTTGCATTTGTGATTTACATACAGTGATTTGTGTACACTACTAGTGAGTGCAGACCATTACGCAACCACATACTATTTTTCCCTGTTTCCCTTTGGAATTTGGTTGTTGGAACTCTGGTTAGTTGTTGCACCTGTTGGGCCTTGTCAAAATGGAAATCAACTTTTGGCACCTGAATATCTACAAGATAAGGGAAATAAAAGTATTTTGCAAGGAGAGGGGGCTACCTGTGAAGAGGAGATCCACACGGCAGGATCTTGAGGCAGCCCTGCATAGCTATGAGGTGCTATGCTGGGAAGCAACACTAGCAGATGACTCTGAGGAGGAATCTGAGGGGAGATCCCCAGCCAGAATACCAAGAGGGCAGTGGCCCTGAGGAAGAAACATTTTGGGAAAGATTGGCTCGTGAAGAGAGGAATCGGATTCGTGCTCGTGACCAGAGGCTGAGGCAGCTAGACCGGGAGTGCGAGGAGATAGAGCGAGCCTTAGCTGAAAAAGAAATGTGTGTAGCTCAGGAAGTGAGCTTGGCTGGGTTGGAGGTGGAGTCCAGCTCAGATGGTGGCAGCAAAATTGAGTTATCTAGTGCTGAGGGAGCAGTACACACACCCAGAGATGTGGCACCTGACTTGAAGGAGGGGGTTAGCATACACCAGGGGGTTCAAGGATATGAGGTAGCTCCAGCGGTGCGCAGTGTCCCTGAGGTGGATTGGGGGACTGGCACAGGGGTTCATAGTCCTAGTGGTGGGAGGGACACTCTACTGACTCTAGATGAGAGGTGCAGGGAGAGGGGTCCCCCCATGGTTGAAGTCCTGGTGTGTGAGTGTGAAGACCGCCCAGAAGAGTGTGGGTTCAGTGACAGAGACAGTCAGATACTGTCTTGCCAATCTCAGGAGAGCGGTGTGGGGTACGTGTGCGAGGCACTGGATGGTGAGGTGAAGGATAGTTTGGTTAACACCTGTGTGGGGCTGTGTGATTCAATTGTGGGAGAGCATATTGTAAGTCCCTGTTTTCCAGAGCTATGCCAACACCTGTTGGAGTGTGAGTTCTCTGACCCCAGGGAGCTCACCCGGGAGGCATACCTTTTGGTGGATTCCAGAGGGTCTGAAGAGGCATCTGGGGGTGATCCTAAAGGAGGTGGCTCAGGTATTTCCCAGCCCACAGTGGTGGGAGAGGTTCAGAGTGTAGCCCAGTTGGTCCCGGTGTAGTGGGAGGGGTGTAGGGACTCACGTCCTGTCTCCGCGGAGAAGGAGTGAGAATGGGATGTGTCCTAAGGTGCCCGAAACTCAGTCTCAGGGCCTGGAGGGTTCCTTAAGGGAACACCAGGTAGGGAGCCTAGGCTGTACGGATAGGCCATTCGTTGAGGGGGATCTCCTAGTGTCAGGAGAACTTGGAGTGTCTGTAAGCGGACCTCCATCAGTTCTGGGGTCTGGCAGTGCCACTCCTAAGTGGAGGGTGCAGAAGTCCAGATGGAGGGGTGAGAAGGGGAATCGTTCCCCAGTGGAAGAACCATTGGGTCAGGGGCCTCCTAGGACTGACCATGGTGACAGCACTTCTGTCCTGGGGGATCTTCGCGCACTGTCAGATGGACAGGGGTCTGGAGATCTGCGCCAGGCAGACTGTCACACAACACATGAGTCATGTGTTACCCTTGGGGGGGCATGCGTGCTCCCCAGGAAGTCCTGGTGTGCCAGGCGGGTGCTCAGACGCAGGGGTTAGTCCCTGGGTTGGAAAGCCAGGTTCAGGTGCTGCCTGACCTGGAGGGAAGGGCAACTGCTAACAGTGCCCCTACCGGTTTGTCTTCGGGGGACACCGCTCCAGGTGGGAGGGTGCAGGGCCCCAGTAAGGGGGGCGGGGCGAGGGCAGCCTCACCCCTGCCCTCTGCCCAGTCTAAGGGTACAGACCCTAAGCTGGGATCCCAGTTGCAGGATAGAACCCCTGAACTGGTGGGCGAATTGTGCAGGACACCTGCCACAGGTGCCCTGACAATTCTGGAAGGGGGTACCACTCCAGGTGGGAGGGTGCAGAGCCCCAAGGAGGAGGACTGGGTGTGGGAAAGCCCACCCCAGTCTCTTGTCCAGCCACTGGGTACAGGCCCGGGGCTGGTAAGTCAGTGTCAGGATGTCATACCTGAACTGACAGGAGGGAGAGTGGACCAAGGGTGCCAGGCACCTGGGGCTACTGCCCCCCGCTCTCTGATGCCACAGAGGTTGGAGAACCATGAAAGGCCTGGGGCCTGGTTCTCATCACTGACAGCTGTCAGTGGCCACTGTGGCTTGCTGTCCTGGTGGACAGAGTTGCCCCTGGGAGGGGGACAGGAGTCACACCCCGGGGGGTGGACTGGGTCACACCTCTGTGTTGGCCATGTGGGTACTGTCTGTCTGTTGGGACACACCTGTGAGCAAGCTAAGGTTAGGTGCTGCACAGATGGTGTCCACAGGTGAGGAGAAGGGTTCCCCATGGGTTAGCTTAGAGGGCCCTGAGAGTATGGACAGAGGGATCCAAACGGGTTCAGATTGGCATAGAACTGGAGTATGCCCCTGCAGTTGCGGGCCAGGGTCCATGTTCTATCGCCGCAAGCAGGGAAGCCTATCAAGGTATTGATTAGTCTACTCTGGCTTTAGGCTGGAAGGGGGTTGTGTTGGACTTGGCCCTTTTTGCAGGGTCCTCCCAGAACTTTTTGCCTCCCTCCTGTATTTTTTCTGACCTGTCGTGGTTTTATGACTCTGGGCACTTTTACCACTGCTGATCAGTGCTAAAGTGCATATGCTCTCTTTTGTAAATTGATGTAATGGATTAGTGATTCCATGATTGGCTGATTTGATTTACTTGTCAGACCCTAGTACAGTGCACCATGTGTGCCCAGGGCCTGTAAATCAAATGCTGCTGGTGGGCTTGCAGCACTGATTGGGCCACCCACAGAAGCAGCTTGTAAAATGTGACTCAGGCCTGCCATTGCAGAACCTGTGTGCAGTTTGGGACTGCCATGTCGACTGGGCAAGTGCACACACTTGCCAGTCCCTAAACCTTCCCTTTTCTACATGTTAGTCACCCTAAGGTAGGCCCAAGGTACCCCTGTGGGCAGGGTGCATTGTATGTGAAAAGGTAGGACATGCCCTGATGTGTGTGGCATGTTCTGATAGTGAAATACTGCCAATTTCGTTTTCACTATTGCAAGTCTATCTGTTCCCATAGGCCAGAATGGGCAGTTAGTTTATAACATCTTATAAACATAACTGGCCCTAGGAACAAGATAGGTAAATAAATTTAGTATGCCTGAACTCTGAATGTTAAAGTGCATCTTTTAGTGTGGGTGATTTTTACATACTGTGTTTGAAAATACCACTTTTAGAAAGTAGGTATTTTCTTGCCTAACCAACCAGTGTGCCTCTGCTAGGTTTGTGTATTGCATGTCTGGCTTGTGAGTGACAGGAGCTGGGAGAGGGCAGCAGCTCCGGCAGTCTGATGAGTCAGGGCTGGGCTGAATGAGACCTGGGTTGAATTTAGAGTAGGGGGAGGAGATTTCCTTTCACCTGCCTGGGCCAGGTCTGCTTTCAACAATGCTGTCTCCACCTCCTGCCAGGAAGCTGCACCAGTGAGGACAGAACTGGTTTTGGCTGGGAACAGGCACTCTCTGCCTTCAGAGAACAAAGGATTTGTGTGCATAAAAAGGGGGACCCAGACCCCAGAACTTTAGATCACTTCTGGGAAATCAAGAGGAACCTTTGCCAAGGAGAAGAACCGGAGAAGCTGAAGGAGGATTACTGCCCCTGTGCTGTTTGCTGTTTGGGGTTGGCCTGCAGTGGTTACTTGTTGCCAAGGAAAGGAGAGAAGTACTTTGGTGTTTGCTTTGTCATCTTGAGGAAGATCTCCAAGGGCTTGAAACTGAGCTTGCCTCCTGTCTGAAGTCTCAGGGACACAAAGACTTCACCACCAGCTCCCCTGAATTTCCTTGCTGGGAATTCTAACCTGCAGAGAGGTGCCTGCTGCTGTTCAGGACCTCTAGAGACTGTTTGTCGCTGGGAGCTGGAAGATCGACGCAACGAGAAGAAGCGTGTCGCACCCGAACTGATTCCCGATGCATCGCCGAGCCATGGGGAAGAAGCATGCCACATCCGCACTTGGTTCCGACGCCTCGCCGAGCAACCAGGAAGAGGCACGCTGCATCCACACCGAGTCCCGACGCATCGCCGAGAAGATCGTCGCAGCACCTGCCGTGCGGCTGCAAACGTTCACGCATCATACCGGATCGTTGGATCGCATCGAGCAGCCATTTTATCGCATCGCACCGAGCGTCGCCACGCATCGAGGCGCCATCTTGTCGCATCGTAACCGGAACGCAGTAAGAAACAGACGCATCCTCTCCTCTCTGGTAAGGAACAGACGCATCACCTCCCCTGCGCTGCAGTAAGGAACAGACGCATCGCCTCCCCCGAAGCAAGGAACTGACGCATCACCTTCCCTGCGACCCCTTTTGTTTGTTTTGCGTGACGCATCTAAGGTACTTTGTGAGAAAAGTGTTGCATTGATAACTTGCATTGAACTGAACTATTTCTACCATTTAAGAGCCTTATTTTTGATACTGTATTGTGGATTTTTGTCGTCTGGTCTTGTGTTAGTTTAGATAAAGATTACTTATTTTTCTAAACCGGTGTGGTGTCCTTTTGTAGTGTTTTCACTGTGTTCCTGTATGTGTTCACAAATGCTTTACACACTGCCTCTGAGATAAGCCTGTCTGCTCGTGCCAAGCTACCAAGGGGGTGAGCAGGGGTTATTTTAGGAGTGTATCCCCCTTTCCCTGACTAGAAGCAAGGGTCCCTATTTGGACAAAGGTGCAAACCATTGCCAACTAGAGACCCCCATTTCTAACAGGCAACCAGGGAGACATGGCCAGGCCCTGGGGAATGGGGTCCCCGGGTTCCAAAATCGGCCCGGGTAGGTGGCTGCGCAGCTCCCCTCCCCCCCATTGAATGAGGGCCAGGCCCTGGGGGATGGGGTCCCCATGGCCAAAATCGGCCTGGGAGCAGCCCCCCTCCCCCATTCAATTTCAGCCGGGCCCCAGGCAATGGGGTCCCCGGTGCTGAAATCAGCCCAGGGAGTTGGTGACGTGGTCCCCCTCCCCCATTCAATTAGGGTCAGGCCCCAGGGATGGGGTCCCGGTGTCCGAAATTGGCCCAGGGAGCGGCCTCCCTCCCCCATTCAATTTTGGCCAGGGAATGGGGTCCCTGGTGTCGAAATTGGCCCGGGGAGGGGGGCTGTGCGGCCCACTCCGTTTTTGTTAGTAGTAAGCAAAAGTATCCCAACTTTTCCCACGTTGATGGACAGCTAAACAAAAGGCGCTTGAGCACGTTTGCAGCCGATTTTGGTGGCATGTTATTGATGCAGAGGAATACGAGGACATCCCCACCAAACATAGAAGCGCGTACTTCATTTAGTTAAGGGAAAGTACCTCTGATTGGTGGAGATTCACCACTTTGTAGTCTTGTCGTCTTCTCTGGCCGAAGATTCACATTATCACGTATATATGAATGAAGACACTTGAGGAACAATCACATTATCAAAACTCACATGCACACAAGGCCACTGGAGACATTACCCCGTGATCCTTTATGCAGCTATAGTGCAGATTATACATGAGGCATTTACTCAACGAGGTAGCACTTACTAATTAACCAGATGAAAGTACTCCAGTTGGGTAGATGATTTCATTAAAACTGGGGACTCTTCTGGGAAAAAATGAGGTTCCAGTCTGGCCCATGTGTGCATTTCACAGAAATTAAACTTCAACGGGAAGCACTTCCAAATATAAACATAACAGGTGCCCCAGTTGAAGCTCCACTTCAGTCAAGCACAAACGTTCATAACTTCTTGGGCTTTGTGAAGGCAAATCAAATGTGTTTCCTCTTGTATTCCACATTGAAAAACAATATGAAATCCTTAATGGAGGTGAATGGATCGTTGATGTAATGGAGCGCAATCTGCCCTGTAGTGTCTGTGATGAGTGGTTTCTTTCTTGTCATCTCCTGACAAGAGCAGAGTCCATGGTTTTCCCTTTTAAATACCCTAAGTATGTAAATGCCCCAAATCCATAGTGCCACTCACAGACCCACACATCCACTCCTACACCCACTCACAGTCCCCATAGCGCCACTCACAAACCCACACAGGCACTCACACACCCGCTCACACACCCACACAGCCACTCACACACCCACTCACAGACCCATAGTGCCACTGACAGACCCACAAAGGCACTCACCCACCCACTCACAGACCCATACAGCCACTCACACATCCACACACATACTCATGCAGCCACTCATACACCCACTCACCAACCTATACAGATACTCACACACCCATTATCAAAGTTTACAGGTTAGAGTTAGGAAATAAAGAAAAAAAACAATTTAACTTAGAAATTCACAAAAAAAACCAAAGGTTACAGGGACGTTATAGTTAGGCTCAGATTTCACTCGCACAAAACCATAGAAAATTCAGCAGTTATAGTTACCTGAGCTAACTATAACTCACGCCCCCCCAAAGCTCTGCTTATGACCTCACATATTACATCACTCATGACATGGTCAGTCACATCACTGATTACATCTCAAATGACATCGCTGATGACATCATCCAGTGTTTGTGAGTGTTTTTTTTAAGTTTCTGAGTGTTAAAGATATATAGTAAGATACTACAAATGTTAAATTAGTAAACTGTTTGTACTATTAATGAGAGACACTATTTGTAACACATATTATGTGAGTGGCTGTGTGACTGTGTGTATCCATGTGTGAGTAGGTGTCTGAGTGGCTCTATGGGTGTGTGAGTGGTTGTATGGGTGAGTGAGGTTCTGTGTATGGCTGTGTGGGTGGGTCCATAAGTGTTGTATGGGTGAGTGAGTGGGTGTGTGAGTAACTGTATGGGTGAGTGAGTAAATCTAAGAGTGGCTGTATGGGTGAGTGTGTGCTTGTGTTAGTAACTGTATAGGTGAGTGACAACATGTGTTAGTGTATGTATGAGTAAGTGAGTGGTTGTGTGAGTGTCATGTATGGTTTTGTTAGTCAGGCAGCAAGTCTTGAATTTAACTTTGGCTAAAATAGATAGCTAGGGTATGCTTTTCAGCATAAGAGAGATATGGTCATATATTTGTGTACAATAATATTTGTGAACCTTCGGCGTAGACCTGACAATGGAGAACAAAGTAAATGCATTCAGTTAATTTAACTTCACACCTTTAGTTATTTTTTTATATATATTTTATTTTGAAAGGAACGCTGATAACATATGGATGTTCATATACAACCCCCAATTTCTGTGCCTACTCATTCATGTGACTTGCTTGGCTTTACATGCTATATTATGAGTTTACACAGTACATACTAGGCTGTGCTTTAATGGGGAGTCGCTCCATTTATTAGACGATTTACTTGTCATAAATATTTAGCACAATTAATAATTTGCAGTAGAATTTAATTTAATTCTGCATGAATGCATTTTCTCTGCTTACAGATCATACTAATTTATAGATGGCGCTTGCCCCTGAACAATGATAAAATGGAAGGTGTTGTGTCTACATTAGAAAGGCAGAGCAACAAAGAGTTATATTAAAATAATAGCTGCTGTCAAATACGAAAGTACCCTGTAATCTTTTAGCTAACTATTCCAGGCATTACAGCGCAACAGCAGGCAATAATGCTAACAGAAAAGGAGACATAGAAAGAGTAATAGAAACAAAAATCTAATAGAAAAACGTACTCACAGAAAAAATACTGACACAAAAACGCACTGAAAGACACGCTAATAGAAAAAAACAATTAAAAAAAACTGAAAATACACAGTAAATGTCAAAACACTAGCTGGAAAAATATTGCACATAATACAGCTGTTATCCTCTGAATTTCACAATTTGCATAGTTAGCCATTTCTAAAATATTCCTTCTTTCTCTTTTACAAATACCATGAGCAAGTTCTGTTTTTGTATGGGTTTATTTGCCTGGCTTCACATGTCAGAGAGTCATTGGTGACAAGATACACTATTCCTTCCTCCCCCTTGTATATACAAAACCTCTATCACTTGGCTTTTACTGACAATGTACATACCCAATTGTGCCTTTCACAATTGTGTTTTGCACACTCTGATAATTGTGTGCAATTTGGAATTCACTCTTTCAACTTAATTTTCAAAATAGTGATACCTCGAAGTAAGATTCATCGTTTCCATATTTTCAATTAAGGTGTTCGGATCTGAAGACTCAAGATATGAGTACATATATTTTTGCATGCATATTCTAAAAATGGCAAAATGTCCATATCAGTTAATGTTGACATTTTCAAGTAAAATGACCTTTCAGACAAATTACTGTAACTCTTTTCTTTTGGCGACAACCTTAAACTGACTTGATTTTTCCTCCACCCACTTTTCTTATAATCTGAAAGCTCACTGTTGAAGCTGAGTTTTCCAGTATTGTTAGTTTAGGCATATCCACACTTGTAGGTATCATTACATAGGTTTGTGACATTTTTCTGGTGTAATTAACGAAGAATGTGTCTAAAAGGTATATTTCCTGCTGTACTGTTTCTAATTTTCATATACATTTTTGCCCTTTAGACCACCACGGAACTGAACACGACCACAGGCTCTGTGCTGCAGTTTTCCATAGGTAAGTGCCCATTATCCAAGGAGCGATAGATTTCCCACGGGTACAGGCTGCTTCTTTCTAGACCGTTTTTCCGCTAGAGTTGTTTCATGTGTGTTCTTATAGTATTTTAGGCATACTTTAAAAAGAATGCAATATCTGTTCATTAGTTTTCTCCATTCTACTTACGGGGTTGAAGACAGCGCTGCTGCCTATTGAACTGAGATTATCGATCAGGCATCAATGGATGTGTTAAGCAGGTGCAATCACACAGTGATTACTCCGAAGGGGAACACTTTAATTTAGAGCTTACATTGATCCACTTACGAAACTGCAGAGCTGATTTGGCGCTGAAACGCTTATTTTTCCCCAGGGAAGCAAATACATTTGAATAGTTGAATCAGCAAATTGACCATCATGCTGGTTTGATTGAATGGCTCAAGCTGGTTGAGAAATATTTAAAACTATACTTCCTTAAAATCTGCTTTTATTGTACAAATTTCGAGTATCCTGGTTTATTATTGTAGCGGGGTGGTATATTTGATAGAATTTCGGTTATTTTGTCAGAGAATGCATGCAATTGCCATACTTAGGGTGTTGGCTTATGTGTGTTTTTAGTCTTTGGGTCTAGTCTTTAAAGTTCTTAGTAAGTCCTTTCTGTGCTGGTGATGTGCTACAAAAGAGATTCCATGCTGCCGGTGGGAGCCATTTTCAATAGAAAGTGTCCCAATGAAAAGTAGTCTTAGGACGAACTTCCAATGGCAGCGCAATCCTGTTCAGGGTTGTATTTTGTTTAACGCCTCACATCGTGACTCAGCCCTTTGTGTGTCAGAGCTGCTGACGCTGCAGCAGATGCGCAACGCCCATGTGACTCAATGGGCTTCAGCCCCCCCTCCGTCGTGTGTGTCAGCCGGGCTGAGACAGCTTCCCGGGCCCACAAAGACAGTTCTTGAGCTGCTGTGGGTTGGCTGGTCTGGCGTCTTATCGCAGCCGCACCCCAGTATTTCACAGGTCTTTAAAAGACCATTTACTTGTTAACAAGGATTTGTTGTAGGCTTTGTTGTTTTTTCACCCGTTTCTAGAACTTCTGCATCTCCACTCTGCCTATTCCTTAAAGTTGCAAATTACTTTTGCTGCCACAGTGTGAGAATGCATTTCCTGAAAAGTAACCTTAGGCTTTGTATTTTTTGCAGTTTTATACAGCTCGAACTCCACCCGAAGGTATTGAGGCACTTTCCCATGAGCACCAGTTACATTATACAAGGACACATTGCTGGAAGTATTAGCCCCCCCCCTCCGAAATTTGGCTCTACATTGCTGGAAGCATTAGTCCCCCCTGAAATGTGGCTCTAGTTACGCCCCGGCCCTGCAGCCCACACTGGGAGAAAGGAATTGCAGGGGGGCATGCTGGAAGCCATTTGCTGGATAGTATGAGATCTGTGGTTTTAAAACAGGAAATGTCTGCTAATGTACTCAGGGACGTCTTAAGGATTTTGGGGGCCCTGGGCAAATATATTTTGAGGGCCCCTGTTCAGAACAGCCCTGGATTTATGATCCAATTTCAGCTTTTTCATGCCCTCGTAGGCCAGGTCACTAACACTGCAGAGGCACATCAGTCCAAATTCTAAATGTGTTTCAATCTATTAATCGGGGCTGGTGATTTGTCTTTTCAATACTGTAATATAGCAGCAGCTCACTAATATTATTGCAAATAATGTGTGCCACCGACTGCCCTTTCTCATATGTGAGGTTCCGTTTTGATCTAACAGGGATATTTTTATGGCTCTTGCATTGTATTGAAAAACATTGTTGGAAAACGAGGCAGTATCTGTGAGGCCTGCACAAATAACCTGTCACATTTGTCCTTCACTGGGAACCAAACACCCAATTGTAGCGCTTGACTCTCAGAGGCTAGCGTTGCGGAGCAGTCTAAGGCTTACTCAAGGGAGGTGGTGTGGGCTAGTAATCGCCATTTACCAGTAATGTTAGATTTGGGGGTCTCTAGTTGGCATAGGTAGATACCTGTGACAAATAGGGACCCTTGCGTCTAGTCAGGGTAGAGGGCTACACTCCTAAAATAACCCCTGCTCACCCCTTGGTAGCTTGGCACGAGCAGGCAGGCTTATCTCAGAGGCAGTGTGTAAAGCATTTGTGAACACATACAGTAATACAGTGACAACACTACAGATGGACACCACACAGGTTGTATTATAAAAATAAGTATTTTTATATAGACTTAACACAAGACCAAACGACAAAAATCCACAATACTGTACTCAAAAATAGACTTTAAAAGGTTATAAAATAGTTCAGTTCTCTCAAGTTGTAGATGCGACACTTTACTCTCAATGTACCTTGAATGCGTAACGCAAAGAAAACAAAAGGGTCGCAGGGAAGGTGATGCGTCGGTTCCTTACACTCAGGGAGTGGATGCGTCGGTTCCTTACTGCTGCGCAGGGAGTTGATGCTCGCTTCCTTACTGTGTGGGGAGGTGATGCGTCGGTTTCTTACTGCTCTCCGGTGCGATGCGACAAGATGGCACCTCGATCGCGATACTCTTCTCCGGTGCGATGCGACAAAATGGCGTCTTGGTTGCGATGCGACAACGTTGGTGCGATGCGTGCACGCCCGACGGCCGTGCGGCGACTCGATGATCTTTGGAGCGGCGACAGGCCCTGCGACGCGCTTCTCCGGTGATGCGACGATATCCTGTGTGTCAGCGTCCCGCTTCTCCGGCGATACGCTGCGCTTCGGCGATGCGATGATGGCAGCGGCGTCTCGCTTCCTCTGCGATGCGATGACAGTGGCTGCGGCGGCGACATGCTTCTCGTTGTTGCGTCGCGCTTCCAGCTCCCAGCGACACGCAGTCTCTCAGGAGGCCCAGCACAACAGCAGGCACTTCAATTCGCAGCAAGGGAATTCAGGGAGGGAGCTGGTTGGTGAAGTCTTGTATCCCTGAGACTTCAGGCAGGAGGCAAGCTCTAGTTCAAGCCCTTGGAGATTCTTCTTCAAGTTGATAGAAAACACACTCAGTCCTTTTCTCCTTTCTTTGGCAATGAAGCAACCACTGCAGGCCAACCCCCAAACACACAGCACAGGGTAGTCTCCTCCTTCAGCTTCCTGGTTCTTCTCCTCAGCAAAGGTTCGTCTTGATTCCCAGAAGTGATCTAATTTCCTAGGGGTCTGGGTCCCACTTTTTATACACCTTTTCTCTTTGTTCTCTGAAGGCAGAGAGGCCTTTGCCTAGTCCAAAACCAGTTCTGGTCAGTCCTGGAGCACTTTGTTGACAAGACTCCTTCTTTCCTTTCACAGTGTAGGCCAGGGACATCAGACACACCACAGGAGGTGGAGCCAGCATTGTGGAGGAAGGCACAGCCCTATTCAGGTCCCAGGTGCAACTCCTCCCTCCTATCTGCATGCAGATCTCTCTATTCAGCCCTGTGCTGACTCACCCTGTCTCCTGGAAGCTCCCAGCCCCTGTCACTCAAACTCCAGACAAGGAATACACAACCTAGCAGAGGCAGGCTTGGATAGTTAGGCAAGAAAATACCTACTTTCTAAAAGTGGTATTTTCAAACACAGAAATGTTAAAACCAACTTCACTAAAAGATGTATTTTATCATTCTGAGTTCAGGCATACTAAACTCGAATTTCTACCTAGTTCCCTGAGTCAGTTAGGATTATAAGATGTTATAATCTAACTGCCCATTCTGGCCTATGGGGAACAGGTAGCCTTGCAATAGTGAAAAACGAAAATGGCTGTAATTCACTATTAGGACATGCCACACACACCAGGGCATGTCCTACCCTTTACCTACTATGCACCCTGCCCTTGGGCCTACCTTAGGGGTGACTAATATGTATAAAAGGGAAGGTTTAGGGACTGGCAAGTGGGTGCACTTGCCCCGTCAACATGGCAGTACCAGACTGCACACAGGCTCTGCAATGGCAGGCCTGAGACACACTTTACAAGCTGCTCCGGTGGGTGGCACAACCAGTGCTGCAAGCCCACCAGCAGCATTGGATTTACAAGCCCTGGGCACACGCAGTGCTGTACTAGGGTCTGACAAGTAAACCAATCAAGCCAATCATGGAGTCACTAATCCATACATCAATTTACCATAGGGAGCACTTGCACTGTGGCACTGAACAGCAGTGGCACAGTGCCCAAACGCGTCTAAAACCAGCAAAAACATAAGAGGCAACAGCAAAAAATGGAAGGGAGACCCACGCCAATGGTGCCAGGTCTAACACGTGTCCCCTCCAGCTGAAATGTGGGGAGAACTACCCTACCTCCGGGGAGTTCTCATCACTAAGGCAGGAAAAATCTGGACAGACCATCAGCATTGGCGTGTTCTGTACCAGGGCGGTGTTCCACCGTGAAGTCCATCCCCTGTAGGGATATGGACCACCTCAACAGCTTTGGATTCTCACCCCTCATCAGCATCAGCCATCTGAGGGGCCTGTGGTCTGTCTGAACCCGGAAGTGAGTCCCAAACAAGTATGGTCTCAACTTCTTCAGTGCCCAGACCACAGCAAATGCCTCACGCTCAATTGCACTCCACCTCTGTTCCCGTGGAAGTAACCTCCTACTGATGAAGGCTAGAGGTTGGTCTAGGCCCTCCTCATTAATCTGTGATAGAACAGCCCCCACACCATGCTCTGAAGCGACTGTTTGCACAATAAACTCTTTTGAGAAGTTGGGTGCCAGGAGCACAAGCTATGCACATGGCAGTCTTCAGGGCATCAAAAGCTCTCTGACAGGTGTTAGTCCAAATCACTCTCTTGGGCTGCTTCCTGGAAGTCAGCTCTGTCAAGGGTGCAACAATGCTGCCATACCCCTTGACAAACCTCCTGTAATACCCAGTGAGTCCTAAAAGGCTCTCACCTCTGTCTGGGTCTTGGGGGTTCCCAAGTCAGGATGGTCTCAATCTTGGGCTGTAGGGGCGCCACCTGGCCGCTCCCAACCTGGTGTCCCAAGTACACCACGGAACCCTGCCCGATCTGGCACTTACTCGCCTTGATCGTGAGGCCTGCTCTCCGCAGCGCCATCAACACTTCCCAGAGGTGGCGCAGATGTTCTTCCCAACTGGCGCTGAACACTGCAATGTCATCCAGGTAGGCAGCACTGAACTCTTCCAGTCCAGCCAACACCTGGTTGACCAACCTCTGAAAGGTGGCAGGGGCATTCTTCATCTCAAAGGGCATAACCCGGAATTGGTAGTGCCCATCTGGTGTGGAGAATGCTGACCTCTCTCTTGCCCCATCAGTCAAGGCGATCTGCCAGTACCCAGACGTTAAGTCAAACGTGCTGAGGTACCGGGCAGCCCCTAACCGATCAATGAGCTCATCAGCTCTGGGGATGGGGTGCGCGTCAGTCCTGGTGACTGAATTGAGCCCTCGGTAGTCCACACAGAACCGCAGTTCTGGTGAGACACCCGGTGCGGCAGCCTTTGGGACCAAGACCACTGGGCTGGCCCAAGGACTGTTAGAGGACTCAATCACCCCCAACGCAAGCATCTTGGAGACCTCCTCCTTGATGCAAGCTCTCACCCTGTCAGTCACCCTGTAAGTTTTGTGCTTGACAGGAGGACTGTCCCCAGTGTCTACATCATGGACGCACCAATCAGTGACACTGGGAATCAGGGAGAACAGGTCAGAAAACTGTCCCAGCAACTGGTGACAGTCATTCTGCTGCTCAGGGGTCAGGGTGGAAGAGAGGTTCACTCCATCCACTGACCCATCTTGCTCTGTTGCAGACAGGAGGTCAGGAAGAGGCTCAGTCTCCTCCTCCATTCCAGCATCTGTTGCTAGGAGCATGCCCACTTCGGACCTCTCTAAGTGGGGCTTCAGGCGGTTGACATGCAGGACCCGCAAGGGGTTCCTGGGAGACCGCAAGTCCACCAAGTAGGTAACCGGACTCTTGCGCTCCACCACCTCAAATGGTCCGGTCCACTTATCCTGGAGCGCACAGGGCTCCACTGGGGCCATGACCCACACTTTCTGACCAGGCTGAAGCTCAACCAGAGTGGCATTCTGGTCGTACCACCGCTTCATCTCCTCCTGGCTGGCTTCCAGATTCGCCTCAGCGAGTTTTCTGAATCGCCTAGTTTGGTTCCTAAAGGCCAGCATGTAGCTATATACATCCTGGGGAGGTTTCCTGGGAGATTGCTCCCAGCCTTCTTTGACCAAACTCAAAGGTCCTCTCACTGGGTGTCCATAGAGAAGCTCAAAGGGACTGTGAACCCTAGAGATTTCTGTGGCACCTCACGGTATGCAAAGAGAAGGCATGGTAAGAGGACGTCCCACTTACGCCTCATGGGTTCCTCAAGACCCATAATCATGCCTTTGAGGGTCCGGTTGAATCTTAACCAGCCCATTACCTTGGGGGTGGTAAGGAGTGGTGAACTTGTAGGTTACACCACACTCCTGCCACAGGGACTTCATATACTTGGAAATGAAGTTGGTACCTCGGTTTGACACCACCTCTCTAGGAAACCCCACGCAGGAGAAAATCCCCATCAGTGCACGTCCCACCACGGGGGCCGTCACTGTCCTGAGAGGGATGGCTTCCGGTTACCGGGTGGCATGGTCCACCAAGACCAGGATGAACCTGTTGCCCATGGCTGTCTTGGGATCCAGAGGCCCCACAATGTCAATGCCCACCCTTTCAAAGGGGTGCTGACCACAGGGAATGGCTGGAGAGGAGCCTTGCGCTTCCTCCCACTCTTTCCACTTGCCTGGCAAGTCTGACAGGTCCTGCAATGAGTGTCTGAACTCTTGCGCATTTGGGGCCAATAAAAATGGGTGACAAGCCTTTCAAAGGTCTTGTCCTGCCCCAAATGTCCTGCTAAAGGCACATCATGAGCCAGCCCCAGTAGGAAGGCTCTGAAGCGCTGGGGTACCACCAGCACACGGGCTGACCCAGGCTCAGCAACCTTAGGCTCACTATACAGGAGACCTTTCTCCCAGTAGATCCAGTGTGATCCAGACTGATCATCTGCTGCCTGGTTTGCAGCCTGCTGCCGCAAACCCACAAGAGAAGGGCACTTGTTCTGCTCCTCACAGAACTCTTCCCTGGAGGGACCTCCTTCCTGCTGCCAATGGGTCAGCTCAGGCAGGTCTCCCAGTTCAGCAATCTCTTCCCCGGTAGGCTCCAGGGCATCCCCCACAGAGTCCGCCACCTCCTGGGCCGTGGGAATCTCAGGGGCCGGTTTCCCGTGCCCCCTACCTCTTCTCTTTAAGGCAGGCACCTGGGCCATTTTCTCAGGCTCCGGGTCCTCTTGAACACCCTTACTGGCTGCCATAGACTGAGTGGTCACGCAGGCCCACTCAGGCAAACCCAACATCTCTAAATGAGCTCTCCGCTCCACCTTAGCCCAAGGGGAGCTCTCCAAATCTTTACCTAACAGACATTCAACAGGCATGGCTGGCCTCACAGCTACTTGAAGAGTCCCTGAGACCCTCCCCACTCAAAGGGAACCTGTGCCACCTTGCAGTGGCTCTCTGTGTTGTCAGCGGCAACAACTGGGTAAAATGCATTGGGGACTACCTGCTCTTCAGACACCAACCGACAACTGACAGCTGTCACACTGGCTCCGGTGTCTCTAAGAGCTTCCACCCTCTTGCCATTGATGGTCACCCACTGCCTGTATTTTTAGTGTTATCAGGCAGCTGGGTCCTGGGGACCACCTCACAGTCTCCTAAAGAGACAAGGGACATCTCTGCGGGACCCCACCCACCTTGGGCACCCATCTCCTCCCCCAGGGCTACACTAGCCAACTGCCGGGGTGGTGCACCAGTGGGTGCTGTCTTCCCATACAAGGGACATCTAGCATCATAAGAACAGTGGCCTACTAGACCACACTTAAAACAGGTCTTGGGCCCCTTGTGAACAGGCTTATCTGTCGGGGCCACTGCCTTCTTCTCAGGGGAGGCTGGGAACCCTTCCCTTGGTTCCCTTGGGGATTACTTTGGGGCCCTTTCTGGAACTCCCTCTGTTTACCCTTGTCCCCCACTCTTCTGCTGGGGACCCTGCCCACCTTTGGCGAAGTCTCCCACATGACCCTTCTGGACCCGGGTGCTCACCCAGCGGTCCGCCTCCTCAGCAAGCTTCCTAGGGTTAGTCAGCTTGCTATCAATAAGATGCTGGCGTAGCTCTGGAAAACAGTTATTTGACAAGTGCTCCCATGCAAGCAAATCATAGAGCGCCTCAAAATTATCCACTTTGCTACCCTTCACCCAACCATCCAATGCTCTGCAAAAGAAAGACACATATTCCCCCCAAGTGGTAGACTCCAGTTTTCTGCAATTTCTAAACCTTTGTCTATATAGCTCTGGGGTCAAACCAAATCTGGACATTAGGGCTCCCTTCATGTGGGTATAGGACATCTGCTCCTCTGTAGGCAAATCCAACTAAGTGTCCCTCCCATCACTAACTAAGCGGCCCCACAACCCCGCTCCCCAATCCTTCTCAGGGACCCGGTGGGCCAACATTGCAGCTTCATAAGCCCTAAACCACTGACCAATATCCTCATTCTTGTGGAAATCTTTAACTACATCTTTGGGAATGTAGGTTCTTGCTTCTACATGCACTGGCGGTGTGCTGCCACCAGAGGGAGGAACCTCTAACTTCTTGGCCTTGAGTTCCAATTCCCTCAATCCTCTCTCATGCTCAAAATGCATCCTCTTTTCCTCTAAGGCTAACTTCTTCATTTCTAATTCCATCCCAAGCTCTATGTTCTTGCTCTCTATGTCTTTCTGACCATTCATTTTGAGCCTAGCTAGCTCCAATTTATGCATCCTCTCCCTTGCTCTGTCCTCCAACTCTCCTGGGGACAACCCTTTGGAAGAAACACTGCTGCCTGCCGCTGAAGGTGCTTTCCCTCCAGTTAGGCCCACTGGCCCCTCAAGCTGCCCATTTAAATCCTCTGCCTCCATTGCTGGCTCCTCAGGATGCTCACTGGCATTCCTAGATTCTACCCAGGCCCTCAGCGCCTTCTGGTATTCCTCTTTCCTGGTGAGGCCTTTCACAGAGATTTTAAATTTCTTGCACAAAGCTTTGAGATAAGGCACAGTGTAGGTATCAATTCTCTCTTCTTCCAAAACAATGTCTACAGATACTATGGATGCTGACTTGCTCATGGTAGCAAAAAGACTGGCAGTTCTCAAGAATCAAAAATAGAAAAGAAGTTCCAAGGAATAATTCTCAAAAAGTATGTGGTCGCGTTATGGTCTGCACTCACTAGTAGTGTACACCAATCACTGTATATGAATCACAAATGCAAGTCCAAATCCTCACCGCTGACCACGAATGTTAGATTTGGGGGTCTCTAGTTGGCATAGGTAGGTACCTGTGACAAATAGGGACCCTTGTGTCTAGTCAGGGTAAGGGGCTACACTCCTAAAATAACCCCTGCTCACCCCCTTGGTAGCTTGGCACGAGCAGGCAGGCTTATCTCAGAGGCAGTGTGTAAAGCATTTGTGAACACATAGAGTAATACAGTGACAACACTACAGATGGACACCACACAGGTTGTATTATAAAAATAAGTATTTTTATATAGACTTAACACAAGACCAAATGACAAAAATCCACAATACTGTACTCAAAAATAGACTTTAAAATGTAATAAAATAGTTCAGTTCTCTCAAGTTGTAGATGCAACACTTTACTCTCAATGTACCTTGAATGCGTAACGCAAAGAAAACAAAAGGGTCGCAGGGAAGATGATGCGTCGGTTCCTTACACTCAGGGGAGTGGATGCGTTGGTTCCTTACTGCTGCGCAGGGGAGTTGATGCTCGCTTCCTTACTGTGTGGGGAGTTGATGTGTCGGTTTCTTACTGCTCTCCAGTGCGATGCGACAAGATGGCACCTCGATGCGATACTCTTCTCCGGTGCGATGCGACAAAATGGCGTCTTGGTTGCAATGCGACAACGTTGGTGCGATGCGTGCACGCCCGACGGCCGTGCGGCGACTCGATGATTTTTGGAGCCGCGACAGGCCCTGCGACGCGCTTCTCCGGTGATGCGACGATGTCCTCTGTGGCAGCGTCCCGCTTCTCCGGCGATGCGCCGCGCTTCGGCGATGCGATGATGACAGCGGCTGCGGCGTCTCGCTTCCTCTGCGATGCGATGACAGCGGCTGCGGTGGCGACACGCTTCTCGTTGTTGCGTCGCGCTTCCAGCTCCCAGCGACACACAGTCTCTCAGGAGGCCCAGCACAACAGCAGGCACTTCAATTCCCAGCAAGGGAATTCAGGGGGGGAGCTGGTTGGTGAAGTCTTGTATCCCTGAGACTTCAGGCAGGAGGCAAGCTCTAGTACAAGCCCTTGGAGATTCTTCTTCAAGTTGATAGAAAGCACACTCAGTCCTTTTCTCCTTTCTTTGGCACTGAAGCAACCACTGCAGGCCAACCCCCAAACACACAGCACAGGGGTAGTCTCCTCCTTCAGCTTCCTGGTTCTTCTCCTCAGCAAAGGTTCGTCTTAATTCCCAGAAGTGATCTAATTTCCTAGGGGTCTGGGTCCCCTTTTTATACACCTTTTCTCTTTGTTCTCTGAAGGCAGAGACACCTTTGCCTAGTCCAAAACCAGTTCTGGTCAGTCCTGGAGCACTTTGTTGACAAGACTCCTTCTTTCCTTTCACAGTGTAGGCCAGGGACATCAGACACACCACAGGAGGTGGAGCCAGCATTGTGGAGGAAGGCACAGCCCTATTCAGGTCCCAGGTGCAACTCCTCCCTCCTATCTGCATGCAGATCTCTCTATTCAGCCCTGTGCTGACTCACCCTGTCTCCTGGAAGCTCCCAGCCCCTGTCACTCAAACTCCAGACAAGGAATACACAACCTAGCAGAGGCAGGCTTGGATAGTTAGGCAAGAAAATACCTACTTTCTAAAAGTGGTATTTTCAAACACAGAATGTTAAAACCAACTTCACTAAAAGATGTATTTTATCATTCTGAGTTCAGGCATACTAAACTCGAATTTCTACCTAGTTCCCTGAGTCAGTTAGGATTATAAGATGTTATAATCTAACTGCCCATTCTGGCCTATGGGAAACAGGTAGCCTTGCAATAGTGAAAAACGAAAATGGCTGTAATTCACTATTAGGACTTGCCACACACACCAGGGCATGTCCTACCCTTTACCTACAATGCACCCTGCCTTTGGGCCTACCTTAGGGGTGACTAATATGTGTAAAAGGGAAGGTTTAGGGACTGGCAAGTGGGTGCACTTGCCCCGTCAACATGGCAGTACCAGACTGCACACAGGCTCTGCAATGGCAGGCCTGAGACACACTTTACAAGCTGCTCCGGTGGGTGGCACAACCAGTGCTGCAAGCCCACCAGCAGCATTGGATTTACAAGCCCTGGGCACACGCAGTGCACTGTACTAGGGTCTGACAAGTAAACCAATCAAGCCAATCATGGAGTCACTAATCCATACATCAATTTACCATAGGGAGCACTTGCACTGTGGCACTGAACAGCAGTGGCACAGTCCCCAAAAGCATCTAAAACCAGCAAAAACATAAGAGGCAACAGCAAAAAAATGGAAGGGAGACCCACGCCAATTGTGCCAGGTCTAACAAGTACGCAGAAATAACACTCAATAATTGATTGTCCAGTCTGTACTTTGCTTTATAAAAGTAAGAGTACATTTATTAAACACACACACTACTCAATACTATGCAACAATTTACAAATATACATAAGCTGTTGGAATTACTTTGTGACATTGCATAACATTTCCACCCCTCCCCAAAGGGGGGTGGGGTCTAGTACCACCACTCCCATGTATGCACATCATCTTGCCCCCTAATGCAGTTAGTTGAACATAACCTGGAGCGAGGGCCCTGCGCACTGGCACCATCCCAGTGGCGACCCACCCCATTATCTCAACAAGCATTTAAAATAGGCACACCTGCCCTGGTGACACATAACCCTGACTGAACATGTCCTACTGACATATAGTATACACCTCTACATCTTAGGGGCTAACAGTCTGGGTTGTTCTTCACCTAAAGCAGCAGCAAGAATACATGTTTGGGCACCACTTCAAATGAGGTCCTTTTCATAGCTGATAACAGTTGTAATGCATTGCAATCACAGCCTCTAAAGGCATCACAGGTAAAATCGTAGGATTAAGCATTTACAGCCAGACACCCTAGCAGGAATGTCTGGCAACATAACCGCTTTTGGCTTATCACATCACCTTAAACAGGTACTTCACATTACTCATGTGCCTTTCAGTCCCTCTAAAAAGAAATAACATGGTGAAATGCATTTGTGGTGCAATTACACTTCTTCATCTCCAGGGGATGTCCTTCTTCAGACATCCCCAACTAAGCCCTTCATACCTTGAGGCAGTCCCGAAGGCACCCCCAGCTGCAGAACAAAAGTTCTAGCCATGGGGATGCTGATGACGCCTAGCTTAGCCCTTGAGGGGTTATTCTTTTGAGTCCCCATGAGACTTAGGGAGGGACGTTCCATTTTCGTGCTGGGGGAGATTGCATTGCTCCTGCAGCTCCCCCTGCACCTTGGCACACATGTCGTGGTGACCCCGTCCTCCTGGGGCCACCACACGCAGAAAACCAGGTGTTTTCCTGCAGGCCAGCTCGGTCCTGCAAAGCATTATGGGGCGAGGTGCTCCGGCACCGTGAATATCGTAGCAGCGGCTCCCCCGCTGCGCTGGGAGAGCCGCGCTGTGGGCCTCCGGCCCCGTCTTTCCTGCGTTGGAGGGTCCGGTCCCACCCGGACCCCCAGGTGAGTGCTGCAGCTCGGGGAGCCCATCCCCGGCTGATGTTCGGGGGCCCCGTCCCACCCAGGCCCCTGGATCCTCGGTCTTCTTCTCGGGGGGGGCCGGTCCCACCCGGACCCCCACATGGCCAAAGTGCTGGAGGGCAGCCCGGGGAGCCCACCCCCGGCTGCCCCCTCCCGCTCCTCGTCTGGCCAGCACCCTTGCGTGCTGCCTCTGGAGCCGGCCTCCTTGTTCTGGTCTGCCCGCTCCTGTGGGCAGACGCGAGGCTGCCGCTGGTCATACGGGACCTCGGGGGAGTGCGACCGCACTCCCCCCACCTTTCTCCGGCCACGGGGGTGCGGCGGCACTCCCCCCACCTCGTGACACACATCGGGGCCCGGAGTTGGGATCCCGGGACCCTGGGGATCTTCACGGGGAGCGCGACGGCGCTCCCCGACTTGGCCTCTTCACTTAGCTTCAGCGGGGCCCGGAGTTGGGGGTCCCGGGCCCCTCTACCCATGCCCAGGGGGGCGCGACGGCGCTCCCCTATCATCGTTTTCGTCGGGGGCCAGGGTGGGCTCCTGGCACCCCGTGGGGGCATTTTCACGGGGAGCGCGACGGCGCTCCCCGACTTCGCTTCGGGGCCCGGAGTTGGGATCCCGGGCCCCTCTCACCATTCCCCGGGGGGCGCGACGGCGCTCCCCGGTCTCCATTTTCTTCGGGGGCCAGGGTGGGCTCCTGGCACCCCCTTTTAAGGGCAGTTTCACGGGGAGCGTCATGGCGCTCCCCGGCTAATCTTCTTGTGGGGGCAGCCCCCGGGACCTGACCCACCCCGGGGGCTCATCTTGGACCGGCGGTGGAACCCCACGCGCTTCGTCGTCGGTCCTGGCAGAGGTCAAAGGTCGCCTACCTTCTGGGGGGCGTATATCGGCCCCCAGGCGCCCGATCGGCTCCATTCTGGCCTCTTCTTGCTCCTGGTGGTGCTCCCCAGCCCCTGGGAGCAATTTCTTTTGCCCTCTTGATCTCCAAGAGGGTGAATGCAACAGGGAGCGGTCTTCACTGGCTCCCTGCGCCAGCCTTTCGCCTGGCTCTCTTCCTGGTCTCCCCTTGTGGCGCAAGTCAGGGTCCTGGGCCAGTCTGGAGATTCTTCCTTCCAGCTGCCCATGGTGCCAGGCTCCAGCACCAGTCTTCCTCAGCAGACCACACCCCAGAGAGAGCTCCTCTTCCTGCGCAAACTCTTTTAAAAAGAAATGGGGGGGGGCTGGCAGGAAGTCTCTGTTTGCCCTATCAAACAGCGACACATCACTTCTCTACCCCTGCTCCCTCCTTCCTGCCCAGGCCTCTGGGTTTGTTCAAAATGGCGTCGTCCAGGGGTCTCATGCCACATGGTCTTTGAGAGCCCCTTCCCCCCTCGCTGCCTTCTCTCCAGAGCAGCTTGGTGCCTGGCACCAGGTGTCAGCTGCTGATCGATGAACCTGTAGCTTCACCCATCTTCTCTTCTTGGAGTGGAGGCCTTCGCCCTTGGAATGCTTGTTGTGCAGGGTTGGCTTGGGGAGGAGGGCCATTAATTCAGCCTGGCCAGGTCAGCCCCAGCCAGGCCCTGGTTATGAGCTGACTCAGAGAAATATGACATTTCTGGATGACCCAAAAGCAGTACAAATATGACTTTGGACTCTGCAGAATACTTCTTCTCACATAAGTTACAGTGGACTTTGGTGCGTGTCTGGAATTTGTAGGCCCTAGGAAAGTAAAACTAGCCCATGTGCTCCCCATCCTCATAGGAGAATAATGGAATAAAAACAGTAAAGCACACTGACTTTCCCTCAAATGTTTCTTCCCATTGTAGAAAGCCTATTCCATGTCACCACCCAATTCTGCATAAGTCCTCCCACACCATTCACTTTGTAGCTGCTCCTGGGCTGCGCACGCCAGGAATCTCCCCTGCGCAGCCCTTACACTTGTGCACACGCATGTACACACGTGTCTGCATGTAACCAGCCCGGTGCCCCTTGCTCTGGCTGCAGCGCAGTGGCCTTCTCGCGCCAGGTGGACACCGGTAAAAATACACATTCAGTCCCTTTCATCATGAGTTTACTGTGGGTGAGTCCCAACTTATGAGGCTCTCCCACAGTAAAAGCTCAACAAATAAGTGTTCAAAAACGGAAAATCCAGGCGACTCAGATGGTCAGAACCACCTTCTAGCATAGAGTAAGTCAAGGTTTCTTGAACTATACCTCGTAGTCAATTCATAATAGCCAATTATGTTAATTAGTCAATGGCTGTCCAGTTATACCTCAAAACATGTCCACGAAAGCAGTGTTCAATATGAGAATTGAGAAAGAGGGTGGGGGACATGTGCTGTTGTGGTTATTACAGGGTTGCAGTCCTACAAGCTGCAGCACTTTATTCCCTGATGTACACTTTTCATTGGATCTTGTGCAAAAAATGGAATGCATTTTCTCCAGCAAAAGTAACCCAAGATACTTGACTGGTTATCTGCAGGTTGCAGTCCTAAAAGCTGCAGCACTTTATTTCCTGTGTACACTTTCATTGGATCTTGTGCAAATGTAGTGCATTTTCTCCAGCAAAAAAGCAAACCCACAGATTTTAAACATTCATCATGCTATTTTGGAATGAGAGCTGCAACTTCTTTGCACTACTACTGTAGTAACTTATGACAGCACAGTGAAATTACAGGTGAGAGAAATTCCCAAAATGATCCTTTGTGTTTTACCATGCTGGCAAAAGACAACTTATTATATGTCCCACCATGCTTTACAATCTATTGTCTGCACAGTGAAAACACTCTAAAATATGATAAGATTTTTAACAAATTTAAGTTTTACAGCAATACCACCACTGATTAGACCTGGCATCCTTCGCATGGTTTCCACCTGGATTTCTCCTTAGCTCCTGTATTTTAGATTGTGTTGCCTGGATTTCGTTCTATTTCTGCCTGGTTTCAGGTACTCTCAGCTTTTGCCGCTGCTGATCAGTGCCAAAAGTGCAAGTGCTTCAGTGGAAGTTGCATATTCTCAGTTGGCATAATTCAGTTTATTGATAAGATCCGTAGTCAAGATTCTCCTATGTGTGCTCAGGGCCTGTCAAAACAAAATGCCTGCACTAGTGGCCTGTGGCACAGATTGTGCCTACCTACACCAGTAGCCTTTCAGCATATTTTCAGACACTGCCACTGCAGTGTCTGCACGCTTTGCAGTTTCTTTTAACTGCACAGGTTGACCTGGCAGTGCACCACTTACCATGGCCTCAGTCCTCCCTTTTCTTAAATGTAAGCCACCCTCAGATAGGCAACAAAGGCTACTTCACATGCGGCAGGGTGCAGTGCCATCGTTACAGTGAGACATGTACTGTGGTGTGTTTTACATGTCCTGGATAAGTGAAATACTGTGTATTGCTGTTTTTGCATATTGCTGAGGACTAGCTCTCCACAGGCTACTCACTGAAGCTGACTTGAAACATATTACAAGTGTATGTCTTCAATTGGGAACAACTGAAGAGGTTTAGAGTATGGGCTCTTCAAGCTCAATTCAATAACACCTTTTGGTAAAGGTGGTTTTTAAGTGTGTGTTTGAAAAATGCCACTTTTAGAAAGTGGGCATTTTCTTTTTTTTTTTTTTCCACAACATACGTGGTTGTGCAGTCCTAAGGAACACATCTAGAGCCTAACTGGCACACACATAGCGTATGGGCAATGATTGACAAAAGTCTTTTGATAACGGTGATGCAAAAACATGGTGCCAGACATTCCCAGAAGCGCCCAGAGCCCCATACGTCCCTGACAATACCCCCAACCAGGCACCTTAGGGGTTCCCAATTCCATCTTCAGGCACACCCTCATAGGATTGTATTTCATTGTCACAGTGAGGCTGTGGCATCTCTCGTGCAGCTGCCAAAATTATACCATGATAATCTGCCCAACGCCACGTATCTTGGGGTGCTTTTGGGGGCAATCCCTTACCCGGGAAAAAAAAAAAAATGGCAATTTCTAGCCCCATACAGAATCTATTGCTCTCTTCCACACCCCCACCAATGGTGATGTAGCTGCCTTCCACATTTTGACAATGTCCTCTTGGATAGGGTAGGATCCAGGAATAACAGATGCTCTCTTATACCAGTTACCACCATTCCCTCTGTACTATGCATAAGGATCAATTTAGGGGTCAAATGGGCTCTCCCAAGAGAACCTCTGCAAGACAGGATGTCACCCCTCGCCAAAGCGGTCAATGACGCATAACTCCACACTGTGTGTAAAAGTTTCTTCCGCCTACTCCACACCGAAGACACAGGAAAGAAGCAATGACGCCATCCGCCACAAACTGCAGTCATGTATAGTATGCCCCGTGTAAACATTTAAATTGGATCAACCAAAGACGAGTCGAAATAGCAGCACCCCGGCGAGACACCAAGACCTCAGTCCAGTCCTCTTTGTCTAGGTCACCTATATCCCCCTTACTGGGCCGTCCATAGGCCTGGCAATGCCATGGAACTGTTCGTGACCAAAGTCTGTGTATTGATGTAATTGTATGTGGTACTCGATCCCTATTAATAGTTTGCCCTCTACTGACTAAACTCCGGCAACTCTGACAGGTCACGTAGTGGGGGATATAGCATGCGGAACTGCAAGTAGCTGATAACATTGCCATGATGGAGCAGGTAGTCAGTTTGTAGTTCCTGAAATGATTTAAGGACGGTGCTGCTCATGACATCTCCTAGCGTAGATATCCCTTTGGCATCCTACTGCTGAAAGCCCTCCCAACGCGGCCACATGTTGTGCAGAAAAACACTCTGCCACAAAGGGGTCACCCGCGCTAGACTTCCCCACCACCCCAACCGCCGGAGAGTCTGTCACCACACACGAAT
Organism: Calotriton arnoldi; assembly: GCA_963921515.1. Lineage (NCBI taxonomy): Eukaryota > Metazoa > Chordata > Amphibia > Caudata > Salamandridae > Calotriton > Calotriton arnoldi. Next base: position 658,828 of record CAWUFW010007543.1, on the reverse strand, counting down.
GACTGGGCTCGCCTGGGAGAAAGTCCAACCTCTATTACTATAGAGAAGATCAGCAGAGATGGTTCCCCATCGCCCCACCTCTCCGCCGTAATCTGGATCATTTTGGGCACTATACCAACAGTCGTTGATATTCAGTAAATGGCATGCGGCACAATAGGATTGTACGTCCGCTGCAGCTATGCGCCCACGGTACATCCAGAGGGCTATGCGTGAAGGGTCTCCTCCATAAAAATGAGTAAGTATCATGTTGACCCGTCGGAACCACTGTCGGGAGCAATAGCATAGGGGTAATTCTGAAGTCTGTACAGCATTTGTGGTGGCAAGATCATTATAAATATTACAGAGTGGCCTAGCAGGGATGAGGGCAGCGGTGACCACGTTTTCCTTCGTCTCCAACGCAGGGCAGCAATAAGCCCAGATTGTGGGACCATGAGATGGCAGGGTCAGAGGAGACAAAAACCCCTAGGTACTGAAATCCGTCTGTGGCGAGTGACAAACTGGACGCCCATTCCAGGACGCCAGCAGTGCCCCCAAAGGGACAAACCACCAACTTCCCCACATTCATATAGAGTCTGGAGGTCTCACCAAATACCAACATAATCTGCAGGATCCAGGCCCGGAGTGGTTCGTTGGATTTGTAAAAGAAAGCACATTGTCTGCATAAAGTGCTATCCTGTCGGACAGCTTACAGACAATTCAAAGCCCTGCACTTGAGCACCCATCCTCACCCAGGTAGCCATCGGTTGCATAGCAAGAGCAAATAGGAAGGGGAACACTGGGCACTCCTGTCTAGTGCCCCTGCGAATGGGAAAGGGGCGGACACCGCACCTGCCACTCGAACCGAGGCACAACAGATCCGTGTAGAGAAGGGGATATAGTAAAGGAATGGGGCCCAAATTAATAGACTGTAGGAGAGCGAATAAGTATTCCCAGCTACTGGAGTCAAAAGCCTTATCAATATTGGCCAATAGTATCGTTACTGGTCTGCCCAATCTGATGTGCCTGGGCCAATGTGTACGGATTCGCCTGATATTTGGCGGGTTGCTCCATGTGGCATAAAGCCAGCTTGATCTGGATGGACCAATCCGGGATATACTTCATTAACCTGTTAGCTAGTCTTGGCGAGGAGGTTTCACCTCCACATTAAGTAATATAGGGCAATATGAAGACGGATCGTAAGGCGGGACTGGCCGGCCTGTGAAACACCACAATTTTGGCGCCGTCCCAATTCGGCGGGATTACAGCCACTTCAGACGCCGCTTGATCGCCCCCCCCAGCAGGTGTTTCTCTAGTTGGGTACATATGCTTAAAGAAAATCACATAGGAACCCATTAGGCCCTGGAGCTTACCCGTCCGCATTTCAGCTAGTGCTCCAGACAATTCCTCCTCCATGATCGGCTCATCCAACTGGTGCCCGAACAGCGTCTGATAAACATCGAGACGGTACAGACCGAATGAACTTGATGACCTGAGCCAGGTCAATTGCGTCTCTTGAGCACAGAGGTTACTATAATACATAGCAAAGGCTTGGGCCACTTCCTGAAAACCGGCAGTAAAGTCGCCACCGCGACCTGCACCACCTGGCACGGCCACCTGACGTAATCTATGGAGCATCTTACTGGACATGTCCCCCACTGATAAATGTGACTCTGTGCGGCTTGCCATGCTTGTTTTGCGTCATCAAAGAGCAGCTGTTGCAGTTGCTGCTGGGCCAATAGCAGCCGACGTCGAGCTACACCCCTTCCCACCCTGCCAGTGCTCTCCAAGGCCTGTATCTGGGCCTCCAGCCTACTAATGTGTGTTTTACATCTGCGTTCGCCCGCGCAGTAACTGATGTCCACCCCAGTAATGTGGGTTTGAGTGTCACCAGAGCACTATTTGGAGGCAGCGCGATATTGAGGGAAAGTATCTCAGCCAAGGAGCGATGGAGTAGAGTCTTACACAATGGTTTCACTGGTTCCATGGTGACATACGCCAACGGAAGAGGGGGCACACGGCCAATGTACATTGTCAAGAGCCACTTGGAGTGATCCGATAGTCCCTGGCGAGATTTCAGTCTCTGAAACACTATGCATATACTCCAGCGGGAGGAGAAAATAGTCCACCGAGAAAAGGACCAATGAACTGCTGAAAAGAAGTGTAGGCAGCTTCAGCTGGGTGATAGCTCTACATGTCGCTCCAACCAATGTGTGCACCGCATTGAACACAATTTAGACTCTTCCATGCTTCTGGGGTATCACCTCTGACAGGGGGTAATAAGAAGTCAGTGCTATGGTAGTGGCGCTTGACTCAGCGACATTCTCTCTTGGCACAGCAGGAACCCACGAGATGGGATAAAAGCGTTTGTATGAAAATTATCCAACGAAAACTGTTCAATAAATCGCTTTCAGAATTCCTTATTCATTCTATGAGCTCGTGGGTGTTTTCAAATTAAATCCATTTTTCCATGTTGACTTTATACATCCATATATGCATATCTCCCTATGCATTTCGGGCAGATCACCTTCATCAGGGGAAGTATCTGTGAAAACAATAGCATATGATGCCTTATTGGTCACCAACTAAAAAGGGGAGAAATAATCTCTGTACACAATACACCTGGTGTTATACGGCTCGATATCGTGATGTCATGTAAATGTTGACCAGCTAATGAAATGAAAAAATATACTGACTATGCCAAGTGCACTGAAAAGACGCTGTAACTGCATATAACCCAGTGTTTACTATAAACGTGGAAAAATGTCAAAGCGCGCAGACATTCCATAATGTGACTACGTGTCTTCCATAAATAAAGTTCAAACACCTTGTAGTAAACGCGTGTTCCTTTTCCATGAAGGATACATCGATAGACAAGTAAAATATCCCAGTCATCCGTGGTCAAAATAGAAACGTGACATGCCACAACAAACGTAAAGTGCAAGCAGTTAAATGGGGTGCATGAACAAACGGAACGCTGATGATCGCGTTATAAACAGTGCATGTTTCATCGACGCAACTAGGCTCTAACTTACATTTCAGATGCTTTGCAGTGGTTCGAAACACGCTGAGTGGGTCAAACCGGGTGCCTGTATACGCAAGTGAAATAGTGAAATATAAACGACGGGCTAAATTGTTCAACCGGCAATCAGTCCTGAAGGCGCGAGCGCCATCTTAGACTGTGTGTGAAAGTGATGGTGAGATGTTGTGTGTATGAGCATATGTGGCAATTGACCTGAAAACACGCTGACGAAGTGCCCGCTCGCTTATGTTCACCATTTCACTCTGCGTATATTCTCACACGGACATTAGCACCCGGTTTGAGCCACTGTCAGCGTGTTTTCGAACCACTGCAAAGCATCTGAAATGTGTTAGAGCCTAGTTCGTCGATGTAACATGCACTGTTTATAACGCGATCATCGCGTTCCGTTTGTTTATGCACCCCATTTAACTGCTTGCACTTTTATGTTTGTTGTGGCATGTCACGCTTTCTATTTTGACACGGATGACTGGGATATTTTACTTTTATACGTGTATCCTTCATGGAAGGAACACGCCGCTTACTACCAAGGTGTTTGAACTTTTATTTTATGGAAGACACGTAGTCACATTATGCATTGTCTGCACGCTTTTGACATTTTTTCACGTTTATAGTAAACACTGGGTTATATGCATTTACAACGCCTTTTCATGCATTTGGATGTCAGTATATTTTTTCATTTCATTAGCTGGTCAACATTTACATGACATCACGATATCGAGCCATATAACACCAGCTGTATTGGTGCAGGGATTATTTCTCCCTTTTAGTTGGTGACCAATAAGGCATCACATGCTATTTGTTTTCACAGATACTTCCTGATGAAGGGCGATCTGCCCGAAATGCATAGGGAGATATGCATATATGGATGTATAAAGTCAACATGAAAAATGGATTTAATTTGAAAACACCCACGAGCTCATAAGAATGAATAAAGAATTCTGAAAACGATTTATTGAACAGTTTTCATTGGATAATTTTCATACAAACGCTTTTATCCCGCATCTCGCGGGTTTCCTGCTGTGCCAAGGGGGATGTCGCTGAGTCAAGAGCCACTACCATAGCATATTTCTTATTACACCCTGTCAGAGAGTGATACCCCAGGAGCACGCGACAACTACACAAATCAAGAGCAACCATTCGGAGTGCGTGTTCGTACCAAATCTATTTCCTAGGATTTTCTGACCTTGGAACACAGCACCCACATCTATATTTGAATCACCATGGCGTATGAGGATATCACTACTCTCACTGATCTGAGAGCTGAAACCTTTGCTTTCACAGAGGAAGATATTTACAAAATATACGCATTGATACCCGAGGTCACCACACAAGCATCCATTACAAAGAATAAGGAGAGTAACATCAGACAATTGTTGTACTTAACCAAAAGAGAAATAAATCAACGTTTGCACGCTAAGTACACTTATAAGTTATCATCGTGCACAAAGGATCCCCAGAGGACTGCGCATCCCGTTGAAACCATTACTATGTAAGAACAGTTCTAAATTTGTAGAAAAATTGTATTCCACCCTAAACAAGTTTTCACTTGACCTCATACTGTTGATTATTGAGGAACTTTCAAAGGTATTGGAAGAACTTAACAAAGATTGCTCAGACAAAACAAGAACTGCCAAATGTGATGTCGACCGACGACTGGTCCAAAACACTTGAGGACATTAATTTACAACTAGAAAAATACACTCAGGAAATTAACGTAAAGAAAAATTCGCAAATATAGACGCGACACCATCGACTACAAACTAGGAGAGGTGTATTCATGGGCAGAAGTGTACGCTAGACGCAGACAAAACAGACCACACAACTTAAACACCGAGACAGAAACATCATCATCTGAAGATGATAGTAGACGCAAACAGCGCACAATTGCAACCGAACAACAACAACCTTCTACCAGTAATGAAACTCCACACATTTCTGGTGTTCCTTTTTTAGAGGAAGGCATAACAGACAGAGACGACCCAGGCGGAGTCAAAGACAAAGGAAAAGAAGGGAGAGAGACACGAGGAGCACGGCAGCATTGAAGAAGGGACTCAAAGGGAAAAAGACCACTTAGTTATTAATATTTTCACCTATAATCTTGGTGATCAGTGAAATCAATACCCTTCAAAAGGGTACATCATTTGTACCGACTCAGCAACATCAACAATCTTGAACTTGAAATTAGTTTGTTCAAATGTATGCGCAATTTGCGCTTGAGACACTTTTTTGAGAATGTTGTCACCGTCAGTAGCACTGAGGATCAAGATCAATTACGTGGGCTACGCAACAAAAGTACATATATGGCTCCAGTTAGCCACAAGAGTTTAGACACCTTCGAGAATCTTGTTAAACAGGATCTCCACAAACTGAGTTACAAACGCGAGTCGAGACATCGCAATCTCTCCAACAAAGAATTCGCTATCCTGAAAAGATTAGCAGACAACCCCGAAATTACATGCCAGATTGCTGACAAGGGAGGCGCCTTGTCGTAATGAATACAAGCTTTTATCGTGAACACACATCTTTCAGATCAAAACACCTATTGTGCCATTGAGTACAATCCAACGGAACGGTTTACAGCGATTCTCAAAACCTGGTGAAGAAGGCAACAGATGAGGGAGTCATCAATGAAAAAACAGCCAAATATTTAATTCAACCGCACCCGAAGACACCCACTCTATACATGCTACCGAAAGTGCATAAAGATGTCTCGCATCCTCCTTTTTAGACCAATTGTTTCAACCAAAGGCAGTTTGCATGAACCAGTGGGAAAACTTATCGACAGATACTTACAACCATTCGTGGAGAGGATGAACACTCTATGTAAGAGACACTACAGATTTCCTTTCCAAAATTAACACAGGGAATTTTCCCGTGAAGTTGAGATATGGTTGTGCACTATCGATGTGAAATCGTTCTACACATCAATTCCACATGATCTAGGGATGGAAGCCATTGAAAACACACTGTTGCACTCTGAGCTTGAACCGGACTTCCAATTATTTCTAATGGAGTTACTATATTTTACTCTATATCAGAGTTATTTTAGGTGGGAAGATCAATGTTACCTCCAACTGTCTGGCACATCAATGGGCAACTGTGCTGCCCCTTCGTATGCCAATATTTTTATGAAGCATTTTGAAGAGAACAACATATTGAGCAACAACACATGGAAAAGACATGCCACAGTTTTTCTCAGATTTATTGATGATATATTCGGAATATGGAAAGGGTCACTTGAAAGTTTGTTGGACACATTGAACAACCTGAATAACATCAATGATAGGATACAGTTCACCTATGAATATGATGCTCATTCTATTGCCTTTTTAGATGTCCTCATTAACCGATCTGGAAATACCCTTGAAGCCAACATCTTCAGAAAAATCACTGATAGAAATAACCTCTTGCACTATCAAAGCTTTCACCAGACATCACTTAAAATCATTTACCATACTCCCAGCTCCTGAGGGTTAAGCAAATCGTATCCAATCCGGTGAAATACGACTCAACAAGCTTCTGAAATGCTGCAGAGATTTCAACAGAGGGTTATCCTCAAAACATCCTAGATCAAGCTATGGAACGCTGCAATAAGAGACAAAGAGCAGACCTGTTCTCCACCAAAAACAAGAAGAGAATCTCAACGTGCAGTAGTAGTATCTAAATTTTCCACCTTGAGCCCTTTCTATAAGAAATCCATTAAGGATCATTGGCCTATCATAACACTGGAACCAGACTTCAAAGGCATCTTTCAGGAACCACCGATCTTTGCATATAATCGGGTAAAAACATCAAAGAGCTCATTACAAACAAAATTCCTCCAACCATGTCCACAACATTCAAAGAAAATACACCATGCCATAACTGCAGCAATTGCAATAGCATCATCAAGGGACCAACTATCACACACCCCATGAAGGGCACTAAAATCAAACTTAAAGTGAATGCAAACTGTGACACCAAGAACGTAATTTATATCCTGAAATGTCCATGCGGATTGGTATACGTGGGGAAGACGGAAAGAAAAATCAAAACACTAATTAATGAACATAAGAGTAATATTCGGACTGGGAATATCAAATCAGTTATTGCTGTTCATTTTAAAGAATATCGCCACAACATCAGTCAATTACAGTTTGCAGTACTGGAGATAGTGGAGAAACGGGAGGGCCGCAAACAATAACAACTTTCTTCTACAGAGAGAGAACTATTGGATTAAGTACCTGGATTCAATGAAACCCAACGGTCTTAATGATCGGATGGAGTTTTCATGTTACTTATAGATGTATTGGACTCTGACATATCACTCTCTAGTGACCGACTCTTTCTGATGTTTCTCCCTTCATATTTCAACTTGGATATACCAGTTTTACACATATCGTGATATACAGTTTTTTGATCATTGACCATTTACTTTATGAACTACAAGCCTTAATTGTATTATTTTTTACTTCGTGCCTCTTATGGCATTCTGACACTGATCTAATGTTACACTGTTTATTGTTGTTCATTTAACTTTATTGACATTTGATGCACTAACAATGCGCATTACACTGGTTTCCTGGATCTGCTTGATTTGGCACGCCACGCGGTCACTTACACTCATGGTTTTATTTGTTCTTCTACGAACAGAAGGGGCTTTTAGCCTCCATGGGATTATATATTGGGAATCGTTGTGTTCCTGTTACACGGTTCCTCGTACTTAGTTATATTTGCAGTCACATATAATTTGACAGCAATACGGTTGTTGCAACTTAACGCAATAAGCGGGCTAGTATTCATCTAGCCGCGCAAAGGTCAATTGCCACATATGCTCATACACACGACATCTCACCATCACATTCACACACAGTCTAAGATGGCGCTCGCGCCTTCAGGACTGATTGCCTGTTGAACAATTTAGCTCGTCGTTTATGTTCACTATTTCACTTGCGTATATAGGCACCCGGTTTGAGCCACTTGTCAGCGTGTTTTCGAACCACTGCAAAGCATCTGAAGTGTAAGTTAGAGCCTAGTTCGCCGATGTAACACGCACTGTTTATAACACGATCATCGCTGCCCATTTGTTTATGCACCCCATTTAACTGCTTGCACTTTTACGTTTGTTGTGGCATGTCACGTTTCTATTTTGACACGGATGACTGGGATATTTTACTTTTATACGTGTATCCTTCATGGAAGGAACACGCCGCTTACTACGAAGGTGTTTGAACTTTTATTTTATGGAAGACATCGGTAGTCACATTATGGAATGTCTGCACGGTTTTGACATTTTTTTCACGTTTATAGTAAACACTGGGTTATATGCATTTACAACGTCTTTTCATGCATTTGGATGTCAGTATATTTTTTCATTTCATTAGCTGGTCAACATTTACATGACATCACAATATCGAGCCATATAACACCAGGTGTATTGATGCAGGGATTATTTCTCCCCTTTTAGTTGGTGACCAATAAGGCATCATATGCTATTTGTTTTCACAGATACTTTCCCTGATGAAGGGCGATCTGCCCGAATGCATAGGGAGATATGCATATATGGATGTATAAAGTCAACATGAAAAAAATGGATTTAATTTGAAAAACACCCACGAGCTCATAGGAATGAATAAAGAATTCTGAAAACGATTTATTGAACAGTTTTCGTTGGATAATTTTCATACAAACGTTTTTATCCCGCATCTCGCGGGTTTCCTGCTGTGCCAAGGGGGATGTCGCTGAGTCAAGCGCTACTACCATAGCAAAACTACAGATTATGTAACTGATCTTCATTTAGATGTACTGAATGTACATTTCTTTAATGTTGATAAAGTAAAAGCCTGGTATAGCTCCTGCACTTCAGGACCTATATGAAACACTTCTGCACACAAATTGACAACGGATTAACAGTATTAGTTTTTACATTATGCCAAATCAAACCACAAGATCTGTTCTTCAGTCATGAATACCTGATGTACACCATTCAAACTAATTTCTTTAAACAATGGCAAAATACCGATATCTACACAATTCAAATTTATTCTTGGACATCCATGTGTGTTGCAGCCTAGAACACTACCTCACAGTTTATCTAAAAGGATCTGTAAAGTAAAAAAAAAAAAAGCAAGTCAGAAAGATAAACTATAGAACGGAAAGTATCTGTAACACTAGTTTTTTTTTATTCCGATTTGATATATGCCAGCCATGGAATTTGACTGGCCATTATCACAAGAGATACAATCATTTATTATATCTCTTGTGAGCAACACCTGATCGTTACTCCAAATGGATAACCAAAGTAGCAATGGTCTCGCTCTAATGAAATCAGATATGTATAGCAAATTTAACTCTTTGTGACAATTAACATGAGGGGAAGAAGGTGGTACACCCAACAGGCACCTGCAGAACCTATTTTCTTTGGATTGGCATATATTAAATCGGAATTTGAGAAGCTAGGTGTAGAGCAAGCTTTACAATGAGAGATTCATGCCCTACCTATAACAAAAGGGAAGTAGCTTCAGCTTTTTATAATCTAGCTCGTGAAAATCGTCTTAATAGTGTAGTAGGGAAACCTTTGATAACTGCATATCTGTCCCAGAGCATTTCCGAGTTACCACCTGTCTATTTAGAACAGTCTTGTGGGAGATGGGAGCGTTCCCTGTTATTTAGATTTCGTGCTGAAAAAGTAAAATATTTACTGTGCTTTCCTATTGGGTACCAACCGAATCTCGCTGCCATTCCCTGCCCGTGCAACAACAAGTCAGGCCAAACTACTATACATTTTTTTTATTGTTTTGTAAATTTTATGATTTATATACAAGAACATTTTTGCTTCCACTTTTCAAAAGGTGATATCCCGGCATTAGACAGAGTGGACCAATGTTTTCATAAATTTTTCAACTGTGATAGTGAAACCTGTCTACATGCCTGCTCATTTTTAAGACATGCTGTGAGGGCACGTGGCCCTTTATTATTGTAATGACTCGCTGCTATTCCTTGTTCCTAAATGGTGTTTTAACATTTGAGCTATGTATAGATATGTTTTTATCAGATTTATATGAATATGACGATGTACCTATGTGGATGTAATGTTGACTGTTTTATATGCGTGCACTTTATGGAAGGGTGAACTTTCAGAATAAAGAAACTGAACTGAACACTAGTTCTCTGTGGAATCTTCATTAACTTCATAATGATTAAACAATGAACAGACCAGCTGATGTGTGGGTTCAGGAACACAAAGTGGAAAAAAAAGCTATTCAAAGAAAGCAAAATTAATTGCCTGTGAAAAGGCAACATTTGCTATCTCCTAAACACACAACACAGATATGAAAATAAATCATTATACATTCAAAATGAATTAGAAAATATATAAAATAGCACTGCTGCACAAACCTCTTTTAAAAGAGAAACACATAGATTTTTTTCTCATAGTCATGCAGTCTTACAGGCTGTTTCTGAAAGGCTGTCTGTGGCTCACCACTATACTGCCATACGGCACAGTGGCAGTTTGTTCAAAATTCATTTTAACGTTCCAATGGATTTTGTATCTGGATTGTTGTTTACATTCCTGAGGCGCAACAGGGATGATAGCAAGTTGTTTATGAATTTAATGAAGATAGTCTTGATTGAAAACTGGTGGCATGACAGGTAATTAACTTTCTCTTCTCTATCAACAGGTCTTCATTAATAGTCATAATCAGTGAAAAGAAAAACAAGCTGAACCTTTCCTTGAGGCACTGGGAAGGCCCTAAGGAAGGGAAGCAAATGAGAAATCGTAACATGACAAGAAGCATGGAAGATGTACAGGTATTAAAAATGTTACAGCACTGTTGGGCCAATCTGTGAACAAGAAAACTAATGAGTCGGACTGCTTCTCAAACTTCTTATTTTCCTTCCTGTTGTGTGCTATAAAGGGAGATAACCTTTTGTTTCCAAATCTAGCAGTCAATTATCGTGAAATACAATGGTGTGCTACTACTATCAAGAGACATTAAACCCTTATTGTTTAATGGAATCGATTATAATTGGAGAATTGGAAACCAAGTTGGCAATTATGCAGAAACAAGCATCTTGGGATGTGATAGCATTATATTCACCTATGCACAGATCTATACCTACGTAACTGACATAAGTACAACTTGCACCACCATAGATTTCAGATGTCATCAGTCATGTAATATGTAATTTCCTAAGCAGCGGATCACAGAGGTGCAAGTACTTATATGTGCCCGCTCCTCTTCAACATATACCTGCAGCCCCTGGTAGCCGCACTAACCAATATGGACTGCCGGGTTTTTAACTACGCGGATGATACCCAGCTCATCCTGAGGATCGATAACTCGGTCTGTGCCCAAGTATCAGTCCAGAACATCCTCAGGTTTACAGTCAACTGGATGACTGCAAACTCCCTAAAAATTAACCCAGATAAAACCGGAAGTACTAGCCTTCCCATCAAAAACAACCCCTGGAGCAGCCTGTTTTGGCCTCAAAGAGTTAGGGGCCCCCTAGCCCATCGCCAGTTGTAAAAGCCTGGGAATCAAGATCGACTCTGAGCTCTCTATGATCCATCAAGTCAACTCGGTGGTGGGCACATGTACTGGTCTTCTAAGACAGCTGAGGAAATTGGTTCCTCTGCTTTCAGTGTCATCTCTGAAAACTATAGTATCAGCAACTATTGTCTCACGACTCGACTATGGCAATGCGCTATATGTCGGGCTCCCCCAGAAACTCACGAAGAAACTTCAGGTGGTACAGAATGACGCAGCTAGGCTGATCTTCAGGTTGCCTAGAAGAACTCATGCCACTCCACTGCTGCGCAAACTGCATTGGCTGCCTGTTAAGCAGAGAGCGAAATTCAAGGGACTTTGTATTGTCCACAAAGCTCTATACGGACATGCCCCAGGGTACATAAGGGAACGCCTAATCAAATACGTGCCAGGGCGGGCCCTTCGGTCAGCAGAAGCCGTCCAGCTGGTCTGCCCTCGGGGTAACTTGGTTTCCAAAGGGGTCGAGCGTTCTCGGTCCTCCTGCCACAACTTTGGAACCAGTTGCCCGATACCCTTCGGAAAGAACCTGGTCTGCTTCTCTTCCGGAAGCAGCTAAAAACTATTCTCTTTAGGGAAGCACTAGATACGACATAAGACCTCTCAATACCATGGAGACCTCCCCGCTTGGACGCTGTCCCGCTTCTTCCAAAGCGCTAAGAGACCTGTCGGTGTATATGCGCTATACAAAACAAAATAACATAACATATATCAGTTGCATATAAATGGCAAATATCCCCAGTAATTACACAACAGTGCTTTTTAGTGAATTTATAAGGTTTATTTAACCTAAGTTAAAATCTAACTACCTTCCTCACATATAACTTCACCTTAACCTCTGATATTTGTAGTGAATTTCTACTTTTTTTATCGTAAGTTATATTATATAAGGATAATTTCAGTCCAACCCCTGCATCCAACCTATCAATAAGTACGGCTGAAGGGTGGGAGTATTAGAGGAGTTGGGCAACCCCGCCTGAACGACCAACCCCTGCCGCACCTGTCCTTCAGCAATCTAGCCACAGACTTAGGACTCCTCTCTGTTTTTGTTTCTTCTGGTCCTACAGGACTCTTGTGGGACTCCTGCTGGATCGCAAAAAGGCCAAACAAGTTGTGTCCTTCATTTTTGGCCCTGTGGCACCCCTAACAAGGGCCATGGCACAGAGCCCCGGTGTCCTGTATTAAAGTTTATTTCGGTTAATTAAAACCATAGATTTACACATCACAATACAATAAATTAAAAAGGTTCATAGAAAATTAAAACAATAACCGGGAAGCAATATTATCCTGTGTTATCTTGTTCACATTGCGTCCCCATCCCCTCTTGAAATATCTTTTCCATAAAGCTGGATACATAGTGCAAATGTGACAGCGCAAGGTGTACTGTTAGTGCAATGGCAGCATAAAAGAGAGACAAGGGATGGGTAAACTTATCTCTAGACAGCAGTAATGCCCCATCTCCTCATGTTCTACATTGTTGACTATTATTTTACACTGCCCCTTCATAGTACCAGATATAAAGTGCAGGTGTGACTAGATAAAATTTGCTAAAAATGGAAGAAGACATTTAGTTTACAAAAAAAAAAATGTACTCAACCCCTCAGTATCTGTGATGAACACTTTATCTGACATTGACCTGTCCAAAAAAAAAGGATATGTAGTGCAAATGTGCCAGCGCAAGAGGTGCTAAAAGTGCAAGGGTTGATAAAAGAGAAACAGGGAAGAGGTAAAACTCATTCTGGGCAGTAGTATCGCCTCATATTCTCTTGTTCCACGTTATTGCCTATTATCCTAAACTGACTCTTCCATACCAAATATAAAGTGCAGATGTAACAAAATAAAATTTGCTAAAACAGGAAGAAAAAAGACATCAAGCTTGAAAAAACAAACCAAAAAAGAACATTTGCACAAACCCTCTAAACTGAGCTATCTGCAATTAACATTTTATCTGACAGTGACCGGTCTACTTTTCCAGTTGGTGCAAAATGTGCAGTAAAGTGAGAAAGATAATAGGAAGCGTCAAATCAGGATATTTCCTCAATAGTATCCTCTCATGCTCCCTTGGAACTGGTGTTGTTCCACATCATGTCCTGAAATGCCATTTTCATTATATCTAGAATAAAGTGCTAAAGTGACGGGGCAAAGCCGCTAAAAGAGTGTAACGGTGAACATTGGAAACATTAAACGGCGTTGGTGTGGAGCTATTGATCATGCTTCCTTTACACTCCTGCGTCTAAACCTTTATCTGATAACAGCCTATCAACTTTAAGGATAACTTTTGTGAAAGCAGCAGCCACTCGGGGGCATTCATGTATTAAACAAAAGAGTGAGGTTCTGATGCCATTTTGATTAAAAAGGTTGTGCAACAAAGCCTTACGTTCGGTCAACAGACTGGGGCAAGTTGATATGAGTCAGACGTTCCGTGTGTAGATGAGACAGTCTGCATTTACAACACAAAGATTTCCTTCACCATTTTGGCAGGCAATCGGTATTTTGGCACAGGTTGAAACGCACATAAAGCAACTTGCTTTTATAAAAGAACCTCAGTAAAGCAGTTAAGTATGATTGCGAGCAGGGTTGTTTACAAGAGTCAATGACTGTCCGTGCATGGCTTCTTTTACTAAAGTCACTCTTGTCCCCATTCTATGAGATCTCTTTATTTGCTTGTTTACAGATATTTTAAAGAGGGCATGCGGGAGTGCTGATTCCCATAGTTCTTTTGCCTCATGGATATTGACCGATCGACTTATCAGATAGCCTTAGTAGTGATATGAACTAAAAAAAAGAGTCATCCTGTACTAACTCTTGGTTTAGCAGACCAAATTCCACCTGCAATTGGGCCAGGGCGGCGTTTGTGGTAGGTGAAAAATAATGCAAAATGCCTTGTTTTGTGCAGAATGAAGATTTTTTTAATTTTTTTAAAAGGCCCCAAACTTCCCGGGGAAAGGCACTGTGCACAAGCGGATTGCCAGAATAAGTTTTGCTTTTATCACTGCAAGAAGAGGCGCCAAGGTCGGGCTTTGCAATCTGCACTGTAAGTATTGAAAAGCTGCAATTAGCGAGGCAGTCTTTGGCTTTAATGAGCTTAGATGCAAACGAAAAGAGACGTTCCTGCAGCCAGACACTGAGGTATTTATAGCAAGTGCCTCTAGAGACCGGCAGTCCACCCAGGAACCAACTTCCTTGCTTCTTGACTTTCCTTCCGAACACCATGATCTGGGTTTTTATGAGGTTCACCGCCATTTTATTTTTGGCACAATAAGCATGGAGGTTGTTTAAGAGCTTGTGAAGCCCAATGCCTGTCAAGTTCACCAGAATTACATCATCAGCGTACTGTAATGAGGTCTCCTGACTATGTCCAAGCCTTGCTGCATGGGATTTAGCTGCGTCAAGGAATGCACTTTGGCTGAATATAAACAAATTGAAAAGCATTGGGGCCAGAACGCACCCTTGTTTCAGGCCCCCTTTGACTTCTATTTTGGATGACCAGCCACTGTTAGAACCGAGTTTGACTACTGCCCAATTATTTGAGTACAAAAGTTGGATGGAACATAATAGTTTTGCAGTGTTGTTCCAGCCGGCCAGCTTTCTCCATAAAAGGTTACAATTGACATGATCGAAGGCTTTGGAGAAATCCACAAAGCAGGAATATAAAAGATGTTTTCTATTGATGATATGTTTCTCAGCAATCATAGAGTGCTACTAACTTATCAGGGGTACTAGAGTAAGCTGTGAAACCAGTTTGATTGAAAGCACTTGTGTCCTGTAATGACATCTGCAATATTTTCTTCCACGTTGCAATAAGCCAATCAGCGCTCAATCCATCAGGACCGTGAATCCCTCGTGAGTGAGTTGGCCGACGAGAAGGAAAGCCCTTGTCACAAATAATAACGCTCCAGTTTTTAATTCACTGTCCTGCGGGTCTCTTGTAGGAGTCCTGCAGTATCAACTGTCAATATATCTATACAATTTTAACCTTAATTTCTAGAAGACTACAAAACAGATTTACACCAAATTTAAAAAAACACTTTCTGGGTAAAGATCTACTTTTCTGCCAAATTTGGTGCAATTTTGTTCAGCTGTTTTTCTTTGGATCCTTGACCAATTTTTCCTATGGAAAACGCATGGGGAAAGGAGTGCTTTGGGATCGCCACTTTTTCTCAGGCCCCATTTGACGGACACCCCTGAAACATTCCAAGAAGGAGCTTTTTTTTTTTTAAACATTTGTGAAGATTTTTCAAATTTATTAGCAAAACTAAAAACGTTCTTCCTATAGTAAACGTAACTCGCGTATAACTACACAATGGCGATTGCCACTATACGTAGAAATAGAAACACATACACTTTATACACGCAGATGCACAGTGTAATATGTAATTTGTTACCAAGGGTGGGGAGGGGCCATGACTCATGACAGACGAACAATAGTAATAAATAAAAAATTACAGTTTCCACTGGTGTGTTAGAAACATATGTTGTCATGTGAGCAATGGTAAAAGTAACTTACTTTCAACAAAGATTTTCACTGAATGAAGATTTTATTTTATAGTGTACTGCATTCAGCACCCACACTGAGATACTATGCTTTACGGATCCATGAGTCATGTTTAGTGAGCCCTAAATAACCTAAGCCAGCTCTGCGATCTCTCGCTCATGGCTTCAGCATATGCAGTAGGTTTTGAGCACAGGTCTGGCTTGCAGCAATGCTCAGCCTCAGCTCCACCAAGCCCACTGCATACAATCTTCGACCATGCACTGAGAGCTCCCAGTGCAAGCCGGGCATGCAGCCAGACCCTACATCATCCACACAACCAGAGTGTCCCAGCATACACAGGTTTGGTGGTGCACAGTTGACTCTGGGAGAAGTGTCTTTACCAGCCCACACACTCTGCCCTCTGCAAGAGGCCTTCAGTCGTGTGGTGCAGGCTTTGGGTGCACAACCTGGCCCAGTCCACCTATCACTAGGTCTGTTGTGCACAGTTTCTGGCTGTATGCAGTGGTCTCTGGATAGGGGCTTACCCGATGGCGAGGCCCTGCATCATCCCCGGGTTACTCTTTCCACTCTATACATCTTTCAGTTGCCACACAGAAGCATGTCCCATCCTGCTCGCTGAGCACAACCTTTGGAAGTGCACAGTGGACTCTGGGTGTAGGGCATGCATCACCAACCATTCCACCAGTCTGGCTGTGCATAGCCACTGGTCACATGTTGTGAGCTCAGGACCTGGCACGGGGAACTGTACCAGCTCCAGTACCATCTAGTCGGCTGTGCAAAGCATTCCACAGTGGGCTGTGCCTGGCTTATCGCCAGGCCCATCACACAACTTCCAAACTAATGAACCAGCAGTGCTCAGCCTTCAGCCATGGAGCGACACTCTTTAACTTGGAGATAGGTAGGATTTGACTAGAGGGTGCTGTTTGGTAAATGTACACAATTTGGCCGTCTATTAGCAATTAGGTTCAGTTCTCGAATTTAATGGTGCCAAAGTTATTAGCAAATCACAGCTTAACGTCCTCCCCTTTAACTTTGCCCACACTAACAGATCTGCAAGAAATGTTCTAAAAGTCCATTACATTTTGTGCAAGATAGGTCGAAGTGTCTTTGTTTTAAAGAAATATAAAATGTTTTCATCTGAAACTGCAACTTTACCACATTATTTGCATATTCAACATGTGGGGTGTAATCATACAAACTTGCAGTCAGTGCGCCGAAGAAGGTTACATTTTTTCAAAACAAAATGCATTTTCACGCCTTCATATGGAGCCACAAAACAACTGCGCTGGCGAGACTGCATATGAGAACATTTTCTTTTCCTTTTTCTCTTCTGAAAGGAAAATCAAAACAAAAAAAAGTACGAAGGGCTACAATGTTGGTATACATGTTTTTCTTAACTTTATGAGGTATTTTCATGTTGTGTAGCACGTTCGTTTAAAAATAGAAATCAAATGTTGGCTTTACATGGGCATAGTGTTAGCTGTCTAGGACCTTGAGTTTATAGTTTTACTTATTTAGTCTGAGTTATCAAGATCAGAATTTTGCAGTCCGGCAGACCCACACGCTGGGCAAATCCCAGCATGCGTCTTGCGCTACAGCCTGCTTTCAATGGTTAAATCCGAAGCAACGTATTCGGTTCAGTGCTTTGTCCATCAAAGGCCCTGTATTATTATCTGACCTTTTAGTTCGTTACACACCACGCAGGCCGTAAAGATCGACCACCTCCTTCATGCATCATGATTTAAACAAGTGCATAGGGGCTACAATGACACCGTGCAGTAGCCACTGCTTTTAGGCGAGGTCTACGCAATACAATAAAATACAATCAAGGATAGCAGAGTTTTGGGGGCCGTGGCTCTGAAATGATCTACCCACTGACTTGTGCCGCGTTTGCTTAGATAATACAGTTTTGAAGAGCTACCTTTTGTGCTAGCTAATCTTGTTCTTTTACTATCCCAGCGCTACGATAACTTTGCCAGAACGTGTGCCTTAAGAATCAATAAAGGAATGTTGTTGTGCTTCAGATAGTTTTTCTCTCTGCTTGTAAATGTGGCGCTGGACCACATGCATGGGTGAGGGAGGCTATCCACTGATTATAAATATTAATTAAGATTTCTTATCGGACCCACACAATACAAGAATGGAAACATATGCCCTAAGGCCCAAAGACAGACATAAGTTGTAGTAACTAAGAATAAACTGTTAGAATAGATGTTCTTAACGAGCAGCAATACAGATGTAGCATGACTTAATGTATCTATAACAGATGGTCCACCATCCCTTGGGGCATCATGGCGCTGAATAACAAATGTGAAATGTTTTACCCAACTCAATGGTACGCTTTATTGTTCTCAAAAAGCTGAGTGGACACACCCGCCAGGATTTGAACAGCCGCCGCATTCCTTGAGTGGATGCATTAGTTCATTAAACTACCAATCCAAAGATGGAAGGGTAAAGATCATCTTATAGAACGACTGGCTTTGCGATAAAAAAATTGGCAGGTTTGTCACAGTATTTTTTATCAACATTTCAGTAGAGAAAGGAATGTTGGTGCAGGTGAACATATAGCAGCATTTCATTGTTTGTTAGTTTGGATGCATGTCTGACTGAAAAACCCACATTCGCATTTAGTCATTAACAGCTCAGAGGCATTGTACACAAAGGGATTTAATAAGCCCATATTATTTCCCAAACAAATGATGTAATATCAAAATTGAAGCAAAAAAGTGATTCCTGAGAGTGAGGTCCTCACATTTTATCACCCAGTAAAAAATGGCAACAGTGGCGCATGAGAAATAAACAATCCTCTACAGAGAGATATTACATTAGGGTACATACTAAATAGAAGACAAACAGGACTTAATAGTGATGAGCAAATTCTAACAGAAGAGAACATATTAGTCATCATAAAATCATTTATGGTAGAATAACTTCACCGTGTTTTCTCCTCTCACAAAGGGTCATTCACAAATTATTACAAACTACGGATTCCAGCAAGAACAGACTCCATGAAGTTTAGATCAATCAGCAGCAATATATTAGCAGAGAGCTGTGCATAGAATTTCTTTAAGTGTAGTTTGGACGTGATTTAATAGTATTTCAAAATAGGTACCTGGGAAAAAGCACATTATAAATCACAATAACACTACTGTCCAATGAACACTTCAGTTGTTCAAAGAACATGCTCAATTCTCTGAATCCAGACAGTCTAACATGGGAGTTTGTCTGAAACCCTACAACCAGCAAAGGTATACACGGAAAGACACTTTTCTAGCATTGTAGTTTTGTTTCCTTATGTGTTTAATACAAGTGTGCTTTTATTTCAGCTCATGGGAAAATGTGTAAAGTGCTCAGCGTCTGAAGAAAATTAATATCCCCTCTTTCAACAATCCTAATTACAAGAAAAGTTAATTTGGTCTCACTCCCCATCATAATCTGTTCCATCGTATCCCTCTTAATATGGTTTTTCTTCATATGAGCACCGTTTTTGAACAGGTGCAGACTGAAACTACTCATAGCTGCCTGAAACAGACCATACAGAACCCACCGCATACAGTCAATTAAGAGCCACAATGTATTTTGTTAACGGAAAAGAGTATATGGAGAGTACTGCATGGAGAGATGAAGTAGGATGTGGACATGAAGGCAATAAAAATCTGTAGGATGTTTACAGCTCAGTTGGATTACTTATATCAACACAGGCAAAGACAAAAATTAATGTCTTTGCTCTCTTCAGCGAATGGCTAAATGTTCATCTCCTACTGCATTCATTTACTAAAGTGCATTTTTAATAAACTTTGGGCCAAACTAGCTTTAATTTGAGAACACTAGTTTTACTCGTAAGAGAAGCTGATACCATAATTCATTAGTGCCAAAACAGCTTTAGAAAAAGATACTTACCTGTAACTACAGCTCTCCAACGTGGGTATATTTCATAGATTTACATGCTTGAATATTTTCCATCGTAAGGCTAGTACAGCAATCATTAACACAGCAGTGCCCCATACACTCACATAAAATTGAAAACAGCCATAAAATACAAAAAGTCCATTCACATCATTATGTGACCTGAAATGTAGCCAACGAGGTGGAAGGATTCAGAGGTCCATCTCCCCACAGAGGAGAGCTGCTCAGATGTTTGCAGCTAATCAACATACAGAAGCATAGCAGAAAGGTTCATTACTGGAGACGTGGGTGTGTTCTACAAAATATATCAAAGTTGGAGAACTGTAGTTATAGGTAAGTACCTTTTTCTTCTCCAACAGTGGATCTTTCACAGATTCAGGACTGAATAACAATTACCCTAGCAGTAACTGTACAAAACATATGACGAAGTAGTAGTGAAGCTTTCCTAATTTAAACAGATTGCGCAGTATCGCTTGACAAAC
This sequence comes from Calotriton arnoldi, assembly GCA_963921515.1. Taxonomy (NCBI): domain Eukaryota; kingdom Metazoa; phylum Chordata; class Amphibia; order Caudata; family Salamandridae; genus Calotriton; species Calotriton arnoldi. Next base: position 638,398 of record CAWUFW010007543.1, on the reverse strand, counting down.
TTCCATCTCCGTTGTCTTCTGGGTGTCTGCGCAGGAATGCTTCATAAAGCTGTGCCTTGAAGACAAAGTTGCTGCATTGCAGATGTCAGCAATTGGCACACCAGCAAATAGCCAGCCGTGGCTGCCATGCCTCTAGTGGATTAAACTTGTACATTCCTTCGTAGCCCTCTGCCTGACTATATATGGCAGAAAGCCATGTATACTAAAATCTAATGGGCTTAGATAAGGCCGGACATTTATTAGCATTTTTATATGACACAAAAAGTCGATCTGGTTTTCTGAAAGTGTTTATGCTGCCAATATAGAATTTTAAACTGAGTTTCAAATTAAACAAGTGCGAAGCCCAATCAGCAGGAGTGCCTGGCTGCAGGAATAAAGTTAGAATATTCATTTTCTGTTACAAATGGAAAGAGGACAATACTTCATGCACAAAACTGGCATTCGTTGTAAGAGGAACATTAGATGTGTCAAATGTGAGATTTGGAAGCTGGATAGGTATTGTTTTGATCCACCCTATCTTTCCTGCCTAATTAAGTAGCCATTTTCCACAGCATTTGCAGAGAGGGTCTGTGAATGGACTCAAAGGGACTTTTAGTGAGAGCCCCAAGAAAGGTATTTAATTCACAGGCAGATGATTGTTGGGTTATTGGTGGCATTCAAACTTTTTCACCCGCTCCAGTGGAGAAAAGGGATATTTGAGGTTCTGACATACCTCAAGACTGTGGGCAAGTGAACATAGATGGAGGAATATTTCAATTAAGACAGTGTCAGATGCAGTAGATAAGTCAAAATGTAATTTGGACGCAAAGGTAAAGAATCCAAACTGTGATCCGCTACTCAAACGCGAAACCTATTTTCTTGTAAGGAATATGCCTTGGATGATGAGGCTGTTCTTGCTGCTTTGAGGATGGTTCAACAGTCAGGTGGTATGGTGAGGGATCCACACTCTAAGTCTGTAGCAGCCAAGCTGTCAGGTGGCATAATGGTAGGGATCTATGTCAACAGGTAAGGGTTTTACTTTGAATTTAATCGGAACATCCAGTGACAGGTCCCACAGATCTCTGTACCAGTAGTTCTCGCTGATGAGGTCATCCAGGCCCCGAAAAATCATGAAAATGTTACTAGATCTGAAGGTCTACTCGAAGTAACTGTAATGTACTTGACCCATAAACTGGTCTCATTATGTCATCATAGGCAAAAATTTATTGTGCAGAGCCATCGTTTTCTTCATTATCACATATGGGAGCACCTTCCAATATAAGAGTTCAGCATTCCTGCTGTACAAAAACCTATGTGGTTTTATTTGGTAGACGAAACGTTTGCTCCATGCATAATAAGAGTCTAGTCCACATATACAGTACACATGACCCCTGACTTGCCTCTTAGTTCACTAATAGCTTTGCCATCAGGGTAGGGGCAGGAATGTTTCTCAGTTCATTCAGCTATAAAAACTCACTTTTAATAAATATATTACTAAAGCATGAGGTGGTATTGCACTGTCATTTACAGACAGCACATCTTCCGCCAAAAGCGTTCCCACTAGCATGCAGTTTTACTCAGTGTATAAACAATCTGAGGAAATTGGGTTTCAGCAAACATTCATCATTTGCACATCACCAAGTGAGGGTGTTCTGATTTTTTTTCCATCACACAGAATTACAAAATAAGGGCTTGTACAGGTCACTTTTTAGCTATTAAATGTGTGTTAGAATACAGCATGACATCCTACAGCCATTCATTTCACACTTTTTGTACATCACCGTTGCCAGACAGTCTAATTTACGAAATCCACAAACTTTGCAGTCAGAGAAAGAAAAGTAATTGTAGATGTAAACTGACTTTTGACTTCTGTCTCTGAACACAGAATAAATGTGACAAGATAAAAACTGAATTTAAAGGCATCTTTAATGTTCCTTCACTTTGTGAGTGAACAGAACACCTGTTGGTTGTCAGCTCGCCAGAAGGGGAGAGTAGGCCCTAAATATAGCTATAATCGATTTGTAGAGGCCTGTCATCATAAGTGTGACTGTTAAAGAGGTTTGAAACTGACGGTGGGGGTATTTCTGTCACTGAATAGGCTCAGCTTGTATGCAGCAGCTGTGGGTGTAGTCACTGACGAATCATCACCTGTCTTGGAGTGTTTCTTTGAGCATGCGGATATTGTTGAAGATCATCAATGACTGAGGAGCCATGTTTGAAGGCTGAGGAGATGTTTACCTTTTTCTAAAGGCATACCTCCGACCACTGGAGTCTGCGTCTTAAAGACCGGCTCAGAGAGTTTTGGTGCAGGGTTCAAGAGAGCCTCTGAAGGCTAGGGTCTGACCCGGCTCCAACTTGGACATTTAGCAGGAACTATACTTTTTGATGAATCCACACCAGGTAACAGCTGAGCCGGAACATTTAAAGTCCTTGCCACTCTGTCATGCACAGTCTTGTGACTCAAGGTTTGGCAAATTTCGCACCTTTTTGCCTCATGGCCAGATTAGTGAAGGCTGAGTAGGCATTCTTTCTGGGGACCATTGTTGCAGATCGTCCTTCAGCCATCCGGGCAAAGTTCCGAGGCTCAGCCAGTCACATAGAAAAGGAGCAAGACAATTGCTTACCTCCTGTAGGAATGAAAGAAAGGCCCAAGAACAACTGAACACCACAATGTAGGAAAACTAAAGGTAGGAAGAGAAAAGCCAAGCTGTGAGGATTCCCTTGCTGCCAGCTTGACTGCAGTAGAAAATCTGAGCAGCTTAGTTTAGCGAGCCACTGTTGTGAGGTGGAGCTCCGAGTCCTGTAAGATCACGGACTAGTGTTTAGGTAACATAATGAGGTGAACATCCTAAATGTGATCTATGGCTGTTTTCAAAGAGTATGGCATACTGCCATGTTAACTTTGACTAGTGAGGATTCCCAGCCTGGAAAAGAAGAATGGTCAGGAATGTGAATCTTTGAAAAATCCAATGCCAGAGAAAAGAAGACTAATATGCTATTTCACCACCCATTATGTAATCGAAAGAAAAGGGGTCAAATGCCTCTGTGAATGAATGATAGAAAAAGTTGCCAGACAACCTTGTGGTCCACAGCCACAAGACTTTCTCCTGAGTTAGTCCATCATTCACAAATAGTGGCTACGACGGCCGAGCTGCTTTTCCATTTGATGTCCAACTAGCCCTTCAATGCGCAAATTGGCAAACGTCTGCATCCATACTGGACCATGACTACAAAATCAGGCATTTTCTAAGGTGATGCCAATCACCACCCCCATATGATAAGTAGAGAAATGTGCTCGAATTTTGACACTGGATGACTACACACATTACTCCCCGAGCTCCTCACTTGGGTCAGAAATGCTTGACAGGGTGTTAAAGGCAGGACAAATACATTTCATTAAAAAACGATGGGAGCTCTGGTAACACTTCTTCAATAGCAGACAATTGTGGGATTTGTTACGTTTTTGGCTTTCATTCTGACAAGTATGTAGGAGCTATTCTAAAACCATGTTAAAGAATGCTGAATACTAAACGTCTGATACTAAATCTTATCGCAACAAAGCAATATGTAAACCCCAACCATGACCATTTATTGCAATTTATCTGGCAGATCTAATATATATTAAGCCACGGCTACAGCCACAGAACCTTCAGTAAGTTCAACAATCTTACCGATAGTTCACTACCTGCTGCAGAAATTATGAGTAGCAGGGGAGAACATGGAGAGGTGACTAACCGGGCTTTTGTGACAGGATGAGTCTCCATATGACCTGGACAATGATTAGGGCAAATTGTTAAGTTACCAGATGTTTTTAACGGCATCAAGTCTACTGCTATGCCACAGGTCACATAACTAAGAAGGGGGAACACAGGGACATTTTATTTATTTTTTCTGTTAAAAACAATCACTTGCAGCTTCTCCTCTAAACAAACAACCAGAACAGTTTTGCAAGAGTGTTAAAACATGAGATCCCATCATCCACCCAAAAATAAAATAATAAAGAAATCTTGTATAGCTAAACTTTCTTCCGTTTGCTGGCCAGATCAAGCAAAAATGAAAAAATATATATTTTAACACACTCTTTAAAAGCAAGTGAATAACGTAAATAAGAGGGTGTGTTTGGAGCAGTAAACAGAACAGATCGGAACTAAATTCATCTATTTGACATTGTGACTTTTCTTAAAGGTTTCCTTTTTCCTTAGGAGATTTTGAAACCTTGGATATTCCAGTGTAGAGAAACTAAAACTTCTGTTTTGAATACTCTTATTTTCCTCCCTCCGTTAATGAGTTTGGCAGCTTCTGAGCAAGCTGCTCTCATCCTCTGGCAGCCACACTAATGCTTAGTCTGTAATGGTATCTTACTTTACACCAAAGCTATGGCCATTATCTCCCAATCTCAACCTATTCCCTTATGCTTTTGTTCTCGTCTTATCCAGGCAATGTAAAATATTCACTCCTTTGCTAAATGCTTTAATTGTGTGCCCTCCTCAGTCAAGCTGTCACAGGTCATTCTCCGTGGGCCAGGGGCTCAAGCTACACTGTGGGCATCTATTTCCATGCACCAAAATCTGGCAGTCAGGTGAGCGTTGAGTGCTTTTAAGAAGGCCAGTGCAAAGCTGATATGACTCTAGGTTACAGATTAGTTCCACTACATTGTCTACGGCGGCTAGTCGGCAGGGATGGTTGGCATACACTTCGTGGGATGACGGGAGGAACAGGTCATGCACAGTTATTTGGTAGTAGAGGCCTGGTTGGATATGGATAACTGTGTCGGCCATCGTGGAGTGCTTGGAGCGCTGGACCAGTTGCAGGTTTGGGCTGTCCAGTGGCAGGACCTCCCATTGAGGTGGCAGAGGTATCTCATTCAGTTCCTTCAGGAATTCCCGCAGAACAACATCCAGACGTGAAAAGGCCTGGTAGGAACCCAAGCTGAAAATCTCCATAATCTGAGAAGAGCAAGTGAAAATAGAGACATAGTTAAGGGCCTATAGTAGCCACCACTACACAAACCCATTACAGAGAGACAGTCTCTGTACATGGCATCTGTTTTAAAAAAAAAAAATACAATTGTCCAACAAAATATACATTTGTCTAAACATACCATATACCGGTTATGGTCAAGATCAGTACTCTAGTATTACTGCTACTTGCCGGCATCAAGAAAAGCAGCACAATTAGCACAGAACAACAATATATGCTCAAACAAGAGGCATCCCTCGTTATTATCTAAACTTTTGATTCCAAAGTGCAGATAGAAAAGCTAGCTACCCATTAAAATAGTTTGCAAGCATGGGCTACCAATGGGAAGCATTGTAAGCATATTATTTAGGAGTACAAAACTAACTTGCTCCTCTGTATCGAAGTAGAGGTCTAGTCATGTATGTTTCAATGTGACCAGCTCAATGGAACGCAGGTTTATGCTTGTTTGAACCTCTTCAGGGGACTACTATTGCCATCACTACTTTTAGATGATTCCCTGTTTCAACATTAAACTGATCTCTCTCACTCAGTGGTCCATCACAAGTAGATTGTGACAAAATACATTTTCCGGAAACAATCAAGGCTTGTCTTCAGCTCTTAACTGCTGGGGTGTAGGAAGGCCCTGGACGAATGAACGTGCTTGCTGAACACCACTGTAATACAATTTTAGTTGCAGCCTTTCAAATATGAAAGGTGTGTGGACGTGGAATCTAGGGCATTTAACTATGGATCACAAAAATTACTTACCTGTAATTGTAGTTCTCCCTTGCGAGAATCTTCACTGAAGTCATAAGCACTTAAAAGTACCACCCATCTGTGGGATCCCAAATTGATTTAAAAAATATATATTTGTGGTTTGCGTGCATATAGCTTTTGTTGAAAAAAATACTATTTAGGAGTAAAGTAATTCAGTTGCCTATTTATTTTTATACTAAAGAAATTATCTACTCGAACTTAGAAAAGCTAATTGTGAAAAAAGCGACTTGTATGATCTTTCAGAAACCTATAAAGGAAAAAAGAAAACATCGGTTAGGCACTTAACTAAGTTTCTTCACTATAACCATGGCCCTCTAGAGTGAATATATTTAATAATTTCATACTTTAATCTACTGCCGCATTCTGGCAGGCTCCAGTAACAGTTTTAAAGATTAAAACGCCTTTCCTACTACTTACTATGCATTGTCAATGCCATTAACACCTTCACTTAATACATCACAGAACAGTTGCAGCTCATAAAAATCTCATCACTCACTTTTTCTTCGAGAGGACGGGAGAACTGCATAATGTGAAAGATGCTTAAAAAGGAGGAACCAGGAGCTTGAAAAGATCCAGCACACTTGCTCCTTGTAACAATAATCTAATCATAGACAGGGATGTGCAGTTCCTCTAGGAAAAAGGGGGAAAATGATCGTGTTCCAGATTAAAGGAGTAGACTCCAATAGGAACAAGTGCCCTCACACACCCCGAGAGGAGTCATGCTTCATCATTCGGGCAAGCTCCTCTTCGGGCCGGCGTTGCAATACCCGACAGGTACCCGTTGGGAGCTCTTTGCCGGAGATCTTTTTTATGCTGTATGATGAGGCGTGGGTGTGTGGGTTATGTTGTGTGTGTAGTGTGGTGACCAAAAAGTGGATTAAAATAGGTATAGTGATGCTCAATATAAGAGTATTTTAATAATAAAGTTCACTACCCTAATTAAAAGATGTGGTGCTCAATTTAGGGTACAATGGTCCTAATGAGCAAGGTGAGTGATTAGTTTTATAATGAGGTCAACATGTTTCCTGCCTATGCCTGTCCAAAATGAATCAAATGGCAATTCTTTAGGACCTAATATCATTAAGCTACACTACTCAGTAACTTGATTCAGTAGTTCGTGTTGTGCTAAAGTAACAAGACAAACATCAGGCAACAAAGTGCACTTGTACCTTGACCTGGAAAACAATCCTCAATAGGGCCGAATCGAACCTAGGAGGATTGGGCAGAACAAAATGAATATTAGTGTCTCAGACGCGAAGCAGCGTCCGCCTTGAGACCTACCCCGGCTCATCAAGTAGTGTAGGTTAATGATATAAGTTGGAACAATTTACTGAGAAGAAAAATGTTCTAGTGGGAGCCTTGGCACAAGCTGCCTACCATATCTGGAATGCTCTCCAACTCAAGTCTTAGGATTAACTGATCTTCCATAGTCCATTCCACATACCACATTACACAAACACTAACTGCAGCACGTTACCACACACCTACCCCCGTACAAAAAGAATCAAAAACAAAGTTGAACAAAAACACAGAAGCAAGGCAAAAGACAAGTGATATTAACTCAACACATGATCATGCAACTTCCTTGGCAAACTCTTTCTGCAAGCAAGAAGCTTACTCATTGAGTTGAGAAAAGGGCTAACTCCGCCTATGGTGTCACAACTTTCTGAAGAGCGCCAGATGAAGTACTCGGACAAACATCACTGATTTACTATTCCTTTTCAGAACAGGTAAATACTCTAATGTAAAGTATGGACTCCCAAACCAGGACCAACCTAGATTTCTAAAACATCATGAAAAACATTACACCCAAAATGCCATGACCAGCCCTCACAACAACTCAGAATCACAGCATTCTGGCTGTACCCTGAAACTCTTGTCAGATTTATAATGCCACCAACAACTTCCACTGCCTTCCTGTACACCTGGGTAAGGTAATCTTTACTAGATCTGACCATCTTAGTGTGCACTTCCCAGAATAAGCAGGTACTGTGACACGAAACCAAATGTCCTATACATCCTCATTCTCTCCTTGTATTCTTTGACTGTACTCCAAATCCTTACAAAATCAAGATTAAACTTATCAAATTTCCTCTTCAGCGAACACAAAACCAACAAATAGCGTTGCTTGTAAGGCTTTCTTTCAAGCAATTCCCCTCCTTAACACCCGAGGGGACTCTACAACAACCTTGTTGAACTCTTCAACCTATCCATGGAACAGACAGATTTTCGTGTACTGCACACCACATTTGGCTAAGCTCTCCTCCATGTTTGTACTGACAAACTGCAGCCAATTATCCGATACGAACACTTCAGGAAACCCTTCTCTGCAAAAAATATCATCTTGGAACTCAGTTATAATATCAGATGTGACTTTCTCCACTAAGCTAACCTGCGGTCATTTTGAGAAGTAATCAACCAGGACATTGTCAAATGCTTCCTCCTTGAGAAATAGGTCTAAATACTGCTAGGGACCTGCCAGCAGCACCACTTGCCGAGCCCTCCATCACACAAGCCTTCACAGATTTATCACTACACATACATAAGTAGCACTCATGCATTCACCTGTCCAGAGCCAAAGGCAGAGGAAAGACACTCACCACTGTAAGATGGCTGTAACAATTTGAGTAGAAATATATTCAAAGTAGGAGCCTTTTAGCAAGCAGCCTGTGACACCTAGAATACTCTCCAACTGCAACCAACTCAAATACTAACATTCACTCAACTTCCATAGTCCATTCAACATTAAACACCAAATGCCACAAACGCTAACTGTATCATGCAACCTCAGAAAGATATGCCTTTTTGTTAGTGAGAAATAGACTGTGCAAAATGGCTACAGTCTCTAAATGCAAAGTGACAACCTTTGGAGATGTTCCTTTCAACAACCAGTCATCCAGGTATGTGTAAACATGACCTCCTGAGTTTTTTCCACGCCAGAAGCGAAGAGCCACGAAGTAACTGACGAAGTCGTGTGCACCATCCATCCGGTATTTGTAAAGCGCGAACTACTCACCCTTACGGGTCTCAAGGCGCTGGGGCCGTTGTGGAAATTAAGTGAGCTATTGCCCAGAGTCACATGGTGTTGAGCTGATCTGCCGCCAGAGCCAGGGATCGAACCGTGACCCCTGTGCTCTGAAGTCAGCTGCCCTGGCCGCTGCACCACACCTCTCCAATACCGGATGGATGGATGGAGACTTCTAGCTGCAGATTCCTTACCTTTGAATCAGATACCCGAGCCATACCATTCCGGCGGTGGGTTGTGGACTCACATCCTAAACTAAAAAGTCTTGCAGGCCTGAATGGGCAAAATGTCCGTCCCTGCGCACTTGACCATCAAGGCAGTAATGTTTTGCTAACGTGTGCAAAGAAGCCCACTTTGCTGCCTGACAGATGTCTTAAACTGGGACACCCTGAGCCAAGGCCGTAGTCGCAGCCTTTCCCCTTGTGGAATGGGCTCTTATTCCCTCAGGGGGCTGCTTCTTTGCCAAGGCATAACAGATCTTGATGCAGAGAATGACCCAGCGAGAGATGGTCCTTTTCTGCACTGTTCTTCCCTTCTTTGCTCCCACGTACCCAACAAAGAGTTGGTCATCCACCCGGAACTCTTGTGTGGTCAAAGTAGAATGACAACTCTCTTTTTGAGTCCAGTCGGTGGAGACGCACCTCTTCCTTAGAGGGATGTGGGGGAGCAAAGAAGGTGGGCAAAGTGATGGATGGACCCAGATGGAATGGGGTCACAACCTTTGGCAAAAGGATGCCCTGGTGCAAAGCACCACCTTGTCTGGAAAGGAGATAAGATAAGGAGGCAAACAAGATAACGCCTGCAACTCACTCACCCTCCGGGCAGATGTAATTGCCACTAAGAAGGCATTTTGATGGTCAGCAGCCGGAAGGGACAATTGTGCAAAGGCTCAACGGGAGCACACATCAGATAGGAAAGGACCAAATTAAGGTCCCACTGTGGCATAACTAAGGGCGTGGGTGGAAATAAGTGAGCCAGCCCTTTTAGAAATCTATTTACAATAGGAGACTTGAAGAGAGCTGGTCTGGCAGCCGCAAAAAGCAGACAGAGCAGAAAGGTAACCCCTGAGAGTTCCCAAGGCAGAGCCCTGGTGAGCAAGGGTTAGAATGAATAAAAGGACAGTAGAAAAAGAAGCAGAAAGAGGGTCAATAGACCTTTCTGTACAGTATAATACAAATTTCTGCCACCAGCAAGCGTATACCGTCATAGTGGAGGGCCACATGGATGCCAGAATAACACTACAGACTTCGGGAGGAAGTTCAAAAGCTATCAACTGCCGCCACTCAATCTCCACGCATGGAAGCGCAGAGTTGACCGGTTCAGGTGGAGAACCCTCCCCTGCTGCTGCGACAGAAGATCCTCCCGAAGAGGCAGCCTGATCGGAGGATTGATTCTCACTCTCAGAAGCTCTGGATACCAGACTCTACTCGCCCAGTCCAGAGCTACAAGAATGACTTGGGCCCGGTCGCTTCTGATCTTCTTCAGAACTCTGGACAGGAGTGGTATGGGCGGAAAGGCTTACAACAGGCCTGAGCTCTACTCACAACGAAAAGCGTCGCCGAGCATTAGCCGCCTTGGAAACTCCAACGCGCAGCACTGCTGACACTGCGCATTCTCCTTCGGAGGCGAACAAACCTAACCAAGGTTCCCCCATTGCTGAAAGAGACCTTGCGCCACCTCTAACTGGATACGCCACTCGTGATCCGCTAGGCATCGACGGGTGAGTTTGTCCGCCTTAGCATTCAGAGAACCTGCCAGGTGTTGAACCACCAGGGTCATGCTCTGCTGTTCCAGCCATGTCCAGAGACGCAGGGCCTCTCGACAAAGGGTCCACGACCCCACCTTGCCCTGCTTGTTGCAGTACCACATGGCGGTGGTGTTATCTGTGAACACCTGCACTAACTTCCCCTTGACAGAGGGAAGGAATGCCTTCAATGCCAACCGAATTGCTCGGAACTCCAATAAATTTATGTGGAGCCCCGTCTCCGCCGGAGACCAGTGTCCTCTGATCTCCACATCACCTCTCCCAGTTGGCCGCCCCATCCCAGAAGTGACGCATCGGTCACGACTGTGAGATCTGGTTGGGGAAGGGAGAGGGGTCTGCCATTGACCCAATCGCGGTTCGTTAACCACCACTGCAGATCTTTTGCAGTTCCTTCCGAGACCTGAACCACGTCGGTGAGATTTCCCTGATGCTGTGCCCATTGGAACTTCAAGTCCCACTGCAGAGCCCGCATACGCCATCTGGCGTGTCTTACCAACAGGATGCAGGATACCCAACAGCCTCAGTCAGTCTCACCGAAATCCAGGATAGAGGCTGAAATATCGGAATCATAGCCTGAATATCCTGGACTCGCTGCTCGGAAGGATACGCCCGAAACTGCACTGTGTCCAGAACAGCTCCGACGAAAGGAACGTCTGAGAAGGAGTTAGGTGTGACTTTGCAGTTTATAGAGAACTCCAGTGAATGCAGAAGGTTCACCATAGTCTGAAGGTGGGAGACGACAGCCAGGGGTGAGGACGATTTCAACAGCCATGGGTCGAGGTAGGGGAAGACTGACACCCTTAACCTGCACAGATGAGCTGCGACCACCGCCATCACCTTGGTGAACACCTGAGGGGCAATGGTAAGGCCATAGGGGAGCACGGTAAACTGAAAGTGCTCACGGCCTACCCTGAAGTTAGGTAACGCCTGTGGCCCAGCAGGATGGGAATATGAAAATACGCGTCCTGCAGGCCCAACGCTACCATCCAGTCTTCTTGGTCTAGGGCAGACAAGACCTGAGCCAGAGTGAGCATTTTGAATTTCTCCTTTTTGAGGAAGAGATTGACGGTCCGAAGATTTAAAGAACAAGTTACTTACCTTTGGTAACGATATATCTGTAAGAGACATATATTAGTTATGGATTCCTTACCTTAGAATTACCACCAGGCGTCAGACTGGATCCGGAGAATTTTTTCTCAGCAGTACCCCTGCGCGTCGGTCGACTCCGCGTTCGATGGCGTCGTGGTTGCAGTCGTGACGTCGCGTTAACTACTTGCCGCCCCTGCGCGCTGACGTCAGTTCTTTACACGACATTCCACGCCAGAAGCGCAGAGCCATGCAAGACACTAACCACTGGTGCACAAAAACTAGGGCCCTGAAAGTAAGTCCCTAACTCTAGAAGTCAGTTCGCAGAACAGGGAGGATGGGTGGGGCGGTAAGAAATCACATAACTAATATATATCTCTTACAGATATATCTTTACCAAAGGTAAGTAACTTGTTCATCTGAAAGAGACTATTAGTTATGGATTCCTTACCTTAGAATAGATACCCCAACAATACCAACCCCGGAGGAGGGTCTGCAAACCAAGTTCACACCAGAAAGTCCTGGAGAACAGAACGGCCAAAGAAGCCGTCTCTCCGGACTTGGCTGTCCAGCCAATAATGATTGGTGAACGTGTGCAGAGATGCCCACGTGGCAGCCTGACAGATGTCAAGTAGTGGGACTCCATGCCCCAAGGCAGTAGTAACTGCCGTTGCCCTGGTGGAGTGGGCACGCAGTCCCACTGGGGCTTCCTTCTTTGCCAAGGAGTAGCACATTTTAATGCATAGGACAACCCATCGAGAGATGGTGCGTTTTGCACAGTCCAACCTTTCTTGGCCCCCACATATCCAACAAAGAGTTGATCGTCCATCAGGAATTCTTTTGTGCGGTCGAGAAAGAAAGACAGCGCACGTTTTAGGTCCAGACGGTGGAGTCTCTCCTCCTCCTTGGAAGGGTGCGGAGGTGGGAAGAAGGTTGGCAAAGTGATGGGCTGTCCTATATGGAAAGAAGTAACCACTTTGGGAAGAAAAGAGGGCCTTGTGCGAAAGACTACTTTGTCCGGATGAACAGCAAGAAAAGGAGGTTTTGAAGACAAAGCCCGAAACTCACTCGAGCAGAGGTGATGGCAACAAGGAAAGCGGTCTTCAGAGTGAGGAGCCTGAGAGGACAGTTGTGAAGAGGCTCGAAGGGAGCGCACATAAGATAAGTTAAGACAAGGTTCAAGTCCCACTGGGTCATTACGAAAGGAGATAGAGAAAAGAGATGAGTAATGCCCTTAAAAAATCTATTTACAATAGGGGATTCGAAAAGAGAAGGCTGATCAGGAAGGCCAGGAAAGGCAGACATGGCTGAAAGGTAGCCTTTAAGAGTGCCCAGGACAAAGCCCTGCTGGGCTAAAGAGAGAATGAACAAGAGTACCTCCGAAAGGAGGGCAGAAAGGGATCCACAGCCTTTGCTGTGCACCATGCCACAAACTTGTTCCATCTACAGGCGTATACAGACTTGGTTGAGGGACGCCTGGCTGCCAAGATGACATTACAGATTTCGGGTGGAAGGTCAAAAGTTGTCAACTGCCACCGCTCAATCTCCACGCCAGAAGGTGGAGGCTGGACAGGTTCGGGTGGAGGACCGTTCCCTGCTGCTGTGACAGAAGATCCTCCCAAAGAGGCAGTCTGATCAGGTACCGGTCGCGCTTGATCTTCTTCAACACTCTGGGTACAAGTGGTACAGGCGGAAAGGCGTATAGGAGGCCGCAGTTCCACTCGTGACGAAAGCGTCGCCGAGCGAGTGCCGCCTTGGAAATTCCAACGTGCAGAATTGCTGACATTGGGCGTTCTCTTCGGTGGCGAACAGATCTAACCAAGGCTCTCCCCATCGCTGAAAGAGACCTTGCACCACCTCTGAGTGAAGACACCATTCGTGATCCACCAGGCACCGGCGGCGGAGTTCGTCCACCCTGGCGTTTAGAGAACTTGCTAGGTGTTGAACCACCAGGGACATGCCCTGATGTTCCAGCCATGTCCAGAGACGAAGAGCCTCTTGACATAGGGTCCACAACCCCACTGCGCCCTGCTTGTGGCAGTACCACATGGCGGTGGTGTTGTCCTTGAACACCTGTACCACCTTCCCCTTGAGAGAGGGAAGGAATGCCTTCAGTGCCAGACAGAATCGCCTGGAGATTCAGTAGGTTGATATGGAGCCCGGACTCTGCCGGAGGCCAGACGCCTCTGATCTCCGCCTCTCCCAGATGGCCGCCCCATCCCAGGAGTGACGCATCTGTCACCACTGTGAGGTCTGGTTGGGGAAGAGAGAAGGCTCTGCCTCTGACCCAATCTTGGTACGTTAGCCACCACTGCCGTTGTTGCGCAGTTCCACCAAGATCTGGACGTAGTCGGAAAGATTTCCTGGTGATGCGCCCACTGGAACTTCAGGTCCCACTGCAGAGCCCGCATGTGCCATCTGGCATGATCGAAGCCTCAGGGTCATTCTCACTGGAATCCGGGATAGAGGCTGAAATATCGGTTTCATAGCCCGAATATCCTGGACTCGCTGCTCGGGAGGATGAGCCCGAAACTGCGCTGTATCCAGAACTTCTCCCATGAACAGGAGCTTCTGAGAGGGAGTCAGGTGTGACTTCAACACGTTGATAGTGAACCCCAGCGAGTGCAGGAGGTCCGCCGTACTCTGGAGGTGGGGGACGATACCGCCTTCAACAGCCAGTCATCGAGATAGGGGAAGACTGGAAACCCTGATCTGTGCAGATGAGCTGCGTCCACCGCCATCACCTTCGTGAACACCCGAGGGGCACTGGTAAGGCCAAAGGGGAGCACGGTGAACTAAAAATGCTCGTGGCCTACCATGAACTGTAGGTAACGCCTGTGGGCTGGCAAGACGGGAATATGGAAGTATGCGTCCTGCAAGTCCAACGCTACCAGCCAGCCAACGTGAGCTTCTTGAACTTCTCCTTCCAGAAGAAGTGGTTGAGGGTCCTGAGGTCTAAGATAGGACGCAGGCCTTTTTCCTTCTTGGGTACCAGAAAGTAGTGGGAATAACAACCACGACCTACTTCTGTCACAGGGACCCTTTCGATAGCTCCCTTGGCCAAGAGAGCTGCAACTTCCTGATGGAGAAGGGCCAAATGATCCTCTGACATGCGATGGAAGGATGGTGGCATGGAGGGAGGGGTAGTCTTGAAGGGGAGGGAGTAGCCCCTTCGGACTATCTGCAAAACCCACCTGTCCGATGTGATGGTTTGCAGTGGGGGAGGGATGGCGAATCCTCCACCCACTGGCCTCTGGTGGCCCTGAAAAGTCAGACTAGGGGGCTTGGAGGCTGCTGCAGGGGGTTATGGGTAGACTGGCCCGCCCGCTGGCCCCCAGACCCGTGTCGCTGGGTCCCACGTCTGCAGCCACGCAGAGGCAGGGCAGCCTGCGCAGGCCAGTGGCTGGACTGGGTCAAGCGTGGTGGGTCACCCCTTCAGTAGCCACGAAACGGGTGAAAAGCAGACTGCGTGGGGCGAGAGGATGCCGCGAGGCCCAAGGATATGGCCGTAGCCCTAGAATCCTTGAGGCGCTCGAGCGCAGAGTCTGCCTTGTCAGCAAAAGGTGACGGCCATCAAAGGGCATGTCCAGTAAGGTGGATTGGACATCCCCAGAGAAACCATACGTCCTCAACCAGGCATAGCACCTCAAGGCTACTGACCTGGAAACCGTTCTACCCAGAGAGTCGGCAGTATCCAGCCCACATCTGATGGAGAACTTGGCTGCGTCCCTACCCTCTGCCACTGCGCGGGTGAGAACGGCCCGGGCCTCCTCCGGGCACTGTGGAAGCACTTGCGCAACCGTATCCCACACCATATGGGTATAACGGCCCAAGAGGCATACAGTGTTTACCGACCGCAGCGCTAAGCTGGCGGAAGAAAACATCTTCTTCCCAAGTTGGTTCAGCTTCTTGGATTCCCTATCTGGGGAGCAGTAGAGAATGCGCCCTTAGAGGACGACGCTTGGACCACCAAGCTCTCGGGGTCGGGTGTTGGGAGAGGAAAAGTGGGTCGCCCGGGGTTGGGCGGTGGCGTCGGGCAATCATCCTGCCCACAGGAGCCCCTGTGCTGGGCTTGGACCAAGTGCCCAGTAGAACGTCGATGAGGGCTTCATTAAAAGGCAGAAGGGGCTCCGAAGAGGCCGCTGCCGGTTGAAGCACCTCCGTCAGGTTAGTCCTGACTGCCACCTTAGGAAGCTCAAGGCCCAAGGCCTCAGCTGCCCTACGCAACACCACTGCGTATGAAGATCCTTCCTCCATAGCCACAGTAGAGGGGAGGGCATGCCAAGGTCCGGGGAGGTATCCAAACCACTGGCATCACCCAGTTCCTCTCGCCAGTTCGGCTCTTCAAGCTGGTCAGCCAAAGGGTCCACAGACCCCTCCCAGTCCTCCTCACCCTCCTCTGGTTGCCACTCAGGCCTGAAAGGAACACCAGGAATGAACAGAGGCACAAAAATACCTTCCGGCGCTGGTACAGACATCGATCGATGTCGGACCGGCGCCGTATCCAAGTCGGGGGTGAGGCTGGGGTCGGACCTGGATCCTTGGGGGCCCTCTGGTGCTGGAGCCGAAGTCGCCGGCATCGAAGGCGCGACAACGGAGTCTGGTTGCCCACAGATGCCGTGAAGCGCTTCGTAAAAAGCTTGAAGCTGGGCAGGGGACGCTCCAGCTCTGGGAAAGGGAGGGAAACGTGGAGCCGTCCCAGAAGCAGGCTCCGAGGGCGGAGCCGGAGAGTGACGACGCTCCGGGTCCTGCGTCGTGTCGGCTGACGGACGGGGCGAAGACTTGGAAGATGAATGGTGATGGAGGCTCCGCGACCGGTCCCGAGACCTTCCTCTCGACCGGGACCTCAAGCGACACGGAGCCGACTGCCAGGCCTCCAAAAGCTTTCGGGACTGCTCCCTCAAAGACTTCGGGTTCATGGCCAGACAGTCGGAGCACGACTTCGGGTCGTGGTCGCGCTCCAGGCACCAGAGGCACACAAGGTGCAGATCCGTGACGGACATCAGCTTGTGACTGGAGTCACAAGGCTTGAATCGGGTCCGACGATGGGACATCCTCGTACACCAGGAGTCGAAGACTTGAAAACAGCATCGACAAAAAGTTGAAAAAGGTTAGTCAAAAAGTGACTAAGGGGCAAGCTCTCTCCGGATCTGCGCTAGGCTGGCGCGGAAAAGAAAGAACTGAAGTCAGCGCGCAGGGCTGCGTCAAAATAGACACTGCGACGTCATCCCGGCAAACACAACGCCGAACGTGGAGTCGACCGACGCCACCTACCGACGCGCAGGGGTACTGCTAAAGAAAAATCTCCAGATCCAGTCTGACGCCTGGGGGTAATTCTAAAGGTAAGGAATCTATAACTACGGTCTCTTTCAGATATGCCCTTCTAGCGAACCTGGCTGTAATGTTATTTAAATTTATTGAGCGCAACGGTTACCCGAAGGTGTCCTGGCGCTTAGCTCAAAGAAATCAGTGATTCCAGGACAAGCACTGAAGGCAGAGTTTGATCTAGTTGTTGAAGAGCCAAGTTTTCAGTGCCTTCCTAAAAGACAGCAGGTCTGGAGAGGATTGTATATGGAAAGGAAGTTCATTCCATGCCCTGGTCGTGCAGGTAAAGGTTCTACCGCCCCAGTTGGCTCTTTTAAATTTAGGCACATTCACCATCTTCGTTCCTAGGGAGCGGAGAGTTCTGTTGGGAGTCCATCTAAAACGCTGACTGAAATGGACTGGTCCACAGTCATGCAGAGCCTTGAAGGACGTACAAAGGGATTTAAATCTAACATGTTGCCTGTTTGGCAGCCAGTGGAGCTTTCTAATTTCATTTTGTACATACCTAAATTTAGGTATGCCTGTTAGCTAACCTATCTGCTGCATTTTGCAATAATTGCATTTTGTTCATATGTTGCTGCTGCTTGTTCAAATATAGACTGTTGAAGTATTCAAGTTTTGACAGGATGAGGGAGGTTATTACTATTATTTGACTTTCCTAGGATAGTAGGTGTAAAGTTTTTTTAATCATCCTAAGAGTCTGGAAAGTAGAAGAAGTGGCTGCATTCAACTGATCCCCAAAGGTAAGCCTGCTGTCAATTACTACTCCTAAGTTTTTTGCTTTCCTAACTGAAGTTGGTAGAGTACCTAACTCGTCAGGCCGCCATCTTGGTGACCAAAAGTTGGTGTTATTTCCAAAAATGATCACTTTGGTTTTACTCAAGTTCAACTTTAAACAGTTAACACTCATCCAAGTATGCATGCATTTGTGGAATTTGCCTCCTCTCTCCATTTCCTGGTTCGGAAGCAGAGACACGACTATTTGCGTGTCATCCGGAAAATATGTTAAGTTTAAAGCCGAAGGTTCTAATCAATTGTGCCAAAGATGATACATACACATTGAATAGTGTAGGGATTAGCGAGGACCCCTGTGGGACCCTGCAAGGAAGTGAGAAAGGTTTGGAAATAAAAGGGTCTAAGGCCACTGTTTGCTTTCTTTCCGTCAGGAAAGAGCACAGTAGTTTCCATGCTGTGCCCTGAATGCCGCACGCATAGTCGGTCCATTAGAAGTTGATGGTGGACCATGTCGAAGGCCACTGAGAGATCTAGCAATATCTGCTGCGTTGCCCCGACATCCATAGCCTCCATAATTTCTTCAACAGACTTGATAAGAGCGGATTCTGTGCTATGGCCTCCTCTGAAGCCGTATTGCGTAGAATCCAATATATGGTTGTCCTCTATAAATCTAGTTAGCTGTGAGTTCATAGCCCTTTCTATCAATTTTGCCGGGAGAGGAAGCAGAGAGATAGGTCGAAAGTTGTTGGGATCCCTTGGGTCGAGATTTCGTTTTTTCCGAAGGGGAAAATCGAAGCCTCCTTCCATGCTTTAGGAAAGAGCTCAGAATCGAACATGGCGTTGAACAGTGAGGTAAGTATTTCAGCAATTGGTTCAGGAGCCCCCAATCACTGTAATCACTGTTACCGGGAAATGCCGTTCTAGTGAACCTGGCTGTTCAGACAGTAGCGCTTCGTGACATATGAAGCCCATATAGCTGCCTGGCAGATGTTCAATACAGGATCTTTGCAAGCCAATACAGTGGTAGCAACCTTGGATCTGGTGGAATGAATCTGCAGCACTTCAGATCGTATTGCAGGCCCTGATCCAGTGGGAGATGGGCCTTTTCTGCACAGCCTTGCCTTTTCTCGCTCTGGCAAATCCACCTTGTGTTCTCTGGTATGATTGATGTATCAGCTCAGTGTTCTTTTGGGGTCTCAGGGATGGAGTCTCTCCTTCTCCCTAAAGGGGTGAGGTGGAGCAAAGAACGATGGTAGGGTGATATTCTGAGCGACGTGGAATGGCGTCACACCTTTCAGCAAGAAGGATGCTCGCATCTGCAGAACCAGTTTGTGTAGGAAGAAGGTGGTGTACTGCGGATTGACAAAGAAAGCTTGAAGCTCACTTACATGCCGCCCATGTTATGGTGGCAAGGAACACAGTTCTGAGGGTGAGCAGCCACAAAGGACAGCTGTGAAGCTTCTCAAAGATAGTACACATCAAATGTGAGGATCAAGGTAAGGTTCTACTGAGGCATGACAAAGAGAGGGAGGAAACATATGCTGTGATAATTTCAAAAAGCACCTCACAACAGGTGATTTAGATAATGAGGGCTGATCCAGCAACCACAAAAAGGCCAAAAGATACCATTTTAACTGTGCCCACAGCCTTGCTGGAGGCAAGACAATAACAAAATGTCAGATAACTTGCCTGCACTGGGTCAATCTGCTGTGTGCAGTACCAGTCACAAACTTGCCCAAATGTCAGGCGTATACTGTCTTTGTCAAGCGAAGTCTCACTGACAAAATGACATCAACTACCTCCGCAGTAAGGTCAAAGGTGTTCAACTGTCACTGCTCAATTTCCAAGCATGAAGGTGGACATTGTGAAGAGCCTGTTTGTAGGTACCTGCCCACTGCTGTAACAGCATATCCACCCAGAGGGTCAGCCTGATCAGAGGACAGATGCCCATGCCCTGGAGCTCTGGATACCACACTGTCCACACCCAATCCGGAGTCACTAGGATAACTTGGGTTCTGTCAGCCCTGATCTTCTTCAGAACTCAGAAGAAGTATAAGTGGGAAGACTTACAGGAGTCCTGAGTTCCACTCTACGCGAAACGTGTCTGAGTGAGAGATGCCTTGTAAGCTTCAACGTGCAAAAGTGCTGACATTGCAAATTCTTGGCAGTGGCGAAAACACCAAGCCAGAGTTCTCCCCATATGCCGGAAAGACCTGAACTACCTCTGGATGTAACTGCAATTCGTGAACCAGATGGCTTTATTCGTCTCCTCGGCATTCAAGGAACTCATCAGGTGGTGCATCACCTGGAAACTCCTTGGCGGTTTAGTTACATCCAGAGACGCACAGCCTACTGGCACAGGGTGAATGACCCCATCCCACCATGCTTATCAAGTACCATGTGGTGGTGGTGCTGCTGTCTAATCACCTGCACCAGCCTGCCTTTGATGGATGTCAGGAAGGCTTCCAATGCCAAGCGGGTGCCTCTGAACTCCAGGAGGTGGTATAGAGCCGGGCCTCTGCCACAGACCAGACGCCTAGGATCTCCAGTTCTCCCAAATGACTGCCCCAAACCAGAAGCGTTACATCGCTCACCACTGGTCTCTGGGTTAAGGAGAGGGGTTTGCCGCTGTCCCGCAGCCACCACCGCAGATCTGTTGCAGTTTTCTCTGGAAAAATCAGAATATTTCAACTGATGCTGTGCGGACTATGACTTCAGACTCCACTGCAGGGCACGCACATCCCATCTGGCATGCTCGACCAGCAGGATGCCGGAGGTCATCAGGTCCAGCAGCTTCAGGGTCATCCTCACTGAGATCCAGGACAGAGGTTCATAGCCCAAATATCTTAGACTCTCCGCTTCAGGGAATAGGCACAAAACTGCACTGTGTCCAGAAAGGCTCCAATGAATGGTAATGTCTGCAAAGGAGTCAGGTGTAACTTTGGCACGTTGATAATGAACCCCAACTATGTTAAGAGGTCTGCTGTAGTATCGAGGTGGGTGGCAACTGCCAGGGGCGAGCCCGCCTTTAACAGTCCGTCATCAAGTCAGGGGAAGACTGGGACCACTGGACTCAGAAGATGTGCTGTAACCTCCGCCATCACTTTCGTAAACACCCGAGAGCCGTTGGTGAGGCCAAAGGGGAGCACAAGGAACAGAAAATACTCCTGGTCGATTGTGAACCACAGATAGTGCCTGCAGGACGGGGATGTGGAAATAAGCGTCCTGCAGGTCCAACTCCATAATCCAGTCTCCAGGGTCGAGGACAGACAAGAATTGGGTCATGGTGAGTATCCTGAATTTGCCCTTTCTTAGGAAGGCATTGCGAGGGCAGAGATCTAAGATAGGACAGAGGCCTCAGTTCTTTTTCAGCACCAGCAGTAGTGGGAATAACAAACATTAGCAATTTCTGGCATCTGCACCATCTCTGTGACATTTCCTGTTGCAACAGGGAAAGGTGGTCCTCCATCAGCCCCATCTGGGGATGGTGAAGTAGCAGCAAGTTTTCGAGGAGTGGAAAAGAGTAACCCGGCAACACAATTTGGAGGACCCAAATCGCCTGCCTCCCTGGCAGAAAATGTCAGGAGCTGCCGCCGGCAGGGAGGCTGTAAGCCGGTATGGGCAGCTAAAGAGGTTTGGGGCTGCTGCAGCTGAAGGAACAGAAGACTATGCGGCACAGTGCCTTGCTGTACAGGTGTTTCGGTGGGTGCCACAGCCGCAAAAAGATGGTGGTACGGGCGGCACTGACTGGCGATACTGAAAGCCCCGACCATGGCCACAGAGGGGGCGAAAAGGGAGGTGTGGGGGAGCAGAAAAACCCAGAGAGCGAGCCATGGCCTTGTTGTTCCTCCAGAACTCCAGAGCTGAATATACTTTAGCCCCAAAAGACAGGACTGTCGAATGGCATGTCCGCAAGACTCGCCTGAAGGTCTCATGAAAATCCAGTGGACTTCATTTAGGTATGCCTGCGAAGGGCCATATGGGTGTCTATAGCCCCACCAAGTGAATCAATTGTGTCAAGCCGACAGCAGATAGTGAATTTGGCCACATCATAACCGTCCTCCACGGCTTGAGATAGGGTAGCACAGGCCTCTTTCAGAACCATGGAAGCCTCTGAGCCATGGTATCCCGCAAGGTGGGAGAACAGAGGCCTATAAGGCAGCTGGCATTTACAGAATGGAGAGCCAAACTTTCAGAGAAGACTAGTTTCCCAATGGTCTCTATTCTCTTGGTTTGCCTGTCAGGGTGAGTAGTCAGGAAGGAATTTGGTTGATCTTTGCTGGCAGAAGTCTGTATCACAAGGCACTCAGGAGTGGGGTGCTAGATAAGGAAGTCTGGATCCCCGAGAGCAGGGAAATGTCACCTGGCAACCTGTTGGTTAACACGATGGCCTAAACAGGGCTAGGCACAGGTCCCCAAAAGCATGTCCATTACTGCCTAATTAACAGGCAAAACAGGCTGAGCGCTTGTTTGGCCAGGTTGAAGCACCTCAGTCAAAACAATGGACTTTACTTCTTGGGTAGGAAGCTAAACGCCCAGCGCAGAACCACAGCGAAGGAAGCACTTTTCTCCGTAGCAGGGCCCGAGACGACACCAGTCTTGTGTCGGGGAGGTATCCAGACCACTGGCGTTCTGGAGATCCTCAGACCAAGTATCCTGCTGATAGGGCTGAGCAAACTCACTCCCAGCATCATAGCCGCCATTATCTGAGTGCATACCACTTAATCTGTGTAGGACATGTGTTCTTCTGGGGGACCAGGACATTGTGTCAGACTCAGAAGGGCGACTTACCGGCTGCGGCACAGCTTAAGCAACTCACAGCCTCAGTCGAGGTCCATGTGGCGCAGTTTCGGCGATGGAGAGCATTTTGGGTTGGCCAACATCGTCCAGAGTCGATGGGGTCGGAGAGGGGACCGGTGTTCAGGTCGACCTGGAATGAATCCAGAGGACCCAGCTAGCGCCAATGGAGAACCCGCCAGCAGAGGCCCAGTAGGGTGCAGGCAACATGCCAAAACGTTGCTGCATGGCTTCAGTAAAGTCCTCAATTTGCTGTGGTGTCGCCGACTGCCCTGAGAAATCAGGCTGCCATGAGACAAGGGTTGGAATAGGCTCCGAGGTGGAACGACTTCATGAGCAGGACCTGGAGGCACAATGACGCCCTGCATCTGTTCAAGAGACCTGGCATCACAGAATGGAGCCAAGTCCTATTTCTCGATTTTGTGTTATTTTTTTCGTGGACTTTCTAAAAGGATTTAGATCTCTATGACAATTTGTTGCAGGACTGACCTTGAGTTCGGGACCTATCTCTGGACCACGAACAAATTACTTACCTTCTGTAATGCCTTATCTGGCAGAGGCCATATCTAGCCGCAGATTCCTTCGCTTTGAATTTTCCAGGTGCCAGACTGGATCCGTAAGATTTTTCAACCAGTACCCCTGCGTGGCAGTAGGTGCCGTCGATCGGCTCCTCGTCCGCGCCGGAATGACGTCATGGTACCTATATATGAGCCACCTAGGCACGCTGACGTCAACTACTTTTCCACAACTTTCCATGCCAGAAGCGCAGAGCCATGTAGAGCACGGACACTGGTGTGTCCAAACTAGGGTTCTGAAAGAGATCAGCCCTGACCCTAGAAATCTCTCACAGAGCGGGAAGGATGGGTGGGTCAGAAATGAATCTGAGGCTAGATATAGTCTCTACCAGATAAGGCGTTACCGAAGGTAAGTAACTTATTCATCTAAAAGAGACTTCTAGCTGCAGATTCCTTACCTTTGAATAGATACCTAAGCAATACAATCCCGGAGGAAGGTCTGCGGACAAATTTAAACTAGGAAGTCCTGCAGGCCGAACGGGTGAAGTGCCCATCCCTGCGGACCCGACTGTCCAGGCAACAATGTTTAGTAAACATGTGCAGGGATGCCCACATTGCTGCCTGACAGATATTCAGGACCAGGACTCCACATGCTAACACAGCGGTCACAGCTTTAGCTCTGGCGGAATAGGCTTGTAAGCCTTCAGGAGGCTGCTTCTTTTTCAATGCATAGCAGATCTTGAGGCAGAGTACAACCCATCGAGATGGTGCGCTCTGCACCGCCCGACCTTTCTTAGCGCCTACATACCCCACGAAGAGTTGGTTGTCCATCTGGATTTCTTGTGTGCGGTCAAGGTAGAATGGCAACACTCTTTAGGTCCAGACAGCGGAGTCACTCATCTTCTCTTGAAGAATGTGGAGAAGCATAGAAATTGGGCAAAATGACATATTGGCCCACATATAATGGTGTGACAACTTTTGGCAAGAAAGAGGCCCTAGTGCGAAGCACCAGTTTGTCAGTGTAAACCAAGAAAAGGGGAGGCTTGGATGACAAAGCCTGCAGCTCACTCACCCTAAGGGCAGATGTAATTGCCACGCCGGAAGGCTGTTTTAATCGTGAGCAGCCTGAGGGGACAATTGTGAAGAGGCTCGAAAGGAGCACTCATCAAGAATGTGAGGACCAAATTAAGGTCCCCTAAGCTGCTGCGAAGAAGCTCCTCCCGAAGGGGCAGCCTGATTGGAGGATTGATGGCCATGTTCAGCAGCTCGGGATACCAGACTCTCCGTGCCCAGTCCAGAGCCACAAGGATGACTTGGTCCCGGTCTTTCCTGATCTTCTTGAGAACTCTGGGCAGGAGTGGTATGGGCGGAAAGGAGTACAGGAGGCCTGAGCGGCACTCGAGACAAAAATGTTTCTGAGCTAGAGCTGCCTTGAAACTCCAGCACGCAAAACTGCTGACATTGAGCGTTCTCAGCAGAGGCGAACAGATCCTAACCAAGGCTCTCCCCACCGCTGAAAGAGACCATGCATCCTGGCATTCAGGGAACCTGCCAGGTGTTAAACCACCAGGGAAATGCCCTACTGTTCCAGCCATGTCCAGAGATGCACAGCCTTTTGACAATGGGTCCACGACCCCACCCACCATGTTTGTAGCAGTATCACATGGTGGTGGTGTTGTCCGTGAACACTTGTACCAGCCTTATCTTGATGGAGAGTAGGAAGGCTTTCAATGTCAATCGGATCGCTTGGAGCTACAACAGGTTGATGTGGGTCCGGATTCCGCTGGAGACCAGAGTCCTCTGATCTTCATCTCTCCCAGATGTTCGCACCATCCCAGGAGTGACGCATCTGTCATTACTTTGGGATTTGGTTGGGGAAGGAGAGGGGTCTGCCTCTGATCCAATTGCGGTTCGTTAGCCACCACTGCAAATCCTTCGCAGTCCTCTCCAAGATCTGGACCAGGGTGGAGAGAGTCCTCTAAGGATGAGCCCACTAGAACTTAAGGTCCCACTGCAGAGCCTGCATAAGCCATCTGGCATGTGTGACCAGGAGGATGCAGGAGTCCCAGCAGCCTCGGAGTCAATCTCACTGAAATCCAGGATAAAGGCTGAAACATCTGTATCGTAGCCTGAATATCCTGGACTACGCCGCTTGAGAGGATAAGCCCGAAACTGCACTGTGTCCAGAACAGCCCAGATGAAAGGGAGCGTCTGAGAGGGAGACAGGTGTGACTTTGGCATGTTGATAGTGAACCCCAGAAAATACAAGAGGTCCACCATCACTTGGAGGTGGCAGACAACAGTCTGGGGCGAGCCTGCCTTCAAAAGCCAGTCAACGAGATATGGGAAGACTGACACCCCTGATCTCTGCAGATGAGCTGTAACCACCGCTATCACTTTTGTGAACACCCGAGGGCGCTGGTAAGGCCAAAAGGAAGCATGGTGAACGGAAAATGCTTGTGGCCTACCCTGAACCGCAGATAACTCTGGTTGCCAGGCAGGACGGGGATATGGAAATAAGCGTCCTGCAAGTCCAACGCTACCATCCAGTCTTCTGGATCCAGGGCAGACAAGACCTGATCTAGCGTGGACATCTTGAAAGACGTTGAGGGCTCAGAGGTCTAGGATAGGACAAAGGCCCTTGTCCTTTTTGGGGACCAGAAAGTAACGGGAATAACATCCATAACCTACTTCTAGCCCAGAGGACGTTGAAGAGTGCTTCGACTTCTTACTCTTCTTCTTGTGCCTCTTAAATGAATGTACCGACGATCTCGAATAGGATGAAGAGTACTTTGGACTCTGAACGATTCCAGGGACTTTCTCTCGAACGGAACCTCGACTTCCGCAGAGTCAAGTGCCGGGCTGCTAGCAGCTTCAGGGACCGCTCCTGCAAAGCCTTCGGTGCCATGGTCACTCTCCAGGCACCACACAGACAGACAAGGTAAGGATCCGTCACTGACATTGCCCGGTGACAGGCTCCGCAGGGCTTAAAACCTGTCCTATGTGACGACATCCTCGACACACCAGGAGGAAACCTCAAAAAACAATCGACAAAAAGTTGAAAAATTCTCAGAGCTGGCTGGCACGGAAAGAAAAGAACTTACGTCAGCAGGCCTGGGTGGCGCCTATATAGGTACCACAACGTCACTTCAACATGGATGACGGAGACGATCAACGCCACCTACCGGTGCACAGGGGTACTGCTTGAAAAATCTTCTAGATCCAGTTTGATGCCTGGGAAATTCAAAGGTAAGGAATCTGCGGCTAAAAGTCTATCACATGTGGGGACCATTGGTGTTTCGCCACAAATAACTTTGCTTCCGATCCCAGATGGACTTGGGGTACATCAAGGTGCAGTAACTGTAGGCCTTTGAGTCTAGGTCCGACCTCAGGCTTCACAGGTAAATCATGTGTGGATCAGTAACAGGCATTTGTTTGCGATGTTCCCCACATGGTTTGAATCCTGCAGATTTGGGAGGCGACAGTCCCCTGTACTCTATAGAAATGTTGAAAAAGTCCAATGCATAGTCTCAAAAGAGACCAGGGGTGGCTACGGATCCACATCTATTGGAGCAGAAATAAAGAAACTGATGTCAGAGTGTATGGGTGGCACCTATACAGGCCAGAGTATGTTGCATCCAGCACAGAGCAACATCAATGCTGAGCTGCCGGCCCCACATGCCAGCAACAGGGTGTAGAAAAATAGGATCTGCTTTCATGGTTACTGTAGGAAAGTAGGATTTGCGTTCATGGTTACCCCCACTTTTTGCTGGTGTTATACTGTTTTCTGACTAGTCTGACTGGGATCCTGCTAATCAGGACCCCAGTCACTGTGCTCTCTCCCTAAATGTTGACTATGGTAAGTACTTTGGTACCTTCCACAATTGGCTACTGGTGTACTCTTCTAAGTCCCTAGTTTATGGGACTGAGGTACCCAGGGCATAGGTACTACCAGGGGTCTTTCATGGGCTGCAGCATGTAACATGCTGCAGCCCATGAGAGACCACTCAAACTGTGACTACAGGCCTGCCATTGCAGCCTGTGTAAGCTGGTGCTAGCATCACTTACAGACAGATATATGTTTTCTAATATCTTATATCTGAGGTCACTACACTTAAAACCTATAAGTCACCCCTAAGACATGCCTTTCAATCCTAAAGGCAGGGTGCTAGATTATAAGTGTGAGGGTGCCCTGAAGATGCAGGACACCCCTATAAACACCAGAGTCGATTCTCCAAGTCTGTAAGTGCGGTCAGCCATTTAGCATAGAGTGGACATCATAAATCCAGATGTCCAACTATATGTTGGCTGCACCAAAACCGGCCATGTTTGGTATCAAACATGTTGGAATCCTACCCCAACATCAGAGTTCAGTGTTGGATGTAGGCTCCCATGTACTGGGGGGCTCCACTAGGGTGCCTTCCAGTATTCCCGGTAAGAGCCTTCCAGGGTCTAGCAGCAAGCTAGCTGCTCTGCAGACCACAGACCAGATTCTGCCCTCCTGCTGCTGAGCCGAGCATCGAGCAGGGGTAGGTAAAACAATAGGCTTTCCTATCACAGGGTGGTGCAACCACCTCCCAGACAGGACTTAATGTATTGGGCTGGGGTGGGGTGCTTGCCAGTGCCACTAAAGGGCTTTGAAGGGCACATTTGGTGCCCCCTTGCATACATCTAGTTGGAGCCAGTTCAGTGAGCTGCTGGCTCCCACTCTGGTGCAAAACTGGACAAAGGACATGGGAGTATCCTCCCTTCTGCCCAGCCCCTCCTCTGGGAGGGATCCTTGAATCATCCCAACCCTTTCCCTAGGGTACTCAAGGGCTTACCTGCGGTGGCAATGCAGATTCGTTGTGAGACAAGATTCAAACCTGGAAACCACTTCAACTTCTACCAGTCTGGGCACTCTGGACTTTGCTGGCCTTCACCTAGGGACTGGGACTGCACCAAGGAAGACTCCTGCTGCTCCTGGTCTCGTCGTCCTGCCAGTCTTCTACGCATCTGCCTGTGCTTCATCCAGGTTCTTCTCCAGGCCTTTAGGCATCAAAGACACCCGAAGGAATCTCACTTGGAGTGAAGGAGTCACTCTCCTACATCTGCAGGCACCGCAACCAAGCTGACCGGTCTGCTGCTCCTGACGTCCTACGGACTCCGAAAGACTCAGCAAAACAGGTGGTGGCTCTGCAACTCCCTCGAGGCCAGCACTGTCTTCTTAGTAAGTTTGAGGCCAGTATCCCTCGTCGGAACCGCTGGAACAGAACCCCTGTGCACTGCAGTCAGACTGGTCGATTGCCAATGACTTGTTGACTCTGTCCTCCAGAGATCTTCGGGCTACACGAAGCTCCAGCCTCCAGCATCTATTCCTACCAAAGATCTTTGACCTTACCACATCCTCTGCACCGTGGGACTGCATCTTTGGTGAGCTGCTCGAGGTCCTCTTGCGATTCCTGTGCCTTCGGCCTACGGGTCCTCTTAAGGGTATTCTTTGGCTTCGGTGGGCTCCCCTGCTTGCTTGGGGCCTGCTCTGACTCTCCTGCACTTGGTGAGTCCTTTGGACCTTGCTGGTCCCAACGTTGCACCCTTTTCATTTACCTTGTCTGTTGCTGCTGCCAAAGCTTGTTGGTGCTCCCGCCAGACACCGACCCACTGATTCTCAACTTCCAACGTGGGACAGCTAGTGACCGGCTCCTGGTCTTTCACAGCGTCACCTGATCCCCTCAGCTGCAGCGACAAGGTCCCCGTCATCTCTCCTACATTGTCAGTCATCGGTGGTCATTGGTCTTCCGTGCCTCCTGGTCACTTCTGAGTGGCATAGACTCTGTCCCCTCTGCTTGCAGGCACTTCTCTTCAAGAATCCATCCTTGAATTCCACTGGACTCTTTTACCTTCTACACCACTGCATCTCTTCTGAAGTCCTCCATTGTGGTCTACGGCGGTTTCTGACATCACTTCGCACATATGCACCCGGCTTCCCCGGTGTAGGTATCTTGGTTCCTGGGGTATCCACGGGTGGGGTGACTCTACCACGGGGTTTCTTCAGGGTCCACTGGGAAGGGTCCATCTTGAAAGCTGCAACAGCGACTTTCCCGCTGACTTGCATTGAGTATGCAGCTGTGTTTCCACTCTGCACACAGCCTCCATTGGGTTTCTGGGTACTTACCTTGGGTGGCTCTTTGTGTCCCCAGCTCTTCTGAGTCTTCTGGTCCAAGTCTTGACTTCGGTCGCAGTTCGCATTCCACTTCTTTAGTATATGGTTTGGTCTACCATGGAGACCACTGTGTATTTGTGCTTACTTACCTGTTTACCTTTGAGGTATTATGTTGATATGATTAGTTCTGGCAAAACAATCTGCTTAACACTCCTTCTGGACTAAGCCTGAAGGTTGCTCTCCACAGCTACCCCTTAGAGAGCTTTCTATGGTTGTCTACGACCACTAAAATCACCATAAGGGTTGTCTGGATTAGTGCTTCACTTAAATAAGTGTGCACCGTATACTAAGCCGGCCTCCTACAATGGTATGCAGTGGTTGGGATTTAAGCCTGCACTGTTTTACCAGCTAATCTAGGTGTGGACTAAATGAAAAACCATCACTAGCATTAGGCACATAAACAAATATTTTTGTAACCAAGTAAGTTCTACTGAACTTTTGGATTGGTTGTTAAGGGCCTAGCACAATGCTTTCTCCAATCTTTGGAAGTTTAGTTTTCACTAGGGTGGTAGGTGCAACACCACACTATACCTAGTCACTATGTCTTTGATGGTGGATCCCAGTGGGTTCCAACCCTCTAGATACAGTGGTTTTAAGTTCCATAAACTGAGGACGCTGTGTACCTCTAGAAAGTTGAAGACAAGTAGTAACCCTAACACTAAGCAACTCTTAGAGCTGCTTCTGCTAGATGACCTCCAGAATCCTGATAGGCCAGAAGGGCAGGACAAAGTGGGTGGGGATGCTCCAGGAGATGGGTCAGGAGGGTTTGTCCCTAGTGACCTTAATCTGAGCATGACCAGGAGGAGTCTGATGACTCCACCCAGTTGAACTCTGATCCCCCAGGGAATAGTACTGATAGTACAGAGTTTGTCCCTAGAGGAATGTCCAACTTTGTTCCTCCTGGGAGGGTGCAGAGAATTCAGGGGATGTCTGCCAATTCCAGTGCCTCTGTCATTTCCATAGGGACCTCTATCTCTGAATAGAGGGAGGACTCCTTAGCGAGGGAATACCACCTGATCAAACTTGAGAGAGTAATACTCAAGCTCAAGCAAGAGCAGTTGGCCCTTGATAAAGAGACCCTAGAAGTCCAGGGGGGGAAGAAGAAATTGGGACTAGAGTCCCATGGTTGCAACAGCAGTGTACCTATAGTAAGAGAACCTTCCTTTGATACTAGGAACCTGTGCAGGATAGTCCGTCTTTACCAGGAGGGGGATGACATCCATGAATGGATCACTGCTTTAGAGAGGGCCTGTAAAGTGCAGAAGGTCCCTCAAGGGCAGTGGGCAGCTACCCTGTGGCTCTCCTTTGCTAAGAAAGGTAGAGACAAGCTCATCACTGTTAGAGAAAAGGATGCTGATAATTAATCTTGAAGAGTGCCCTCATTGATGGGTTTGGTTTAACTACTGAACAGTACAGAGTTAAGTTCAGGGAGAAATAAAAGGCACACACCCAAGACTGGGTTGATTTCATAGACAATGCTATTAAAGCTCTGAAAGGCTGACTTCATGGAAGCACGGTACATGACTATGAGGGATTGTACAATTTGTTGATGCGGTAGCACACCTTTAATAATTGTCAGAATCAACAACTGCACCAGTACCTAGTAGACTCTGATCTGACCTCTTCCTAAGAATTGGGAAAGAAGGCAGACAATGGGATCCATACCAGGGTTAAGCAGAAAAATGATGGTTGTGAAAGTGACCAGAAGAAGCAAGATTCTTCTAAGGCCCAAGAGAAGGGTAGGGAGACCTACCATTGGGGTGAGTCCCAAAACTCTAACAGCTCTAAAAAGAAATCTTGGTAATACCTGTGTAAGGAGAAAGTCCATAGGCCGAGGGATGCTAATTGCCCTATGGCCAGCACCAAGGACACCTATCACTTCCCCTAACGCAACTAGACACCCTAGCAACAGTACAAGTGATAGTACAGCTCCCAAGGGGTAAGTAGGGTTAACCTTGGGTTCTGAAGTGGGTTCAGGCCTAGTCGGAACGCCCACTCAGGCTGTCCTTGTCTGTGAAAGTGGCATGGATCTTGCCACTTTACTTGTAAGTCCCACTAATTAGGGAAAAGACAGACAACAGCCTCTGATCAATGGTCAAGAGGCTATGACTTACAGGGACACAGGGGCCAGTGTCTGCATGGTGACAGTGAAACTTGTATCCCCACAACAGATCATACTTGGTCAACTGTGCCAAGTGACCGATGCCAGCAATGTCAGGACTGATCACTCCTTGGCAGTTGTTAATCTCAGTTGGGGAGGGGTAACTGACCCTAAAAGAGTTGAGGTTTCTCTGGACCTACCTGTAGAAAGCTGGGCAATGATTTGGAAACTTCAGCCTGGTCTGAAGTGGAGTTCAGGGCACATGCAGAGATAATGGGAATCTCTGCCAGTGCATTTGATCTCACCAGGGCTCAGGCCAAACAGCTAGGCACTGAGGGAGCGCTGGATCCTGGACAAATTGACCACCTGGCTCCTGAGAGAAGGAGCAGGAAGGGTAAAGACTTATCCTTTTCCCAAACTTCCAGTGAGAGTCCGTCTCCTGAGGGAGATGACCTCAGTCCATCTGAAGGGACTGTCCTAGAGGAACTTGGGCCTGACCAGGCAGAGTTCTTGGGGGCAGGTGGCCGTTCCAGGGCAGACTTAAGTTTGGAGCAGAAATCCTGCCCCTCTCTTGTATAGCCCAGACAGCAATCTGCTGCTGAGGAGTGTCAGTGGGTCCCATAGGATCTATTGGGAAGATGGTCTCCTGTTCTCTGAGTGTAGATACCCCAAGCCTGGTGCCACCAGGAGGTTGGTAATACCTCAAACATTCAGAGGTTTTCTTCTATCCCTAGCACATGGTATTTCCCTTGCAAGACATCTTGGGCAAAGCAAGACTTGGAACAGGCTTGTCCCTCATTTTCTGAAGACACCAAGGAGTTTTGTCGCTCTTGTGTCCCTTGCCAAGCCAGTGATAAGACATTTGGCACTACAAAGGCATCCTTAATTCTACTCCCAGTGGTTGGGGTTCCCTTTGAGAGGGTAACGATAGACATTGTTGGTCCCTTAAACACTCCAACAGCATTTAGACACAGTCATTTTCTATTGGTGGTGGGACATGCCACTATGTATCCAGAGGCTATGCCCCTTAGGACCACTACAGCTCCTGTGGTGGCTAGGGTCCTTCTGTGAGTCTTTTCCAGAGTGGGGTTTCCGAAGGAGGTCTTAACAGATAGAGGTACAAACTTCATGTCTAGTTACATTACTGCCATGTAGAAAGAGTGTGGAGTAAACTACAAGTTTACCACACCCTACCATCCACAGTGCAATGGACTTGTTGAAAGGTTTGACAAGACCCTCAAGGGTATGATCATGGGCTCCCAGAAAAGCTCTGGCAAAAATGGGATCTCTTATCACCCTGCCTTCTCTTTGCCTACCAAGAGGTTCTTCAGAAGGGGGGTGGGCTACAGCTCATTTAAACTTCTGTTTGGACATACAGTTAGGCGTCCATTGTGTCTGGTTAAGGAGGGCTGGGAGCAGCCTCTCAAACCTCCTAAACAAGATATTGTGGACTATATACTTGGCCTGCGTTCACGTATGGATGAGTACATGAAGAAGGCCAGCAAAAACCTTGAGGCTAGCCAGGAGCTTCAGAACGCTTAGCATGACCAAAAGGCTGTACTGACTGTTTACCAGCCAGGACAGAAAGTGTGGGTGTTGGAGCCTGTGGCCCCAGCAACTCTCCAGGACAAATGGAGTGGCCCCCACACCATCCTTGAAAAGAAGGGTAAGGTCACCTATTTGGTTGGTTTAGGTACTCCTAGAAGTCCCCACAGGGTACTTTATGTGAACTGCCTAAAGCCTTTTGTTGACAGGGCTGATCATGTCATGGCCACTGATGAAGGACAGGAGGAAGAGAGTGACCCTCTCCCTGATCTCCTCTCTCGGGACCCTTTTGATGGGTCAGTTGATGGAGTAGCCTTGGCAGGTAAACTCACTGGCCAGCAGCAAGCTGATTGCAGGAAAGTCCTCAATCATTTTACAAACTTGTTTTCTCTGACTCCAACTCAAACCATCTGGTGTCCCCATGAAGTGGACACAGGTGACAGCGTGCCTGTGAAGAACAACATTTACAGACAGCCTGACGATGTCAGAGACTGCTCAGGACTAAGGTTCAAAAGATGCTGGAATTGGGGGTAATTGAGGCTTCGGATAGCCCTTTGGGTAGCCCAGTAATCCTTGTGCCAAAACCTCACACCCAAGATGGTAAGAGAGAGATGAGATTTTGTGTAGACTACAGAGGCCTCAATGCGGTCACTAGGACTGATGCCCATCCAATTCTCAGGGCATATGAGCTGATTGATACTCTGGTCTCAGCCAAGTAGCTTGGTGCATTTGAACCGGCTGCTGGCTACTGGCAAATCAGACTTTCTGAGGATGCCAGGCCAAAAACAGCATTTTCAACCCCTATTAGGCATTATCAATTTATTGTAATGCCTTTTGGCGTGAAGAATGCACCTGCCACATTTCAGAGGTTGGTGAACAAAGTTTTGACAGGTCTGAAAGCCTATAGTGCAGCATATCTAGATGATATTGCTATATTTAGTTCTACCTGGTAGGATCACCTGGTCCACCCTCAGAAATGTTTTGGAGACCCTACAGAAATCAGGCCTCACTATCAAGGCCACAAAGTGCCAGATAGGGCAATAGACGGTTGCGTACTTGGGTCCCTTGGTAGGTGGAGGCCAAGTTCAACCATTGTAGAGAAAAATACAGACCATAATGGACTGGGTTGCTCCCACTACCAAGACTCAGGTCAGAGCTTTCTTGGGCCTGACGGTGTACTACTGGAGGTTATTTAAGGGATATGGGTCCATTGTGAATCCCCTTAATGATCTCACCCCCAAAAGAATGCCTAAGGAAGTTCAGTGGACAGTTAGCTGTCAGAAGCCATTTGATGGCCTGAAGCAGGCCATGTGCTTTGTTCCAATTCTGCAAAGTCCTGATTGCTCCAAAACCTCCATTGTCCACACAGATGCTTCTGAGATAGGGGTAGGAGCTGTTTTGTTACAACTTAATGCAGAGGGCCAGGACCAACCAGTAGCTTTTATAAACGGAAGGTTGGGCCCCAGGGAGAAATGTTGGTCAGCTATTGAGAGGGATGCCTTTGCTGTGGTCTGGGCCTTGAAGAAGATGAGGCAATACCTGTTTGGTACTCACTTCATTGTTCAGATAGACCATTGTGAGAAGTTGGCCTGGCATATGCTGTCCACTAATTATAGTGGGCACCGTGCACCAGTCCAAATCGACTCTTATGGTAGGTAGGTTAAAGACAACCTTATTGAAAGCTATCCTAGTGGTAGCTATGGAGAGCAGCCTTCAGGCTAAGTCTTGAAGGAATGTAAAGCAGCTTGTTTTACCAGTCTATAATCTCTTGAGTGACCAAATGAAAGAGCACCACACCAGGTATATATTCAAAATATATGTATTTATTACTAAACACACCCCTCTAGTCTCTTTATGAGGCTAGAGTTCGAAGTACATAGGTTATAAGATCTTAAATCACAGTAATAGCACAAATACACGTTTGGGCCCTAGGGGCGTACCAAACCATATACCAATAAAGTGGTATGCGAACCACGACTGAACTAGACACTAGGCCTAGAGCCTCTAGAAGTGCTTGGACCACAAGGAACCACCCAAGGTAGTGACACAGGGGGCCTACGGGAGACGCATGCAGTGTAAATACACAACCGCGATACGCCGTTAACTTCTATGGAGAAAGTCGGGATCGGGAAAATAGAGGAAAGGGACACTTTAAAGAGGACTAGGACAAAACCCTTTGAGATCTAGGACTTTGAAGAGTCTCTACCCACGGGAGCACCGGAGTACTCGTGTTACCTCACCCAGGGAAGCCGGGTGCATAGGTGCCTTTCGGGGTCGGGTTTCGTCGTCGTTTCGAATGGCGATCTGCTGCAAAGTGCTGCTGGCGGCCAAGAGAAAAGTGTCCGGGTGGATCCAAGAGTGGATGGAGTTCTGGTGAACCTGAAAGCAGAGGGGACAGAGTCTGGGTCACTAGCCAGTGACCAGGAAGGCGATGGACAGATGCCCACCGATGTCGAGTGCTTCAGGTGCGTTGACGGTCGTCTCGTTTCTGCAGCCACGAGGTCCAGGAGGCGTTGTCGGCGACCAGGAGCAGGATTCGGGCTGGTACACGATGTCTGTCGAGTGCTGCGGTGTCGGCGACCGGATTGGACCCAACAAGCCTTGGCAACGGCAAGTCTCGATGTAGCTGAAGATCGTCGATGGTGCAGACCAGCAAGGTCTGGGGAACTCACCCAGCAAGGGTAAGTCAGGGAAGGCCTGGAGCAACCAGGGGAGCCCTTTGGTTTCTTTAGAAAGTCTTCTGGGGACCCACGAGCCGGCTGGCAAGGGATCGCGAAGACACCTCGGGCGGAATCACTCAACAGGGGCCCACGGTCACTCAGGACGGTGTAGGCCTCTGATCTTCGGAGGGATTCCTGCTGGAGGTTGGGACCACACGTGGTCCAAAGCACAGGTTCGTAGAACGTTGTGAAGGGGTTGCACTCGACAATAGTGCACGTTACCCAGGGGTCGCGGTTCCTCGTCACTCGTGGGGTCCACTTGCCTCAGCTTCACTGGGGACTCACGATGGCCTTGGAGAAGTCAGGAAATCCACTTCTTGGGCTGCAGGGACTTCGGACTCTGGCGGGAGCGGCGTAGTTTGCGACCGTCGTTATCGTTTTTGGTGCCTGCCAAGCAGGGAGTCACTCCTTGACCCCAAGGGAGATTCTTCAGTCCTCTAATCGTGATGTAGAGCGTCGAAGGTCCAGGATTCAGTTTCAAAGTTTAGTCCAGGGATATCTAATCTTCCTGTGGCAAGGGTTCCCCATTTTTAACTAGTAAAACAGGGAGGGACTAACTCTATGACCCCACCTATGGGAGGGTCAAGGGAGGGGGTGGCTACACCCACTTCCCTTTGTCCAGTTTCGTGCCAGAGCAGGGGCAGGTAGCCCTGAGCTGGTTTGAACTGGCATATGCACAGAGGAGCCTTTTGCTCCCCCAGTGCAGGACTTCAAAGCACTCTAAGAGTGCACCCACCCAGCCCCAATACACATTATCCTGTCTGGGAGGTGGTCACACCTCCCTGCAACAGGAAACCTATTGTCCAGGCCTCCCCTTCCGGAGTTTCGTCCAGCAGCAGGAGGCCAGACTTGTGTCTGTGGCACCAGCATCCATTTTGTGATGCCAGGGCTTCAGAAGGAAGTTACCGGGTTAGTCAGAGTTAACATGTCTTTCCCTCTAGAAGGGTGGAATGCTACCCCCGCCGCCAGGATTGGCGGGGGGGTAGTATTCCAAGATGTTTGACACCAAACACGACATGTTTAGGTGCAGCCATTCCAAAGTTAGCATTTTACCGCGAGGATATAATGCGCTTAAGAGTATATGGTCAGGCTGCACTACAAACAGCATCAGAGATGGTCTCCGAACGCTGCAGAGGGGCCCTGCTCATGCAGGGCACCCTCTCACATAGGAACCATGCACTCTGCCTTTAGGATTGATAAGGCCTGCCTTAGGAGTGACTTATAGGTTTATATGTGTGTATGTATTTAGTGATATAGGTAACCTATATCACAGTAAGGGGTGCATGCACCACCTTACCCAGGCTGCAGTAGCAGACCTGTGGTGTCAGTTTGGATGGCCTTCCAGGGGTGGCACAATACGTGCTGCAGCCCCTGGTAGGCCTCTGAGGTACCTATGCCCTTGGTACATAGTATACCATATACTAGGGACTTATAAGGGCACTCCAGATTCCAATCAGAGATGTGCCTAAGGCACATGGAAACCATTTTACAGAGAAAGCAGATAGACTGGGGCCCTGAATAGCAGGATCCCAGTCCAACTAAGTCATAAACCAGCAAAACACCATAAAAAAAAGTGGGGGCAACCATATAGTCAGATTCCACCTTCCTACAACCATAAGCCCCTCTTATGGCTTAAACAGATGAAGGGCGAAAATCCTTAACTTTTGAGGTGGTTCATTTCCCTACAGGGGATGGACATTTTGTGGCACATAGACCTGGGAGGAACCATGCCAACACAGATGGACTATCCAGATATTTCCACTTAGGAAATGAAGACTCAACTGGGCAAGGTTATTCCCATCTCCTTTCATTTGGGGGGGTTTGTGTAGGGAAGAAGAATCTGCTTTCATGGTTACCCCCATTTTTTGCTGGTGTTATTATGTTTTCTGACTAGTCTGACTAGGATCCTGCTAATCAGGACCCCAGTCACTGTGCTTCCTCCCTAAAGTTGTCATGGTAAGTACTTTGGTACCTCCTCAATTGGCTACTGGTGTACCCTAGTCCGTCCCTAGTATATGGTACTGAGGTACCCAGGGCATAGGTACACCAGGGGTCTCCCATGGCCTTCAGCATGTATTATGCCACCCAGGAGACACCACTCAAACTCTGACCTCAGGTCTGCCATTACAGCCTGTTGTAAGCTGGTGCTAGTACCACTTACAACAGATATACGTTTTATTAAATCTGAGGTCACTACACTAAAAACCTAAATGTCACCCCTAAGGCAGGCCTTTCAATCCTGAATATGTGTGAGGGTGCCCTGCATGAGCAGGACACCCCCTACAAACCCCGGAGTCGATTCTCCAGGCTTTTTAAAACATATAGTGGACATCAAGTCAATTATGAGATGTCTAGCTATATAGTGGCTGCACTGAAACCGGTCATGTTTTGTATCAAGCATGTTGGAATCCAACCCCAACACCCCTCCCAGTGTTGGATGTAGGATCCCATGTACTGGGGACTCCCCTAGGCAGCTCTCCCGTATTCCCGGTACCAGCCTTCCAGGTTCTAACAGCAAGCTAGTGCTGCTGCTGACCGCAGACACAAATCTGCCCTCCTGCTGCAGAGCTGAGCTCGATCAGGGGAAGGTAGCACAATAGGTTTCCTGTCACAGGGAGGTGTAACCACCTCCCAAAGAGGACTTAGTATTATTGAGCTGGGGTGGGGGCGCTTGCCAGGGCCACCAGACTGCTTTGAAGATCATATTTGGTGCCCTCCTTGCAAATTCCAGTTTGAGCCAGTTCAGGGAGCCATTGGCTCCTGCTATGGTGCAAAACTGGACAAAGGACATGGGAGTATCCTCCCCTCTGTCCAGCCCCTCCTCGAGGAGTGACCCTTGAATTGCCCCAACCCTTTTCCTAGGGTAC
>CAWUFW010007542.1:367500-380000 GCA_963921515.1 Calotriton arnoldi | reverse complement strand
GTAAGTACGGTTAAAATTACTTTTCAGGACCAGTACTGGGCTGAAAGATACAGCACTGAGGTCTCTCCTTATAACAGGTGAGTAAATCGGAATTCGTATTTCGGCTGATTTTAGAGGAATATTTGTATGTTTCAAAAATCAACACTTAGAAACTTTTTCAGCAAAAAGCAGGCAATGATATCCTATGGAAGGAAATTCAAGTTACTGGTAAGTACGGTTAAAATTACTTTTGAGGATCAGTACTGGGCTGAAAGATGCAGCACTGAGGTCTCTCCTGATAACAGGTGAGTAAATCGGAATTCGTATTTCGGCTGATTTTAGAGGAATATTTTAAAGTTCCAAAACTCCACACTTAGAAGAATTTCCAAGTGAAACCAGTCAATGTTAGCCTATGAAGGAAATTCAAGTTACCGGTAAGTACGGTTAAAATTACTTTTTAGGACCAGTACTGGGCTGAAAGATGCAGCACTGAGGTCTCTCCTGATAACAGGTGAGTAAATCGGAATTCGTATTTCGGCTGATTTTAGAGGAATATTTTAAAGTTCCAAAACTCCACACTTAGAAGAATTTCCAAGTGAAACCAGTCAATGTTAGCCTATGGAAGGAAATTCAAGTTACTGGTAAGTACGGTTAAAATTACTTTTCAGGACCAGTACTGGGCTGAAAGATACAGCACTGAGGTCTCTCCTGATAACAGGTGAGTAAATCGGAATTCCTATTTCGTATGATTTTAGAAGAATATTTGCACAATGGTGAAGGGAGGGGGCGGGGCCTGAGGTGACATCTGTGCAAACGCGCCCCGTGGCGCGTTTTAAGTTGGGGGATTAAGTCCCCTTGAATCCTGAGGGTCCCTAGGGGCCAACTAGCCCACCAGGAACCTCCAATATGCGCCAGGGGCTGCGTTGCAGAGACGTGTAGAGAGGCCACACCCCTTTTACACCTCTCTGCAACGCAGCTCTGTGGCGCTTTCTGGATGTACCTGTTGGGCTAGTTGGCCCCCAGGGACCCTCAGGATTGAAGGGGATTTAATTCCCATCTTAAAACGCGCCACGGGGCCTGTTTGCACACATGTCACCTGAAGCCCCGCCCCTCCCTTCACCACTGTGCAAACGCGCCCGTGGCGCGTTTTAAGCTGGGGATTAAGTCCCCTTGAATCCTGAGGGTCCCCGGAGTCCAACTAGCCCACCATATACCTCCAAAAGCGCCACAGAGCTGCGTTGCAGAGAGGTGTAAAAGGGGTGTGGCCTCTCTACACGTCTCTGCAACGCAGCCCCCTGGCGCATATTGGAGGTTCCTGGTGGGCTAGTTGGCCCCCAGGGACCCCCAGTATTCAAGGGGAATTCGTTCCTCTCTGCAAACGCGCCAGGGGGCGCGTTTGCAGAGTGGTGAAGGAAGGGGCGGGGCCTGCGGGCCCGATCGTTTTTTATTAAAATTTTTGTCCCCTGAAGGGGGCTGTGTGGCCCCCCTTCCTTTTTCCTGTTTTTGGGCCCTGGGGACCCCATCCCCCAGGGCCTTACCCCTTTTTTAAAAATTTTATTTAAAAAAAAAAACTGGAAGGGGGCCGCGTGGCCCCCCTTCCCTGGGCCTGTATTGGCCCCGGGGACCCCATCCCCCGGGGCATGGCCTTTTTTATTTTCTTGGGAGGGGGCTGCGTGGCCCCCTCCTCAGGCCATTTAAGGCCCCGGGGACCCCATCCCCCGGGGCCGGCCTTTCCATTTTTTTTTTTTTTTATTTTTTTTTTTTGGGGAGGGGGCCGCGTGGCCCCCTCCTGGGCCACTACTTGCCCGGGGACCCCATCCCCCGGGGCTGGCCCTCTCCGTTGGGGACTGTGAGGGGTCCCCAATCCCCCACAGTCCCGCCGGCTCCCCACGTCCCTTGGGAGCCGGCATTGCTATTCCACATGGGGAGCAGCTGACATGCTGCTCCCCATGTGGAAAAGCAATCGGCTTTGGATATTGGAAGAGAGAGCAGGTTTCCCTGCTCTCTCTTCCAAAATCCAAAGCAGTTTGCTATGGCAGGACGGGAGCCGCGAGGCTCCCGTCCTGCCATAGCAAACTACAGTGTCCCGGGGTAGGCACCCCGGGACACTGCAGGAGCCGGCCCTGGGGGTGGCGGTCCCCAGGGCCATCAAGGGCTCCAGGAGGGGGCCTCGCGGCCCCCTCCCTACATCAGCACAGCCCCGGGAGGTGGTGGTCCCCGGAGCTTCGGGGTCCAAAACGGACCCCCATTTTAATTTGTTAGTGCCCGGGGAGGTGGCGGTCCCGGGCGTGTGGGGCTGGAGCCCCCACACAGGTTATTTATTTTTTAAAAAGCCCCGGGGAGGTGGTGGTCCCGGGGCTGCGGGAGGGCTCAGAGCCCTCCCGCACCATTTTTAAAAAAGCCCCGGGGGTGGCGGTCCCCGGGGCTTGGGGGCTCTTTGAGGCCCCACACATAAAATTAATTCCCCACCATGCCCCCGGGACTTGGGCCACCCGGGGGCAAAATACACATTGGGCCAAGTCCCGGGAGCATGCTGGGGGGGTTAATTTTATGTGTGGGGGCCTCTAAGGCTCCCAAGCCCTGGGACCACCACCCCCGGGGCTTCATGTAATGGTGCGGGAGGGCTCTGAGCTCCTCCCGCAGCCCCGGGACCACCACCGCCCGGGGCTTCTTTTTTTAAATTAAAACCTGTGTGGGGGGCTCCAGCTCCCACACGCCCGGGACCACCACCTCCCGGGGCACTAAGAAAAATTAAAATGGGGGTCCGTCTTGACCCTCAAGCCCCGGGACCACCACCTCCCCGGGCTTTCAAGATGTGGGAGGGGGCCGTGCGGCCCCTCCTGGAGCCTGTGGTGGTCCTGGGGACCGCCACCCCCAGGGCCGGCTCCTGCAGTGTCCCGAGGTGCCTACCTCCGGGACACTGCTGTTTGCAATGACAGGACGGGAGCCTCGCGGCTCCCGTCCTGTCATTGCAAACTGCTTTGGATATTGGAAGAGAGAGCAGGAAACCTGCTCTCTCTTCCAATATCCAAAGCCGATTGCTTTTCCACATGGGGAGCAGCATGTTAGCAGCTCCCCATGTGTAGCAATGCCGGCTCCCGTAGGACACGGGGAGCCGAGCGGGACTGTGGGGGCTCTGGGGACCCCCCCACAGTTCCCAACGAGAGGCCAGGCCCCGGGGGATGGGGTCCCCGGGGCCATAGGTGGCCACGGAGGGGGCCACGCAGCCCCCCTCCCCAAAGTAAAAAAATGAATTTTTTTTTTTTAAAAGTGCAAGGCCGGCCGGGGGATGGGGTCCCCGGGGCCTTAAATGGCCTGAGGAG
Organism: Calotriton arnoldi; assembly: GCA_963921515.1. Classification (NCBI taxonomy): domain Eukaryota; kingdom Metazoa; phylum Chordata; class Amphibia; order Caudata; family Salamandridae; genus Calotriton; species Calotriton arnoldi. The sequence continues at coordinate 376,698 of CAWUFW010007542.1, read as the reverse complement.
GGGGGCCACGCAGCCACCCTCCAAATAAAAAAAAAGAGGCCATGCCCCAGGGGATGGGGTCCCCGGGGCCAATACAGGCCCAGGGAAGGGCTTTCAAAATGTAGGGAGGGGGCCGCGCGGCCCCCCTCCTGGAGCCTGTGGTGGTCCTGGGGACCGCCACCCCCAGGGCCGGCTCCTGCAGTGTCCCGGGTGCCTACCCCCGGGACACTGCTAGTTTGCAATGACAGGACGGGAGCCTCGCGGCTCCCGTCCTGTCATTGCAAACTGCTTTGGATATTGGAAGAGAGAGCAGGAAACCTGCTCTCTCTTCCAATATCCAAAGCCGACAGCTTTTCCACATGGGGAGCAGCATGTTAGCAGCTCCCCATGTGTAAAGCAATGCCGGCTCCCGTAGGACACGGGGAGCCGGCGGGACTGTGGGGGCTGGGGACCCCCACTGTCCCCAACGAGAGGCCAGGCCCCCGGGGATGGGGTCCCCGGGGCCATAGGGCACGGAGGGGGGCCACGCAGCCCCCTCCCCAAAGTAAAAAAAGGAAAAGAATTTTAAAAAGTGCAAGGCCGGCCCGGGGATGGGGTCCCCGGGGCCTTAAATGGCCTGAGGAGGGGGCCACGCAGCCCCCTCCAAATAAAAAAAAAGAGGCCATGCCCCGGGGATGGGGTCCCCGGGGCCAATACAGGCCCAGGGAAGGGGGGCCACGCGGCCCCCTTCCCGTTTTTTTTAATTTATTTTAATTTTTAAAAAAGGGGTAAGGCCCTGGGGGATGGGGTCCCCAGGGCCTAAAAATAGGAAAAAGGAAGGGGGCCACACAGCCCCCTTCAGGGAGAAAAAAACACAAAAAAACGATCGGGCCCGTAGGCCCCGCCCCTTCCTTCACCACTCTGCAAACCGCGCTCAGAGACGAATTCCCCTTGAATACTGGGGTCCCTGGGGGCCAACTAGCCCACCAGGAACCTCCAGTATGCGCCAGGGAGCTGCCTTGCGGAGAGGTGTACAGAGGCCACGCCCCTTTTTACACCTCTCTGCAACGCAGCTCTATGGCGCTTTTTGGAGGTATATGGTGGGCTAGTTGCACCCCAGGGACCCTCAGGATTCAAGGGGAGTTAATCCCCGACTTAAAACGCGCCACGGGCGCGTTTGCACAGTGGTGAAGGGAGGGCGGGGCTTCAGGTGACATGTGTGCAAACAGGCCCCGTGGCGCGTTTTAAGATGGGGAATTAAATCCTCTTCAATCCTGAGGGTCCCTGGGGCCAACTAGCCCAACAGGTACGTCCAGAAAGCGCCACAGAGCTGCGTTGCAGAGAGGTGTAAAAGGGGTGTGGCCTTTGTACATGTCTCTGCAATGCAGCCCCTGGCGCATACTGGAGGTTCCTGGTGGGCTAGTTGGCCCGTAGGGACCCTCATGATTCAAGGGGACTTAATCCCCCAACTTAAAACGCGCCACGGGGCGCGTTTGCACAGATGTCACCTCAGGCCCCGCCCCTCCCTTCACCATTGTGCAAATATTCCTCTAAAATCAGCCGAAATACGAATTCCGATTTACTCACCTGTTATCAGGAGAGACCTCAGTGCTGCATCTTTCAGCCCAGTACTGATCCTCAAAAGTAATTTTAACCGTACTTACCGGTAACTTGAATTTCCTTCATAGGCTAACATTGACTGGTTTCACTTGGAAATTCTTCTAAGTGTGGAGTTTTGGAACTTTAAAATATTCCTCTAAAATCAGCCGAAATACGAATCCCGATTTACTCACCTGTTATCAGGAGAGACCTCAGTGCTGCATCTTTCAGCCCAGTACTGATCCTCAAAAGTAATTTTAACCGTACTTACCAGTAACTTGAATTTCCTTCCATAGGATATCATTGCCTGCTTTTTGCTGAAAAAGTTTCTAAGTGTTGATTTTTGAAACATACAAATATTCCTCTAAAATCAGCCGAAATACGAATTCCGATTTACTCACCTGTTATCAGGAGAGACCTCAGTGCTGCATCTTTCAGCCCAGTACTGGTCCTGAAAAGTAATTTTAACCGTACTTACCGGTAACTTGAATTTCCTTCCATAGGCTAACATTGACTGGTTTCACTTGGAAATTCTTCTAAGTGTGGAGTTTTGGAACTTTAAAATATTCATCTAAAATCAGCCGAAATACGAATTCCGATTTACTCACCTGTTATCAGGAGAGACCTCAGTGCTGTATCTTTCAGCCCAGTACTGGTCCTGAAAAGTAATTTTAACCGTACTTACCGGTAACTTGAATTTCCTTCCATAGGCTAACATTGACTGGTTTCACTTGGAAATTCTTCTAAGTGTGGAGTTTTGGAACTTTAAAATATTCATCTAAAATCAGCCGAAATACGAATTCCGATTTACTCATCTGTTATCAGGAGAGACCTCAGTGCTGCATCTTTCAGCCCAGTACTGATCCTCAAAAGTAATTTTAACCGTACTTACCAGTAACTTGAATTTCCTTCCATAGGATATCATTGCCTGCTTTTGCTGAAAAAGTTTCTAAGTGTTGATTTTTGAAACATACAAATATTCCTCTAAAATCAGCCGAAATACGAATTCCGATTTACTCACCTGTTATAAGGAGAGACCTCAGTGCTGTATCTTTCAGCCCAGTACTGGTCCTGAAAAGTAATTTTAACCGTACTTACCAGTAACTTATATTTTCTTCTATAGGAATCCATTGTCTGGTTTTCAGCAGAAAAGTTTCAAAGTGTCGATTTTCACAAACTACAAATATTCCTTAAAAATCGCCTGTATGACTTAAACGCATTCTTTCAACTGTTTACAGGAGATGCACCAGTGCTGGATCCAGGATCCAACACTGAGTAAGAAAAAGTAACGATAACAGTTTTTACCTGCTAAGTGAATTTCCTTCCATAGGATAACATTGGTGATTCTATGAGAAAAAGTTTCTAAGTGTCAACTTTTAAAATACAATAATATTCCTTAAAAATCACGACTGTAACCAAAACGCTTTTACTCAACTGTTTACAGGAGATGTACCAGGACTGAATCTAGGATCCAGTCCTGTGGTTAGAAAAGTAATCCATAAAGTAACTAATTGCATTTAACTAGAAATTCACATTGAGCTGAATGTTGCATTGTGTTTGAAAATGTGTTGCCCATTGCAACAACTGTAACTACTGTACTTAAAAGTCTATTGCCTATGTGCAAAGTATTTAAACTAAAGTAATTCATTCTGAGAAAGTATTTTTTGTAATGTAATGTATAATGTAATTACAATGTAATTTAAAAAATAAAATATGTAAAAGAAATTGTTTCTAAAAATGTAGTAAATCAGTATGAAAAAAATTAATATAAAAATTAATACATTTAAAAATTGTCATTTAAAAAACCTTTGAAATTCACTGAAAAAACCGTAGGTTTCAGGCACGTTATAGTTACAAATTAGCATTTTAAAAACCTTTGAAATTCACTGAAAAAACCATAGGTTTCAGACACGTTATAGTTAGAAATTAGCATTTAAAAAACCTTTGAAATTCACTGAAAAAACCATAGGTTTTAGGGACAGTTATAGTTAGTTGGACATTGCACTCGTACAAAACCCGTGAAATTCCCCCGTTATAGTTAGTTCAGCTAACTATAACTCGCGCCCCGCAATGCACTGCTGATGACGTCACATATTACATCACTCATGACATGGTCAGTGACATCACTGATGACATCACTGATGACATCTCAAATGACATCACTGATGACATCATCCACGTGATAATCTGATGCAGCTCCTCACACCCTAATATAACCTTTGATACACCCAATCTAAATTACAGAGTGCCATTCGCAAAACCATAGACACTCCAACACCAATAACTACATACCCACTCACTGATTCTTAGGTCTACACACACACATCCACTCACTCACCCGTACAGTCACTCATACTTATGGTCACTCAGTACAGGACTATCATATGCACTCTTACTCCTATATAGACACTCAAACACCGCCACTCATCCATAGAGGTACTCACACACCTAGTCAGTCATGCAAATAATTAAACACACTGCCATTTACTCACCTATACAGTTATACACACACCAGCTCACTTAATCATACAAATACTAGCACATTGTTACGCTCTTATACAATCACTGATACAAGCACACACTCATCCATACAGCCACTATCACAATCACTCACTCTCGCTTATAGCTATTTATATACTCCAATACACATATATACTGCCTTTCACATATGTAGTTACTCACACATGTACCACTGGGACATACATTCACTCACTAACACACTCTTACACACACTTACCCACCCATACAGTCTATCACAGATGCACTCTTGAAACCATCCACCCAGTGAATCACCCACTCACACATCTATGCACAGTCGCACACACCCCATCCACACAAACACTCAGGCACCCATACAGAAACTCATAGAACCAATCAATAACCCATATAGACACTCATGTAGCTATTCGCAAATCCATGCATCCACTTACACACCAACAGACGGATACAGACATTCACACAGTTTAGTCACCAACCCATGCATTCAGTAAGATACGTTTAATCACTCACTTGTAGAGTCAGTCACGCACGTACTAAATCATCCATTCAGACACTTATACACCCACTCATTCTTCAATACGCCTTTCCCTATATATATTAAACATATTTAAACTTTACAGAAACACACAGTCACTGGATGATGTCATCAGTGATGTCATTTGAGATGTCATCAGTGATGTCATCAGTGATGTCACTGACCATGTCATGAGTGATGTAATATGTGACGTCATCAGCAGTGCATTGCGGGGCGCGAGTTATAGTTAGCTGAACTAACTATAACGGGGGAATTTCACGGGTTTTGTACGAGTGCAATGTCCAACTAACTATAACTGTCCCTAAAACCTATGGTTTTTTCAGTGAATTTCAAAGGTTTTTTAAATGCTAATTTCTAACTATAACGTGTCTGAAACCTATGGTTTTTTCAGTGAATTTCAAAGGTTTTTAAAATGCTAATTTGTAACTATAACGTGCCTGAAACCTACGGTTTTTCAGTGAATATATATATATATATATATATATATATATATATATATATATATATATATATATATATATATACTCCCTACTGGTGGTCACCAGTGGGTAGTTATAGTTAGAACCAAAGTGTTTTTTGTTTTGCCAATAACTTTGGCCTCTGATGAATCTTCATGAAATTTTCTCAAACCTTCCCCTTTTTGGATCAGCTTCTGTGTTGAACATGCTGGGGGTGATCTGTCAAATGGGGGCCAAGAAAAAAGGGGGGGTCCCAAAACGCGTTTTCCCCATGTTATGTCTATGGGGATTTTTCATTTTTTGAACACGACTACAGCCCGAACCGCTGAACGGAATTGCACCAAATTTGGCAGAAAGCTAGATGTTGGTCCAGAAAGCTTGAGTTTTGTAATTTGGTGTGAATCCGTTTGGTAGCTTTTGAGATATTTATCTTTAAAAAATATAGATATCTGTGGACGAGAGTCCTTGCAGTGGACTCGCGGATCCTACTAAAATTTGATTGGCTGCCAACACTTCTACCAGAAATATCATTTATGTAATTTATGTACTCTGAAGTCCTTATGTAATGTAACCGGTTCTATTGTAAAGCACTCTGACACCTTGTGATGTAATATGTGAGGTGATAAGCAGTGCATTGCGGCGGCGCAAGTTATAGTTAGCTCACTTGGGGGCATATGTACAAGCCCTATCGCCACCACAACATCACTTATATCGACGCTGTGGTGGCGATAGGGGCCTTGCCTTATTTACAAGGCAGCGAACATGGAAAAAGCAAAACGCCATGGATTGTTTATGTACAGGAAGGTGTCCCTTCCTGCACATAAACAATCCTTTAAGAAAAATGCCATTTTGTGACTTTAATGTGTGCTGCACGAAGCAGCACACGTGACAGAAGGGCATCTTAGGATTGTTCATGTGCACGAAGGGAGACCTTCCTGTACATAAACAATCTTCCCCTGCACGCAGACACCCTTGCACTCTGGTGCAAGGGTGCCTGCGTTGGCGCTAAGTTGCTAAACATAGCGCCATTGCAGGGGGAAACGCAAGGCTGCACCACATTCTTGTAAATATGGTGCAGCCTTGCATTTCAGAAGTGGCGGGAGAGGCGTTAAGCCAAGAAGGCTAACGCCTCTCTCCGCCACTTCCTTGTACATATCCCCCTTGGTTTTTTTCTGTGAATTTCTAAGGTTTTTTTATAATGTCCTTCTAACCTTTGGTTTTTCAGTGAAAATATATATATATATGGTAGTTATATATATGGTAGTTATAGTTAAAACCAAAGTTTCCATAGGAAAAGTGTTTTTTGTTTTGCCAATAACTTTGACACCACTTGACAAATCTTCACGAAATATTAAAAGAAACTTCCAATTTTTGGTTCAGCTGGTGTGTTGAAAGTTTTGGGGTGATCTGTCATTCAAGGGCCAACGACTACAGCCCGAACCGCTGAACGGAATGACACTAAATTTGTCAGACAGCTAGATGTTGGACCAGAAAGCATGCTTTGTGTGATTTGGTGTAAATCCGTTCAGTAGTTTCAGAGATATTTAAGTTTAAAAAATATAGATATCTGGGGACGCAAGTCCTTGCAGTGGACTCACAAATCTTATTGAAATTTGATTGACTACCAACACTTCAACCATGAAGTGTTGGCAGCCAGCTAGGGACTTGGCAGCCCCGGGGACCGCCACCTCCCCGGGACTTTAGCCAAAATAATGTGGGGGGACTGTGTACCCCCCCGCAGCCTAGGGTACCACCACTTACCCGAGGCTTTAACTTTAATTAATGAGGAGCTGCACGGAACCCCCGAGCCCCAGGCACCACCACCTCTCTGATACAATTAACAATGAAATGTAGGGGGCCCTCATGGCCCCCCTGCAGCCCCGGAGACTGCCCCCTCCCCATGGCAATTACCATAGATATGCAGGGGGCCAGCATGGCCCCCCCGCAGCCCCAGGGACCGCCACTTTTCCGGGGCTCAAATAATATAATGGAGTGGTTCCGATGTGGACCCCCTAGCCCCGGGAACCACGCAGACCCATCCTGGAGCCAAAGATGGCCCAGGGGACCACCACTTCCCCAGGTCCGGCTCCTGCTATGCCCTGGGGTGCTCACCCCCAGGACATAGTTGTTTATCGCTCCCGCCAAGCCATAGCAAACTGTGCTCGTTTTCAGCAAGAGAGAGCATTGAAAATGCTCTCGCTTGCTGAAAGCGGACACAATTGCTTTGAGAGAGAGGGAGCTGCATGTTAGCAGCTCCCTCTTTGGCAAAGCAATGCCGGCTCCCGCAGGAGAGGGGGAGCTGCATGTTAGCAGCTCCCTCTGTGGCAAAGCAATGCCGGCTCCCGCAGGAGAGGGGAAGCTGCATGTTAGCAGCTCCCTCTGTGGCAAAGCAATGCCGGCTCCCGCAGGAGAGGGGGAGCTGCATGTTAGCAGCTCCCTCTTTGTCAAAGCAATGCTGGCTCCCGCAGGAGAGGGGGAGCTGCATGTTAGCAGCTCCCTCTTTGTCAAAGCAATGCCGGCTCCTGTAGGAGAGGGGGTGCCGGCACGGACTGCAGGGGCCTTGAGGCTCTCCCATGGTCCCCAACGGAGCGGGTGCCCTGGGGGGGACCGGGCACCCACATTATTTATTAATTTAAAAAACAAATTTAAATAGAGGCCGGACTCTAGGGATAGGGTCCACAGGGCCAAAATTAGCTTGGGAGTGGGGCCTTCCTTTAAGTTTATTAAAAAAATTATTTTAAAAAGGCTGAGCTCCAGGGGATGGAGTCTCCGGAGCAAAAATGGGCCCCCTCCCCTTTGCAAAATTGGCCTGAACCTGGGGGATGGGGTCCCTTGGGGCCAAAATTGGCTTAGGGAAGGGGGCCACGTGGGCCCTCTCCCCGAATAAATAAAAAATAAATAAAAATACCAGCAAGTAGCCGGAGGCACTGCCGCCTTTCTTCACCACTCTGCAAATGCGCCTCCTAGCGCACTGTTGGTTGGGTGATGATGTCCCCTTGGCTTCTGAGGGTGCTTGAGGGCCAACAAGACCTTCTGTTACTGCCAGTAAGTCTCACATAGCAAGATTGCTGAGAGGTCTTCGGAGGCCACAACACCTTTCTCTACCACTCTTCAAACGCACCTCCTGGCGTATTGCTGGTTGGGGAATGAAGTCCTGTTGGCTCCAGAGGGTGCTCCGGGGCCAACTACCTCTCCTGTTACCTCCAGAAAGTCCCACACTGTGGGATTGCTGAGAGGTCTTCGGGCCCACGCCTCCTCGCTCTACCACTCTGCACACACGTCTCCTGGCACACTGCTAGTTGGAGGATGAAGTCCTCTGGGATGCTAAGGGCCGTTGAGGGCCGGGAACCCCTTATGTTACCTCAAGTAAATCCCAGACAATGGGATTGCTGAGAGCCCCGCCCCCTTTCTCCACCACTCTGCAAACGCGACTACTCGTTAAAAAAACACTGAAATTCACTGAAAAAACGAAAGGTTACAAGGACGTTATAGTTAGGTATTAGCATTTAAAAAACCTTAGAAATTCATTGAAAAAAACAAAGGTTACAGGAACAATATATTTAGGAAATGGAATTAAAAAAATGTAGAAATTCACCGAAAAAACCAAAGATTACAGGGATGTTATAGTTAGGTTCAGGTTTCACTCATACAAATCCAGTGAAATTCTGCAGTTATAGTTAGCTGAGCTAACTATATCTCGCACCCCCACCAAGCTTATGACCTCACATATTTCATCACTCATGACATGGTCAGTGACATCACTGATGACATCTCAAAAGACATCACTGATTATATCATCTACAGAATCACTGACACACACACTCACACCCGCATAGAACCTTTCATACACCCACACAACCATCCACAGACCCATACCAGGGCGTGTTTGCACACATGTCACCTCAGGCCCGCCCCCTCCCTTCACCACTGTGCAAACGCGCCCGTGGCGTGTTTTAAGTTGGGGGATAAAGTCCCCTTGAATCCTGAGGGTCCCTGGGGTCCAACTAGCCCACCAGGTACCTCCAGTAAGCGCCACAGAGCTGCGTTGCAGAGAGGTGTAAAAAGGGGCGTGGCCTGGACCACCTCTCTGCAACGCAGCCCTGTGGCGCTTACTGGAGGTACCTGGTGGGCTAGTTGGCCCCCAGGGAC
>CAWUFW010007542.1:325000-357500 GCA_963921515.1 Calotriton arnoldi | reverse complement strand
AAAACTTACATTCCAAACTCCCATATGGAAAGGGGCGTAGCTGGGTGAAATGGCCGACCTGGAGGGGGTTCAACACTGGGACAAGATAGGAATCTCCTTGCTAGGGAATGTATGGTCCGGTAACCACTTATGCACCTTCCAGGAGCTCTAATTGACTTACACCCTAGCACCCACACCATTTCACAAGTATTTGCAGCTGCACCATGCTTTGAGGGCTCATAGCTCCACAGGCACAGATCTCCCTGAGCATAGCCCACTCGAAGCGAAGCTCCTGATGGGTGCGTTGTTGAAAGGGCGAATTTCTAAAATCTACCGTTACCTGACCATAAATGCACCTGACATGATTGTACCGCTGCGAGTTCAGTAGGAGGACTGGGTAGGGCCCCTGGAAAATGACATTTGGGGAGGCGCCAGAATGGCCCCCGAGCCATTACAATTTCATCCAGGTTGTGGCTCCTGCAGTCGTATTACCTCCACTACGCATATCTTACTTCCAGCCGCCTGCATGGTGCACACCTACTCCCACGTGCTTTCGGTGTCAGCATGCCCCAGCTGGCTTCTATCACATGGTAGACATGCCCCTCCATTAGTGATTACTGGGGTGGAGTAATCCAGACCCTGTCAAGAGTGTTGGGGTGGGAGGTAGAGTTGTCTCTGAAAATTATTCTTTTGGAAATCTTTGAGGGGATGGGAGGCACCAGGGCCAACAGCGCGTTAATTAGTGTAGCAACAGCGGTAGCGAAGCAGGACATCGCCACAAAATGGAAGTCGCCCACCCCATCCACAATGTCTCAATGGCACCGGGGGGGATGGACTGGTGTGCTCAAGAGAAGTGAGTATATGAGGCCATCTGCTGTCCCTAGAAGTATGGCAAAATCTGGAGTAAATGGTCGGACCACTTTGGGCATGGCTGTTGATTGTAAATGTTTATCTCTGTACTTATGTGGGTGTTCCACACGTTGCTCTTATTGACGCTGTTCTGGGAGAAGTGTCATACACAGATTCTTATTTTTGTACCTATGGTGGTGGGTGGACAAGGTGGTTGTGGTATGTTTTTTGTTGCATAAAACCAATAAAACTTGTTTATAAAAAAAAAAACATCCCAAGTGTATGTTGTGGATGTTTGTGTACGTGGCCTTCATGGTACATGCATTGTGTGTATGAGTGAGTCAGAATAATGGAGACCTGTGTAATTAATTAAAGATACCCCTGGTGTGGCCTTGTTCACAAGGTGGACTTGTTCTCAGAGATAATGGAAGTGTACAGCTGCAATTCTTAAATCTGGAGGGAGAAGACCTAACCACTATAGTTTGGAGAGAGGAGACAAGGCTGCTTTAATAATTTGATTAGGTCTTTTGCTGATAGAAGCTGCTGATTACTGATTCTGTAGCACTACCATTTGGTAGCTTGGGGGCAAGGGGGTGAAGGGTGGGACTGCAATCTCTTTTGTTCAAGATCAAAGGGGCCACTTAGGCGAGGCCAGCCTTTTGTCTTTCCCCTGTTTACTGTTTGATGTTGCAGATGACAGCCGGGTGCAGAAAACAAACACCTCTTTCTGCCTCTGTTGTGGGTGATTCAGGATGGAGACTACTCTGCTATTAGGAGCCTCACACTACACAAAGGCTGTGTTTAGAGAACAACCTAGGAAGGACACTTGAAAGGTGAACCACCCTAAACTGGTTCTGAAAATGCAGTGGATCCACATCGCGTATCTGCTTTTACAGTATAAAAGTGGGAGCCACTGACCCACTTGTTGCTCCAGTTTCAAGTTCTCCATGTCTAAGAAAGGCAGTACTCCGCAGAATACTCAGAGGACTGCTGTACAACCAGAGCTAGTGTCTGCCTGGAAGCCAGCTTCCCAGAGGAGAGAGGCCATTACCTGAAGACTTGCCATGCTGGAAGAAGCTGTTCATATGACCTGAAGCACTTAGAAACGAACCTGCCTGCTGAGAGACTGAAGGAGCCTGCTAACACTGCAGAGGGTGTGACTGTCCAAGAAGAGCCAGAAGCAGCGAGACCTCAGTGCTGGTGAGTTCCGTCAGAGGAAAGAGAGCAGAGGAGAGATGATCTGGGTGCCCCTAGGTATTATCAGACTCTCCAGGTGCCAGTTCCAGTTGGAACCACAGAACTGTGACTGTTTGTGCCACTTTGACCAAAAAGTGCAAAAGTAGCTCATCCCTTGTGCTGTGACTCAAAGACTGGCACTGCTAACTTGAGCCATCATACCACAATAAGGTCCAAGACACAGGAGTAGGGTGACCATGACCAGATCTGTCCCGTGGGGCCACTGTAACTCCAGGTTATTTCAGATTTCTGGTCAGAGGACATTAAACTTCAGCTCCTGCCCGCACCATGACCTCACCAGAGCTGAAGGAGAACTGGTCTCATTGGGAAGTGCTCTCTCTCCCAGAAGCAGAAGAGAGACTGCACGCTGTCGCCGGCTGACTGCAGGTCTTGGCCTTGCGCCTCTAAGACCTGCATAATGGTAAGATACAAAAGACTGATAAAAACTGTGATAAATTGAGCACACTTAACATACTAGAGGGGGGTAGACAAGGAATCTAGTGGTGATGGGGGGAGGTGTGGACAGGGGAAAGAAGCGCAGTAGTCCTAGCACACACGTCAAAAAAATAATCCCTGCTCTTTATTCCTTATGTACTATCTAGTTTTTGTGTGTAATACAGTGCTTTTCTTTTTATAAAGTAATACACTGGGTTTGACAATCAGTTATTGAGTTGCTGGGTGACTGTTTAGTTCTGAGGTTGAGCACCACCACACTACCTCCCTGAGAATCCTATGACTGCTCACCATTGCTACTACTGACAGTCACGTGCTGAAGAGAAAAACAACCTCAGCCCCACAGTTGAGGCCCAGTAGCCCCTGCTTGGCACTTCCCTACAAAGAGGGTCTGATACTTTACATAAATGGAAACCTTTTATTAAATGCTTTCAGTTGAAAATATTTTGCATATATTCAATGTGGCTACTGCTTTCAACTTTAAGGTCCACCTGGTTCTCAGTGCAGACTATGAAAATACTAAGAAAATTAGATGTCTCTTTGCACCACATGGAATCAGTAAGTCCATAAATAATATATTGATTAGTAAAGTAGATTTGTGAAGCCAGACCAGACCCACGAACCCCTATCATTCCACAAGTAACAAATATGATAAAACTATTTTGAATGAAATATTACATCAAGTAATGCACTGTTGTTTTTACTTGGGTAAAAAAAGGAAATTAGGAAATACTAAGAATCAATGTTAACAAACACACAATTAGCAAAGATCAGATGCACAATTACTATCTTCATATACAAAATCCTCAAGTGAAGCTACCTAAAATTACATATAGAATTACAGATGGGTAATAGTGAATAACGAGGATGTTTTTCACCAAGGGGTTCTGAGTGACATCCAGAGCGAGACTGGGAACCAAAATTAGACCTGGAAAAATGCTCAAACCAGCCTAGTTCCCATCCTCCTGTCTCATCTCTCTCTCCTCGCACTCCGTTCTATCTCTCTCTTGAAGCCCTGCTCTAACCCCCTCTGTCTGCTGTAATTGCCTGGGAAGCTGGAGAAAGTGACAGAGGCACCAGCAGCATCTCTCTGCCTTAAACTCTGGCTCCAGCCCAGGAAAAGAAAGGTAGTCCGGGCCTGGTAATATCAAATAGACAACAATAGTGAAGCTCGAGTTGTGTATGATGTCAATCAGAACCCTGAGGTGAAAACAATCTCCATTATTTACTTTTTTACCTATCTATAATTGTATTTCATGTATAGCCGCCAAATCATCTGACCGTGTTTTCAAATGAAAAGCAGGGACAGAGGAGTAATAGGGAGTCACACATAACATGGCCTCTCCTCCCCTCCCACATGTAAAAATAAAATACATAAAGAACACGTTACTTACCATAGGTAATGCCTTATCTGGTAGAGACTATCTAGCTGCAGATTCCATACCTTAGACTAATCCCCAGGCGTCAGTCTGGATCTGGAAAAATGTTCCTGAGAAGTACCCTTGTGCACACGTAGCTGGTGTAATTCGGCTTCGCATGGCATCGTCCGCGCCGGAAGTGACGTGTGTGGTGCCTAGATAGGTGCCACCCCAGCACGCTCATGTCAATTTTTTTTCACGACTTTCCACGCCAGAAGAGTGGAGCCACGAAGAACACTGACCACTGCTGTGTGGATCTAGGGCCCTGAAAAGGGAACAGCCCTGTACATAAAAATCTGTTCGCAGAGCGAGGACAGGTGGGCTGGAAAGGAATCTGAGGCTAGATAGAGTCTCTACCAGATAAGGTGTTACCGAAGGGAAGTAACTTATTTATCTGATAGAAACTTCTAGCTGTAGATTCCTTAGCTTAGAATATATACCCAAGCAATACCTCCCCGAAGGAGGGTCTGCAAACCCGATTTAGACTAGAAAGTTCTACAGGACCAAATGGGCAACGTGCCCATCCCGACGGACTTGACTGTTCAGTCACTAGTGCTTGGTGAAAGTGTGCAACAAAGCCCACATTGCAGCCTGACAGATGTCCAGGACTGGAACTCCACGTGCTAATACAGTGGTCGCAGCTTTTGCTCTGGTGGAGTGAGCATGCAAGCCCTCCGGGGATTGCTTCTTGGCCAATGCGAAGCAGATCTTAATGCACATCACAATCCATCAGGAGATGGTTCGTTTCTGTATGGCCTTCCCTTTCTTGACTCAGACATACCCCACAAAGAGTTGATCGCTCACCCGGAATGGTTGTGTGGTCAAGGTAGGACGACAATGCTCATTTTGTGTCCAGCCAGTAGAGTCTCTCCTCTTCTTTAGAGGGATGAGGCGGAGCATAAAAGGTAGGCAGGGTGATGAAGTGGCCTGCGTGGAATGGGGTGACTACCTTTGGCAAAAAGGATGCTCGAGTCCGCAGGACCAGTTTGTTTGGGTGAATAGCAATATAGGGAGCCTGAGATGACAATGCTTGCAGTTCGTCGACAAACCAGGCAGATGTAATTGCCACCAGAAAGGCCGTCTTGATGGTGAGAATCCTAAGAGGGCAGGAATGAAGCAGCTCAAACGGAGCGCACATTAGAAAGGTAAGAACTAAACTGAGGTCCCACTGAGGCATAAAGAAGGGAGCCAGAGGAAACGTGTTAAGACTTTTAAGGAACCTATTTACAGTAGGGGACTTGAAAAGGGAAGGCTGATCTGGCAGCCGCAGAAAAGCGGAGATAGCCGACAACCCTTCAAAGTGCCCAATGCAGCCCCCTGCTGGGCTAGGGTAAGGATGAACAAAAGAACTTTGGAAAGAGGTGCAGACAAAGGGTCAACCTATTTGTCTGTACACCATGCCACAGATTTGCTCCAAAGGCTCCCTCTTGACGGAGGGACGCCGAGCTGCCAAAATTACATTGCAGACTTCAGGCAGATTGTCAAAAGCAGTCAACTGTCACTGCTCGATCTCATCACATGAAGGTAGAGCGTTGACAGGTTCGGGAGTAGAATCCTCCCCTGCTGCGACAGGAGATCCTCCCGAAGGGATAGTCTTATCGCAGGACCGATGGACATGCTCAACAGTTCGGGATACCAGACTCTCCGAGCCCAGTCCGGGGCCACAAGGATGACTTAGCTACTGTCGCTCCTGAACTTCTTGAGAACTCTGGGCAGGAGTGGTATTGGCGGAAAGGCATACAGCAGGCCGGAGCTCCACTTGAGATGAAAAATGCCTGAGAGCTAGGGCTGCCTTGCAAACTCCAGCGCGCGGAACTGCTGGCATTGCGCATTCTCAACAGTGGCGAACAGATCTAACCAAGGCTCTCCACACTGCTGAAAGAGACCGCGCCACCTCCGGTTGGAGACGGCACTCGTGATCTGCTAGGCATCTTTGGCTGAGTTTGTCCGCTCTGGCGTTTAGAGAGCCTGCCAGCTGCTGAACCACCAGGGAAGTGCCCTGAATTTCGAGCCATATCTAGAAGCAGAGGGCCTCTTGGCAGAGGATCCACGACCTCACCCGCCCTGTTTGTTGCAGTATTACATGGCAGCGGTATTGTCCGTGAACACCTTCACAAGCCTTCCTTTGATGGAGGGTAGAAAGGCTTTCAATGCCAGCCAGATTGCTCGGAGCTCCAACAAGTTGATGTGGAGCCCGGATTCTGCCAGAGACCAGAATCCTCTGATCACAAGTTGATGTGGAGTCCGGATTCTGCCAGAGACCAGAATCCTCTGATCTCCACCTCTCCCAGATAGCCACTCCATCCCAAGAGTGATGTGTCTATCACTACAGTCAGTTCTGGTTGGAGAAAGGAGAGGGGTTTGCCGCTGACCCAATCGCGGTTCGCCATTTCACCATCTACCACTGCAGATCTTTTGTAGTGCCCTCTGAGATCTGGACCATGTTGGAGAAATTCCCCTGATGCTGTGCCCACTGGAACTTGAGGTCCTACTGCAGAGCCCACATATGCCAGCGGGCATGCGTTACAAGCAGGATGCAGGAGGCCATGAGACCCAGCAGCCTCAGAGTCAACCTCACCGAAATCCAGGATAGAGGCTGAAACATCGGTATCATAGCTTGAATACGGTGGACTCGCTGCTTGGGAGAACAAGCCTGAAACTGCAGTGTCCAGAGCATCTGGAAAGGGATCAGGTGTGACGTCGGCACGTTGATAGTGAACCCCAGCGAGCGCACGAGGTTCGTCATAATCTGAAGTGGGGAGACAACCGTCTGGGTAGGGCTGCCTTCAACAGCCAGATATCGAGACTGGGACCCCTGATCTCCACAGATGAGCTTCAACCACCGCCATCACCTTGGTGAACACTCGAGGGGTGCTGGTAGGGCCAAAAGGGAACAGGTAGGGCCAAAAGGGAACACAGCAAACTGAAAGTGCTCATGCCCCACCGTGAACCTCAGGTAACGTCTGTGCACAGGGAGGACGGGAATGTGGAGGTATGTGCCCTGCAAGTCCAACGGTACCATCCAGTCTCCCAGGTCCAGGGCAGACAAGACTTGAGCAAGTGTGAGCATTTTGAATTTCTCCTTTTTCAAGAAGAAATTGACAGGGATCAAGTCTAGGATATGACAAAGGCCTTCGTCCTTTTTGGGCACCAGAAAGTAGCAGGAATATCAACCACAATCTACTTCTGATGTCAGCACCCTCTCTTTGGCTCCCTTGACCAAGAGAGCCTGCACTTACTGATGGATGCAGACTTTGGGCAGAATGGAAGTAATGAGATATGGTCCTCCGTCAGCTTGTCACAAGTAGGTGGCATAGCTGGAGGGGTATTCACAAAGGGAAGGGGAGTAGCCCCTTTGGACAATCTGGAGAACCCAGTGGTCGGATGTATCGACCCCCAGTGGTGCAGGTGATGGCGTATCCTGCCTTCCACTGGGTGCCCATGATGGTCTGAGGGCAAACTAAAGGGTCTTAGAGGCTGTGGGCTATGGGGGGTGGACTGGCCCTAATTCTTTTTTTTTTTATTACATTTTTTTACTGACATTTTGTGAAAGTACATACGATGTTGTAATCAATTACAGTCAATGTCTCTTTTTTTTTTTAAACAAACTTTATTAGGTTTAACATAAGATTCCAATTAACATCGATACATCTTATACTTCATTGTTCAGGATCATAATTTACCAATTCGTTATACAGCTGATACAGTAGTAAGTAAAAAGGAATAGTGATCACTACAATTCTCATAATTTCCCACCCCTCCCTGAGTAACCCCCCTGGGCGAACGCCCATTAGTGTTCAATTCTGGATCTACTGTATGTGTCCTTGTTCTGGATTTTAAACACCCTACCCACAACAGTCCCCCCCCTCCCCTCCCCTCAGGCGTGTCGCTTGCATACAGATCCCTGGCTTGCAATACCCTACTACTCCAGTTTAGGTTGCGCATTAGGTCAGAGGTAGCTCTACAGGTTCTCCCTAACAGTGAGGGCGGCGTCGTGCTGTTGCTAGTGTCCCCCTCCCTGGGACCATACCGTTCAACTCAGGTGTCTGTATTCTAACCTATTCCTGCTGGGGGCTCTTCTAGTGGTTCCTCCTCCCCGTCGGCATCTGGGGTCTTAAGTGCCACAACTAAAGCTTCCCATGCTCTTGCTGTATCTAGTGCCTTCTCACTCCCCGTCCGTTTTGCTATTTGCAGCCTGATTATTCCCTCACACTCTGCCCACTTAATGAGTTCCTTCTTCCATCTGGCTGTGCTTGGACCCTGTTTTGCTTTCCAGTGCATGGTAATGTCCCTTTTGGCTAGGAGTAAACCCATGTCTAAAAATTTTCTTGTGACTTTATTTTTGGATGTGTGCTGGAACCAGTGCAACAAGCAGTATTTGAAGGATGCCTCAATTTCCCTGTCAGTAATGTCGGCCAGTACCGTAATCACCTCCTCCCAGAAATTACCCAAAATGGGACAGTCCCAGAACATGTGTTTGAAGTCCGCATTTTATTTGCTACACCGGAGGCAAGCCGCAGAGTGGGCCGCGAAGTACTTATTAATTTTCTCCGGAGTGAGGTATGCCCTATGTAGTATGTAAAAGTGTACCAGTTGGAATCTTGCATTTCTGGTGCTTTTCCAAGCCCTCTCCACCAGCTCTCCCCAGGTTTTCTCTGGGATATCTTCTCCCAGGTCTACCTCCCACTTTAGGCGCAACTCCGATAGGTGGGGTACGGCTTCCCGCGTGATGCGCCTGTACAAACAGGTGACCGCCTTAAATGTACCTGCCGCCATCACCACATATTGGCACCCCCAACGACGTTGGTGGTTCAGTGAGTTCCCTTCCCCAGTGCTTTCGTATGGCCGCAGTGAGGGCAGAGTGCAATAAGAAGTCCCCCCTGGGTAAGTCATAACGGTCCCGCAGGTCGTTGAATGGGATCATGGTGCCTTCCTCATATAAGTCTCCCATTGTAGCCAACCCTTGATCCACCCAATCCGTCAACCTCTGCCAGCTACCCCCATGCGGTAAGGCCTCGCACATAAGTAACGGGATTTTTGGGGCATAAGGGCTCCTAACTTTGGCTCGCCGCAGATACCTGTTCCAGCAGCGCCTAGCTGTAGTCAACTCCCTGGGAAGGACCGGATTCCGGATCGGGAGTCTTAAAGTGAGTTGGGATAGTAGCCTCAGGGTCATCAATTCTTCGCCCATTACTTCCGTTCCCCTTAAGCGACCCGCCACCCATTTTGTGAGCCATTGTAACTGTGCCGACAGGTAGCAAGCCTCGAAGTCAGGCACCGCCCAGCCTCATTCCGCTCTGTTGCCTCATTAGAACCTTAAGGGCCACTCTCCGCCTGCCTGTTCCCCATAAAAACCCTGTAACCATTGATCTGAGTTGGGTGAAGTAGCATGGCAGTATCCAAATTGGTAGGGTTCCGAAGAAATATAATAATCTCGGTAGGGTCACCATTTTAAGTAGGGCTACTCTGCCGGCTACCGAGAGTGGCAAACTACTCCAAAAGTCAAAGTTGCTTTTTGTTCCTCTTATGGCTCTTCCTATGTTGCCCTCCAGGAGATCTCCGGGGTCGTGATAAATTTGGGTGCCCAGGTACGTGAGGCATCTATCTTCCCTTCTCACTTCCTCAGTTTCCTGTGGGCCTACTCTGCCGTCTTTCGTTGGGAATAAACAAGATTTTGCCCAGTTCACTTTTAACCCCGCCACTTCACCCAGGGCCTGGAGTAATTCCTTCGCACCACGAAGCGCCTCCCCCGAGTCCGCCAGAAACATCAAACGGTCAGCTGCGTACAACGCAATGTGGTGTAACTGTCCATCAACTTTAAGGCCCTGATAGTGTTGCCCTGTTTTAGCTCGAACGGCAAGCAGTTCAATCGCCAGGGCGAACAGTAGGGGGGAGAGCGGACACCCCTGCCTTGTTCCCCTTCCCACGCTACAGGCATCAAATATTAGCCCACCCGTTTTTACTCGAGCAGTGGAGCCGGAGTATAGGAGAGCAGTCCAGTCCACAAACTTGTCTCCCAGCCCAAACCTCCTCACATGGAACAGATACGGCCACTCTAGGCTATCAAATGCCTTTTCTATGTCCACCTCAAAGATCGTTGCCAAGTCCTTCTCATAGGTGTCTGCCCCAGCACACGCAGAATTCGTCGGATGTTAAGCGCTGTGTTTCTGGTGGGAATAAACCCCAACTGGTCCTTATGGATCAGTGTTGACATATGCTGGAGTAACCCAGTGGCTAGTATACAACTTAGGATTTTGTAGTCTAGATTGAGCATAGAAAGCGGGCGATATGCCGCTTTGTCCCACGGCAGTTTCCCCGGCTTAAGGAAGGGTATGATAATCGCCTCTCTGGTTGAGACGGGCAGGTGTCCCAATTGTTTGGCCTCATTGTATAACTGTACCAACCTGGGGGAAAATAGATCAATATATTTTAGGTAAAATTCAATTGGTAGGCCATCTGTTCCTGGAGTTTTGTTTCTGGCCATATTCCTAATGGCCCCTCTCACTTCCCCAATTTCCACATCGCGACCCAGAGTATCTTCGAATTCTTCATCCAAAGCTGGTAGTTCCACGTCTCTCATGAACCTGTACATGTCCTCTTCTACTAGGATCACCCTGCTCCTATACAACTCAGTGTAGTATTCTAGGAACAAGTCATTTATGCCTTGCTGATCATATCTCGCTTCGCCATCTTGGTCTCTAAGCTCTAATATAATCGTACCTCTCCTAGCTGGATTAGCCAACCAGGCCAGTAGGGCTCCCGATTTATCCCTCTCTGAATGGGCCCGTGTCAAGTATTTTTTGTAGTCATAGCAGCGAAGGCGTTCCACCTGCACTGCTACTGCTTCCCTAGCCTCCAAAAGTTCTCCCTGCTTGTCCGCGTTCTCTGGCCTTTCTTGTTCTAGTTCCCTTAGACGTTGGTCTGCTCTTTGTACGTCTTGGAGGAGTACCTTCCGGGTTCCCATCATTTCTGATATACAGCGCCCCCTGATGACTGTTTTAAACGCATCCCACTCTACCAGTGAGTCCTTATCTGTGTTAGCAGTGTCGTGGAAATATTGGTCGATAGCCGAAGCTATCGTGACATGGAACACCTGGTCTTCTAGGACCTCAGGTCTCAGATGCCATGTGGGTATTCTGGGCCTCGCTTGGGACCAATTCAGACATATCAACTCTGGATTGTGGTGGGATATCGTCCGAGTGAGGGATTCACTGCTGCGTACTCCTTGATGCACATCAGGGGAGCACAGAATGGCATCTAATCGCCCATGTAGTTCATGTATCGCCGAGAAGAAGGAATAATCCAGAGTTCCGGGGTGCTGGGCTCTCCAAGAGTCTACCAACCCCCACTTCTGCTGCCAATTCCGCCTTACTTCTGCTATTTTATGTGTGGGCGCATCAGGGAGCGGAGGATGAGAACGGTCAAGGGCAACATCCGGTATGCAATTAAAGTAGCCCCCCAATAGAACCGATCCCGTGAGTACGGAGGCCAGTTTCCTAGATAGGTGTGAGAAGAAATTGGATTGGTTCGAGTTGGGTGCATAAATACTTCCCAGTACTATATCCCTGCCATCTAGTCTCCCAGAGACTATCACATACCTGCCATCTTGGTCTATGATTTGTTTTGTGCACTGAAAGGGTACTCCCGCCCTCACCCAGATCAGGACCCCTCGTGCAAACTGCGAGAAATTGGTATAGAACACCTGCCCTCGCCAAGGACGTTGCACCGCCACTCCCTCCTTCGCCATGATGTGGGTCTCTTGGAGTAGTGCAATCTGGATCCCCCTGCGGACCAAATATGCATGAATTTTATGCCGCCGTATCATTGTGTGCATCCTTCTGACATTCCACGAAATACATTTTAAGTCTAGTGAGGGTCCCATTGTAGTAGTGAAACCTTTTCCCCGTAAAAGTCCGCCCTAGTGACACGGATGCCCCAACATACCCTTCCATGAACCAAATAGAACCCCCAACTCCCCCTCCCCAGGACAGGTACCGGTGAACTAGTCCCCATCCAAACTTGATCTAAATGTGTAAACATCCACCAGTGGTTAGAGGGGTGATCAGCCGACAGTTTTGGCCCCAATCCCCCGACCCGCTGCCTCCCCAATACCTGTACCAATTAGTTCGTCCCAGAGCAGCAATCTGAAGTCTCCTGCTATCATGCCGCTACCAGCAGGGACCATCACTCGCCCCTTCAAGTGGAAGCTACAGCGCGCCCCAGGAGTTGGTCGACTGGAAGGTCGGGCCCCAGTTCTCAAACAATATCATCTGCCGTTTGAGGAGTTATTTTTGGCAGTTCCGTCTCTGAGGTGTCATTGTCACTAGGAGCCGGCGAGCCTTCCGACCTTTCTGCATCCATTCCACTTTTACTTGACGTCAGGCTGGAGCCGTTGAGGCTATGTCTTGCTACCTCCTGTAAGACTCTCCTCCGCTCTAGACTAAGCTCCCTGGGAGATGGGGCTCTGGGCCCTGATTTATTGCTGCAGGGGCTGTGTTGAGGCGATTCAGCTGGAGAGGCACGCCGCTCAGGAAGTCGTCGCATGCCCAACCAATCCCAGGCCTCTTGGGGTGTGTTGCAGAATCGTGGCCTCGCAGGGTCTGCTACTCTGAGCCACGCAGGAAAGAGCATTGTGTACGGTAATTGTAACTGGCGAAGCTTCTTTTTAACAGCTAAGAAGGATGCTCTGTTGCGCTGGACTTCCCTGGTAAAGTCTGGAAAGATCATAACTGCACTATTGTCAATTTTTAATCCTCTCTTTTGGCGGGCCTGCTGTAGAATATGGTCTCTATCCCTGAAATGTAACAGGCGTGCCACTATCGGTCTAGGAGGGCCCCAGACCTGGGTGGTCGTGCTGGAACTCTATGGGCCCTTTCCAGAGCATAGAAGGAGGACAACCCTTCTGGAGCTACTTCTGCTCGCAGCCAATCTTCCAGAAAACGAACCATATTCACCCCTTCAGCTTTTTCGGGCACTCCGATCAGTCGAATATTGTTTCTTCGGGATCTTCCCTCGCGGTCTTCAGCCCTAACTTCCAGCACTTTGACTTTCGTTTCCAGTTCTGAGAGCGACTTCTGCATCACGGACATCTGCGCTGGGAGGCCCCCCAATTCCTTCTCAGTTGTTAGCACCCTTTCTTTGAGCTTCCGATGGTCATCTTTTAAGAGGCTCAGATCCGTGCCTAACGCGTCAATTTTCCCCTCCAGAGCCTCTCTGGAGGCCGTGATCGATTGCATGATGTCTGTCAACGTCGGTTTCCGGGGAGCAGAGTCTTTACTCGCTTCCAACACCTCCTCCTCATCATCGTCAGTCTGGGCCCCGGGGGCATCTACACTGAGGACACTAAATCCTCTTTTCTTTTGGGTTCTCCCCATTTTTCCTGAGCAAGCACTGGTTCCTCCCCTCTGCGCCCAGGCGGTTCTGTAACCCAGAAGGCTGTTCCGTTCTATTGCGGCTGCTCGCCGGTCTTGGCGTATTTCAGACCTTCCCAGGCCGTCAGTTCCTCCGTGGCCTCAATGATCTCTCCAGTAAACTATCTACTCCCCAGGACCCACTTCAGCCTCCCTGGGAAGTATGCAGAGTCAGTTCCGCAGCCCGCGGTCAGGGTTGCCGCCTCTTAGGAGTGTCCGTCAGCGGAAGAGGCTCAGCAGCACGCCACGACACACGCCTCCTGTGATCTGCTCGGGATAAGTATTCTTCCTGGATGACTGGAGGACGCTCCTCTTCCCAGGCTGTATTGCACCTCTTGAACTGCTATTGCTCAGTACATTAGCAGCACCGCAAGGGACCACAACCTCCTCTCTGGGGATGACGTACTCCACTGCAGGTTCCTGTATTTGGGTCCGTCCTGGGCATGCATCCGTCACCCTCTCTCCCAGAAAGCACCCCTTTCACTATGCAGTTATGCAACTTGCCGTTATTTATCGGCTCTGGTTGTGGACTGGGCGCCTCTGCGTCTCCAGGCCTTGCCGCTGTTGTGGCTTATGTCAGGTGGCTCAGTGAGCAGTGGCCATATATGCCTCTCTGTGAAGTCAACACTATCGTGCTGCTTGTACTGTCTCGCTGGAAGAGATGTTACATCCATTGAGGGCTAGATCTTGACACAATTGGCACCTCGCGCTCCCGGGGCTCCTCCGTACCACTTTAATGCCCAGCGCTCCCTCGGGGTTTAAAGCGATCTTCCCCAGCAGGCTCCGTCCCCTCTCTGTCGGCCTGTTCCAGCTACTCTGGGCCTTCTCCTGCGCGGGCGCCCTCCTGAGTCCTCTCCCAGGGGCCCGCCCGATTTCAGCTGCAGAGCGCAGGGGATTCCTCTTGGGCCGTGCAGGCACTACACAGTCGTCGCTGCGCTCCCCGGTCTCCCTCAATCACTCACAGCGCTCCGGGCTCCTTCAATAAGCCAGGCCTGCCCCACCGCCGAAGCTCGTCTCCTCACCATGGCCGCCATTTAAGTCCCTCTGTGGCGCGGGCGCCATTTTGTCGCCGCCCTCGCTGAATTACGCTCGCCTACCTGCAGGACCTCCGTCAGTACCGCTGTGTTCCTCAGCTCCCTCAACGCACCCGCCGCGCTCCAGGACCCTCTGCTGAGCGGGATGGGTTTCGTCGTCGGTCACCTTCACTCCATCGGCGGTGCGTGACGGGTAGTCAATGCCTCTCACGGTGCGGGTGCCATCTTGCTGCTGTCGCTGCCCAGCCTTCCAGCTCCAATTTCAGTGCATTTAGTGTTGTTTCAGGCACTGCGGAGCTCTCCTCTACTCGCTCTGAGTATCTGGTGTCCTCCGGTCTACAAATCTGCGCTCCCAGCTGTGTCCGGGGTACAGGATAATTAATTACAGGGGGAGCGGCGGTCGGAGCTCCTCAGCTCGCGTCCGTTCCCATCGGCTGCAGGCCACACCCCCCACAGTCAATGTCTCTTATATGAAGTTCAAAAGCACGTGAGAAGGAAAAGAAAAAAGGAAGGGAACAAAAGTAAATGAGAAGGATACAGCGACGAGAAGATACATGCTTCGCTATGCATTAAACATGAGTCCAGGGTCACACAACCACACATCTTTGATGATGTCACATTGGTATATTGTAATGCACGCCAGATGAAATAGAGAGTAATCCCGAATGCCGAATTTGCCAGCAGCACAAAGAGGTAAGTTAATAGAGTGATGACTAAAGGACAGGTCCCATCCGGTTTTAGGGGTGGGGGTATGTGTGGTGTCAGGGCTCTGCGACACATCGTGGGAGGTTGTCCGTGGTGATAAAGCAACAGTGTCCCTTGATCGCAGATAAGCAAGTAAATGTTCCCCTATATCTTTGGGGCGGGACCGTGGTGACAAAATTCCCAGAAGTGTGATAATTGTTCAGAGCAGTATGCAGTATTTTGCAGCCAGTTCTCCACCCTCGGTGCCAGGCGTCTTCCCCAGTTCATGGCCACCCTACTCTTGGCTAAAAGAAGCATCATATCCATGAGCCTACAATGACCAGCTGGAATGTCTCTTACGTAGCCCAGTAATCCCACCAGTGGGGTGCAATCAAGTTGCAGATCCGTTATCGACTGTATGGTCGAGAACAATTCTTTCCAGAAATTGGCCACCCTTGGGCATTCCCACGCTAGGTGGAGAAAAGAGGGCTGTGGTGCAGCGCACCTTAGACAACTTGGGTCACAGGCCAGGCCCAGCTTATGCAGCTGTGTTGGGGTATGGTATATACGGTGTAAGAATTTGAAGTGAATCAGTCTTAATCTATAGTTGGGTGATAATAGCTCCAGTTGCCCGCAGCAGAATGTCCAATGGGAGTCTGTCAGGGCGGGACCGATGTCCATAGCGCCCTAGCATGGGGAGTTGTCACCGGAGAGTATTGTTGAACAGTGGTGTATAGTCGCATTATCAATCTGCAAGGAGAGGGCATAGTGAGGATATGTTCGAGTGCCTCACAAGTGTTGGAGGCTGTGTTGGAAAGTTTATGTGAGTGGTGCGACAGGTGGCCCTGGTTTGGTAATATAAGAAGAAGTCGAGCATAGCGGGTGGGGGTCAGTGACAATTGATTGCAGTAACGTGTCCCCAGGATATAGATCAGAAAAGGCAAGGATGTTGAGGTGGCCAGCCCTCTGCTTGGCACTCTTATCCTGTAGTGGTAGCATCAGGGGATTATCACATAGGGGAATTGACGGAGCATATATCTGAGTGAGCCCTGCCCTCTTACGCTAGCCATTCCACACCCCAACGGACACACTCTACTGTGTCTATTTCCGCTCTGGGTGTCTTATATAGAGCATACAATGCTGTGGTCAATGACCAGGGATCCACGCGCCCCCTTTCCACTGCCACAAGGGATGACTGGCCCAAATTCTGGATACCTGACCCACAGAAGCTCCTGTGCAGGACTTGGACCAGGCCATGGGTAGGACGTCTGTGAGGGCTTCCATAAATGGGAGAAGCGGCTCGGATGTGGTGGCTCTCAGCTAAAGCACCTCAGTTGAGAGTGAGCTGAAGGTCCAGGACCTCAGCCACCCTCCTTATCACCATAGCGAATGAGGCTCCTTCCTCCGTAGCCATGGTAGGAAAAGAAACCAAGCCAGTATCTGGGGAGGTATCCAGTACACTTGCATCTGCCAGATCCTCACACCAGGTGTGCACAGTGACATCTAGGGGCTGGTATTCATCAGGGTCCAGTGGCCCCTCCCAATCATCCCCAAGTCCTAGCACACAGGAATAGGGCACAGGGTCCGACCTGGGTGGTCTACCATTAGTCGGTGCCAGAGTCGGCATTGGTGGCACTCATCTGGATCCATATCAAAGTCGGGGATGAATATTGTGACTGCAGCGGCACCGGGGACGTCAGCAGTGGAGCTGCCACCAAGGAAAGTTGAGGCTTGACTGGCCCCGGTCTGGATCCATCCATGGATCCAAGGGGCCCGATTTGAACTGGGGGTGAGTCTGCCGGCAGAAGACCAGTAGGAACCCCTCCCGAGGCCGCCAGAGGCGCTACAGCAGAGATGGGACGCCCAAATATGAGGTGTATGGCTTCATAAAATTCACAGATTTGGGCAGGGGTCGCTCCAGCTCCTGGAAACTAGAGGGGGCGCAGGCCCAAACATGGAGCCAGGACTTGAATGCTGATGATCCCTCGTCTCATTGGATAACTTCGTCGGATGGGACGAAGGCAAAGACCTCTTCGACTTCTTGCTCTTCTTCCATTTGTGGTACTTACCCAAATGCCCAGAGACTGACGATGAGCACTTTGATTATATAACAAAAAGAGGGGGGATCTGGGAGCTATTAAAGGTCCAGTGTCCATGCTCCCTAGACTACATGTGAACCACCAGGAGGACACTGTTCCTATGGCCAGGTGCAAACAGTCACCCATGCCCTTAAAAAAGAGAAGAAAGAAAAAGAAAAAGAGTGAAACGGTTTCCTAGGTTAGGGACCCACTCGGGTAAATAGAAGACCACTCTTTGTCCTCTGATGCCCTCACACACCCCGAAGGATGTCATGCTTCATCATCGGGCGGTTGCTCCTCGTAGGGCCGGCGCTGCAATTCCCTACGGGTCCCCCAAAGGGTCACTTTATCGGAGATCTTTTGAGGACCGCCGGATGGTGCATGTGGGTGTGCGGGGATGGGTCCTATGTGGAGGGTAGAAAAGTGCGTGCAAATTGGTGACAAAAGTATTAAAAGGGTCATCAAGCAGCAAATTTTGAAAAGATGTACCCTTAGCAGAATTTAACTGCTAAAATAAAAATGACTGGAGGCACACTATGCCCAGGGTCATGGGTCATAGGTCAACATGTTTCGCGCCTCTATCGCCATAAAGGTCGTTGGCGCTTCTTCAGGACCAAATTAGTAAAATAATGTGCACGTGAAGATAAATAAAATTAAAATACCCTCAGTATCGATCTGGGCCATGACCTGTGCCCCCAATGTGGTTACAGGTCAACGATGAAAATCGCTCCTGATCAACACCTAGGAAGGAAGAAAGAAAAGATACAACAGGGATGTGCATCAGTACAACTTGATGCAACATATGTGTGCCACAACTGTGTGCCCATCAACCCCATAACAGGACTGGAACACGAGTCCAAAACATACATGAATGCGCCATAACCCTGTATGGCGTCAGGTAGACATTCCTACCCCACAACGGCTACGTGTATGACAATTCAGGGTGGTGTCTAGATTCCCAGGTGTTAGGCCAAGGCAAAATTACCTCACCCGCTACGTAAAACACTTGTCACATCAGAGAAACATGACCCCTGATAACGTTCATAAAGGTTCTCAATACTCAGAGGACCTTACCTAGCTTGTTGAAGACAGACGCTCCATTGGCTAGAAGCATGTTTTTTGAACATTAGGAACCAAGTGTGTTTTAAACCGATGGCACATTTTTGTTGTTTCAGCCCGGTAATTTGCGGGTGGCCCATGCTTCTAGCCAATGCAGCGTCTGTCTTCAACAAGCTAGGTAAGGTCCTCTGAGTATTGAGAACCTTTATGAACGTTATCAGGGGTCATGTTTCTCTGATGTGACAAGTGTTTTACGTAGCGGGTGAGGTAATTTTGCCTTGGCCTAACACCTGGGAATCTAGACACCACCCTGAATTGTCATACACGTAGCCATTGTGGGGTAGGAATGTCTACCTGACGCCATACAGGGTTATGGCGCATTCATGTATGTTTTGGACTCGTGTTCCAGTCCTGTTATGGGGTTGATGGGCACACAGTTGTGGCACACATATGTTGCATCAAGTTGTACTGATGCACATCCCTGTTGTATCTTTTTCTTTCTTCCTTCCTAGGTGTTGATCAGGAGCGATTTTCATCGTTGACCTGTAACCACATTGGGGGCACAGGTCATGGCCCAGATCGATACTGAGGGTATTTTAATTTTATTTATCTTCACGTGCACATTATTTTACTAATTTGGTCCTGAAGAAGCGCCAACGACCTTTATGGCGATAGAGGCGCGAAACATGTTGACCTATGACCCATGACCCCTGGGCATAGTGTGCCTCCAGTCATTTTTATTTTAGCAGTTAAATTCTGCTAAGGGTACATCTTTTCAAAATTTGCTGCTTGATGACCCTTTTAATACTTTTGTCACCAATTTGCACGCACTTTTTCTACCCTCCACATAGGACCCATCCCCGCACACCCACATGCACCATCCGGCGGTCCTCAAAAGATCTCCGATAAAGTGACCCTTCGGGGACCCGTAGGGAATTGCAGCGCCGGCCCTACGAGGAGCAACCGCCCGATGATGAAGCATGACATCCTTCGGGGTGTGTGAGGGCATCAGAGGACAAAGAGTGGTCTTCTATTTACCCGAGTGGGTCCCTAACCTAGGAAACCGTTTCACTCTTTTTCTTTTTTCTTTCTTCTCTTTTTTAAGGGCATGGGTGACTGTTTGCACCTGGCCATAGGAACAGTGTCCTCCTGGTGATGAGCACTTTGAGTCACTCTGCGACAGATTCTGGCACCTTCCTCTCAACCGGGATCAAGACCGTTGTGGCATCTCAAGTCAAGCAGCAAGGAACTTGAGGGACCGCTCCCTCAAGACCCTGGGGTGCATGGCGCGACAATCTATGCAGGTCTTGGTGTCATGGTCACACTCAAGGCACCAGAAGCAGACGAGGTGTGGATCCGTCATCGAGATTTGGCAGTGACAGGCGCCACAGGGCTTGAAACAAGCTTTCCTTGAGGACATTCCTGCCACACCAGGAGAAAAAGTCTCAAAGATCTTCCACAAAATGGTCAAAAAAAAGGTCAGTCAAAAAGTGACTTGGGTTAGCTCTTCTCTGGATCTGCGCTGACTGGCGCAGAAAGAAAAGAACGGACGTCAATGCGCTGGGTTGGTGCCTACATAGGCATCACTTCCGACGCTGACTATACCGCACAGTTCGAATGACGCCGCCTACCCGCGCGCAGGGGTACTGCTCACAAACAATTTTGCGGATCCAGTCTGATGCCTGGGGATTATTCTAAGGTAAGGAATCTGCGGCTAGAAGTCTATCAGATAAAAAAAAATACCAGGCTTCCTCCCACACATCCCACGACTCTGTGAATTCCCTCTGCTCAAGGAACTATGCTCCCGACTCACTAGCGCTGCTCTGACAGGCTCCCAAAGAGCCCAGGCACAGCAGCCTGGAATTCCTTTATGATGTAGTAACAGTGGGTAACACCCTATGCTACCCACATTTGCGACGTCATAGCAGTGAATTACTGGATTTAGAATTCAGGTATTCACGGAGCCATGCATCATACAGGAATACGGTCTTCAGCTGCAAGGAGTGGCACAGCCAGCAACATCGGCTCTTTCAGTGAATGTGTTGCAGAAGCCGTCACAAAGGATTATCTTGGACTTCAGACTGATGCCGACCTTAAGCAGCAGACAATGGTGACAGGAATGGTAATGGTTTCTATCAATACGACCTCTGTAATTTCAATGTGCCAAGCCCCAGGTCGCCCTATCAGCTCATCGCCTGAAGCCACTACATTCATTGTCTACCTAGGCCCGAAATTAATAGCAATGTCCATAGACAGCTGGGAAGAGTGATGAAGGGGCACGACACTTATAAAATGCCTTACTTGTTAGAATCGTCAGCAAGAATAAATACTCCGTGTAGGAAATCAGTCCTGAAAAAGTAAAAAACAGAAGTTAATTGAAAAGAACTGTAAAAATACATTAACATACACAATAGTTAAATAGAAAGAACTGCATATAAAACAAGAATACAGCACACAGGTGTAGCGTGACCTAGGGAATATAAAAAAATAATAATTACCTCGCTAAATTAAAGTTTCCAAAAATAGCGGTCAAACAGTCAAAGCATTTTCCAAACCATTACTTCCCTCTTGGTATAAGTGACAGCGCGGTTTATTTTACCATGTCACCTTTAACATAAATAGTTGTATTTGCCGGGGACTCGATCTTGAACCTGACCGTTTCTGCTGCGTGTTCCGGCGTGCACTGCGAGTGAACCTATTATTCGCGCGAGGGGCGCGAGCATCTGGTTCATGCTGGTGCTCAATTAAAAAGGAAAGGGCAACGTTTATTTGTTTTCAATGGGAGTCCTGCACTAAATCTTGTGACTTTTTCAAGTGAAAAATATTCAGTGTTTATGCGAAGGGCGAATAAATTAAAGACGCCCTGTCATATTTGGGAGCTGGGAAGGGAACCGCTTGAATATTGCTGCGACGGATCAAAGCATGTCATCCCCTGGCAGGCGGGAAGAAGCGGAGAATAGCCGGCCTCTGTTCTCAAGGGGAAGAGGTAACACGCGAGGCTGCCAGCCTGCCAGATCACACTGATAGTGCAGCTGGGCCCCGTGCCAAGAGCAGGCTCCACGTTCTATTATTTTATTATATATAAGAACATGTCCTTTCTACAAGGTGAACTTGTCTTTTTTTTCCCTTCTGACGGAAAATTCCAGTATTTCCCTTTGAAACCCCGACTGAAATGAAACTCCTGAATAAACAGAGGCTTGACAGATTCTAAAGAGCAGCAGCAGACAGGAGATAGAAAAGCAGGTAAACAGTTGGCTTAACCAATCCGGTTTCTCGCATTCCCATCTCTGCGATAAGGCCCGATTGGAGATGCCATGATGTGGCAGAGTTTTGACAGCTTTTACAAAACGTCACCAGGGCTGCCTTTGACCCCAAAAATAAAAATTATATTGTGCAGGAGAGCTAGGGGAGATTGGCATGTTTAAGCCACGCAGTATTCCACAGGGTAAACAGTGCGTTTCAGTTTATACAGGGTTAATTGAGAGATAAGGAAAACTCATCAGTCTCTGGTGACAATGAAGTTCTCACTGCAATAGGGATTGAAATCCTAGTACACATACCAGGAAAGAACTGGGTCGATACATGCTTGCAAAGGAACGTTTGGTGTCGATTCTAGGAATCCCTGGCGACAAATTGCCTGGTACAACTGTACGCCCATTGTGCCTGGTTTACAAAACCTTTAGCGCACTAATCACCGACCGGAGTCGGAGGAATTTGCTGCTGGGAAATTTGTGACTAAAGATAAAGTCAGAGTTATTGTTTTAAACAAAACGCCCCATCAGCTTTTATATGCATTTTTTTTCATTCACACTTAGTGACAAGAAACTGCATAAGTGTGCCTACAGGTTTAAGAAAAAAACAACCCCACAATCTCTGGGTGAGCAGGGGAAGTGAATCCCCACTTGGAAAATCCTTTCCCTAGAAGTTAACTTTTGGGGAACTCAAGAACTGAAACTTTTTTTTGCGCCCCCACTGTGGGAAAATTTATTGAGGGAACAACTAGGGGTACTTCTAGACTTTGATACTCTCCTGCCCCACTGTCTCTGTGGTTTTGGCCAGTGCCAATGGCGAGAAAGACTCTGTAAAATCAATGACTCAGTGTGCTCTCCTCCACATGAAACTTGCTTTGCCCTTGACAGTATGAAAATTTCACAGTCTTTCCAAACCATCTCCTGTAAACCAAGAAGCACCTCTTCCCTAAACTCTGTGACTTGGGAACGCCTCACTGTCCTGTACCTACAGAGAAGTACCTTATTCATACCGGTAGTGTGCAGAGTTGGAGCTCAAAGGACATTAAGGAAGCAGCTCTATGAAAGTCCTCCCAGTCTTAACAACATCTAAGGAGAAAAATCAGTCTCAATTTGTGAATTCTCAAAACCACTCAACAAGGTCTTCACCTAGAACATAAGTTTCGGGGCTCTTTCCTTCTTGAGTTCCCTCAACTTTCAACAACTCTCAGAGTTTTCTCCACCATACTGGACTCCACCCTCGGGGCCATGGTCCTCATCAGGGGCAAATATAATCTTGTATGCAATGCTACCCCACACTGCTTCCCTCGGGGACCTGCACTCTAGCAGGCATAATAAAGGATGATTTCTGTGGCCCCCTTTGTGCTGATTTAGATGAGAACATTTTCATTTTGCTCCTGTTGGCAAGCTCTAGGAGTGTTCATTTCAGGCCTCAAGACTTCTACATTTTTTTTGTTTTCCAGAAACTTGATTATAGCTACTCTGTCTCAAAAGAGGGAGAGCTTACAGCCTGCCCTCCTGCCCTTTAGCTCCTCACACCCAGGACCTACCCTCTTTCTGGGCTCCTGGTACTTCTCCTTAACCCGGGATCTTCCTCAGCAGCTTCCTGTAGCCCTCCAGGTAGATTACCCTCTCGGCATGAACTCCCCAGGCCCTAAGGCCTCTTGGCCACTTAGATGTCACCTGTGTGGCTAGCAGGAGCCAAGGAGACCCTCTACAGGACCAGTGTACAGTAGTTCCAGGGGAGCCCTCTGTTCCGGTGTGCCCCAGCGAGTCCACTCTCTACTGTATCCGAGGAAATGCAGAGGCCAGTACCACTGGCCCCGAAGAGATAGATACATAGATTCCAAGTCAGTACAAATCTAGGGGTCATGCAGAATCCAGCACTTCTCAAAATCTCTCTCTTGAGCAGGGTTTTTTAACTGATGGTAGAAAGTTCCAGAAAACTTGGACATCTGCCCAATCCACATGTGATACATCATCACTACACCCTTGTCCCATCTCTCTTGCACTGCATCTTGGAACGTTTGAAAATGTCGACTTCAAGTGGTCGCTGGTCACTGCCCTCTGAACTCTTTAAGCCCCACTCATAACTACAACTGCCAAACTGATGCCTTCCCACCAAGCTTCAAATGGGCCTCCCGGAGAGACGGAGGTCAGAGGTCTGGCCCTTCCCCTATAGTTTCACTGGGAAGAGCATGCCCAAGCTTTTCAGGCAGTGTGAAATGTAATTAACTTATGCAGATCCTGCCCCCACCCTTTTCCTCTCTCAGGATCACACGTAATCCCTCCTAGATGGGACTGCTGTGTGAGGAAAGCATTGATCTACTGTCTGACGACTTTTGGGTAGTTCAAAGCTCAAATTTAATAAAGTAGTGACTCCGCAGAAAAAGACCAAACAAAGTGCATGAGGGAGTGCAAATATGACAAAAATCATTTCATATTTTCAATCAGGATCTTTGTTTACCTATAGAATAAGATGTTAAACTCTTCTCTTGGTCCATCCAAAGCAAAATTATACTTTTCTGTAGCTTTCGCCTAATGTAAATACAGATAAGCACTACAGACCTATAGCTAAACACTAGAGACCTACGGTTAAACACTTCAGACCTCCACTATTGTCAAAAAGAAATGAGAAGAATTATTTTTGAATGCCCAGCCCATAAACAATTTATTAAAGGTCTCACCTACAAAAGGTTACCTACCTGTGCGCAGGTACAGGTCTGAGTTGGACAGTAGTCCAATCTGCTTATCCAGTACACATTTGCACATGCATGTGAGCACGTGCAACCAGCCCAGATTATCCTACTCCAGTTGCACAGCAGTGGATCTTATTTGAAGAGGCAGGCACTGGCAGTTAGCACACAAATCCATTTTACCAGTGCATACAGCAAGTAACATTCAGTGAGACTCACTCCAGCAGAGATCCAAAAACAGGTGTGAGAAATTGAGTTGTTGGTTGAGTGAGGTGTTAACCCTGCTCATGCAACAGCCACAGTCCCTGTCAAGGTGAACCACAAAATTCACCTAATTAACTTGTGGTTAACCCTCTGGTATCTTGGCAAATAAGCAGTCAGGCTCAATAAGAAATGATTTTCGGGAGAAACACATCTATTTGGGATCATAGCTGGTGGTCAGCCGAACTCTGATCCACTCCCGCGCCAACAGACCACGCACGCAACCTCAGCATCATCCTCGACAACGAATGAATCAACAAATCAACAGTGTCGCCTCCTCCTGCTTCCACACACTCTGCATGCTCCACAGAATCTTCAGATGAATACCTGTCAGCACCAGAAATACTGTTGCCCAGGCCCTCATCACCAGCCGCCTTGACTACGTCAACGCACTCTACTCTGGCATCTCCACCAATCTCCTCAAAAGACTGCAGACCATACAGAACGTCACAGCCAGCCTCATCATGGACCTCCCGAAAATGGACCCACATCACGCCCCACCTTCGAAACCTCCACTGGCTCCCCATCCAGAACAGATACCAGTTCAAGATACTCATTCACACCTACAAGGCCCTACACGATCAAGGACTTGCCTACATCAACCAACGACTGAACTTCCATCAACTCGCCAGACACCTGTGCTCCTCCTCCCTAGCCTTCGCACCCCCCCCCCCGAATCCGTCACAGCTGCAGGGGTGGCCGCAATTCCTACATCGCCGCCAAGACATGGAACGATCTGCCCCTCCACCTCCAAACAGCTCCCTCCCTTGCGGGCTTCAGAAAGAAACAAGACCTGGCTATTCAACGGAGACCTAGCCCTTCAGCGCCCAGATACCCCCGGGGTGATAGTGTTGCGCTACACAAATACTGATTGATCGACTTAGAGGCAATGTGTAAAGTAGTTATGCAACACACAAACAGTAGTAAAATAAAAACAACACAAGAAAAATCCCACACCAATTTAGAAAAATAGAGTACATTTTAATAAATAATTTGACTCCAAAACGACAAAATCCAACCAGTAGAACCAGAGTTATGAATTTTTAAAGAGTAAGGTTAAAAACTAGCTCATAAATGATCAAAGCACCAACTGCGGACATCTAGTATCGCGATACCGGGTCAAAGATCGACAAATATGGCTGACTGCAATGCAGCGCGAGTCGGACACAAAAAGTAGCTTGGGCCCGCTCAGCGCTTACCTTCGGACTTCCAGCAAAAAGTCACTGACAAGGTACGGATGCAGGCGGTGTCCGAGGAGGAGGCGTTGTCATAGGGGAGCCGCTGGACGAAGTCGCAGTGAAGATTTCCATGTTCAGACTTAGTCTCTTTTTTTGAAGTTGAAAATCTCTAACAGGACGAAGCCCAAGGCTGTAATCAACGAGAGTTCCACAATTCTGGATACCCCTTTGGCAAAGGACCACTGAACAGGATTTGCTGCTGCGGAGAAGAACATAGCAGAAGCTGCAGCGAGTCAGGCCGGCCGGCAATGCACGTTGGGCGGATAGACTAGCAGGTTGGTCCCGGGTTCAGTTTTTAGACAAAATAGTTTAAGTCCCAAGCTTTGGATTTTGACTATCTGGGCACCTTTAACACCACCACCAAGGATCCAGGATTGGAGGGCTACTACTTAGGGGGGTTAGGA
Organism: Calotriton arnoldi; assembly: GCA_963921515.1. Classification (NCBI taxonomy): domain Eukaryota; kingdom Metazoa; phylum Chordata; class Amphibia; order Caudata; family Salamandridae; genus Calotriton; species Calotriton arnoldi. The sequence continues at coordinate 331,453 of CAWUFW010007542.1, read as the reverse complement.
CTCCCTCAGGCTGGATCCAGCTGTGGGTTCAAGATGGTTGGAGCCTTTTCTGTCCCTGGGGCTATGATCAGGAGGCCAGTCAACTAGCCCTTGGAGTCATTTAGTAGTCCTGGGTTAAAAAAAGTGGAACAGGGCTCAAGCAGCAGGGCAGGCCTCTGAGGGTTCAAGGTAGGTTTCAGGCAGCAAAGTTCTTCCTGGTGCAGCAAAGCAGTCTTCTGAACTACATAGCAGTCCACAGTAGCAGGCAGTCCTCAGAGTCCTTCCACAGGTCCAGAAAGTGAATTGAATAGTGGCCTGAGGATCCTATTTTTATATTTGGTGCCTTCCTTGAAGTAGGAGAAGTTTGTAGAGAATTCCCTTTTAAGTGCTTAAAGTTTCCTATCTCCCCTGCCCTGGCTCCAAGCTAGCTGCATGAACAATGCAGTGGTGACGAGTCCTTTGTGTGAAGGCAGGGCACATCCTATTCAGTTGCAAGTGGGGCTGTGCCTAGCTCCGCCCCCCATCCTGCAAGAGATGGCCCATCAAGGCACACCTAATCCCTCTAGTGTGTGGCTGTCTGGGAGGAATAAACAAAGTCCAACTACACCTTGTCATGTGACCCAGGAACAGGCTGCAGGCACCAAATAATTAGGGTAGGAAAATGCCAAATTTCTAAAAGTGGCATTTTCAAAACTGTAACTTAAAATCTGACTTTACAGTCAAAGAGGTTTCAAATTACAATTTCTCTGACACCAAACATGAAATGTTCACCTGTTCCCAATAAAAGATTAGCACTAAAGTGTAATAATACAACCCAATGTGGGAGGCAGGCCTCACAGTAGTGAAAAACAAATTTAGTAGTTTTTCACTACCAGGATATGTGAAACTTAAAAGTACATTTCCAACTTTTTATTTACAATGCACCCTGCCCTATGGGCTACCTTGGGCCTACCTTAAAGGTGATGTATATGTAATAAAAGGGAGTTTAAGGCTTGGCAAGGGGGTGTTTTTGCCAAGTCGAATTGGCATTTTAAAATTGCCTTCAGGCTGCAATGGCAGACCTGGGAAATTTTTTAAGGGGCTACTTAAGTGGGTGGCACAATAAGTGCTGCAAGCACACTAGCAGCATTTAATTTACAGGCCCTGAGTATATGGTATACCACTTTAAAAGGAACTTATGAATAAATTAAATATGCCAATTAGGTGTAAGCCAATTTTATCATGTTTTAGAGAGTAAGCACAAGCACATTAGCACTGGTTAGCAGTGGTAAAGTGCACAGAGTCCCAAGGCTAACAAAAACGAATTCAGTAAAATAGGAATGTGAAGGCAAACAGTTTGGGGGCAGTCCACCCTAATGCTCACAGGTCTAAGAACAAGGTTGTGAAAAAGCAGAAAATCTAGGGTTGTGGAGTGGGCCAGAATCCATTCTTCACAGTAGTGACAAAGCACTCCCTTCGTACTTCAAACAGCCCATTAGAGGATGGAGAGCTATCTGCGTCTGAATGGCACAAAGTCCACAGTGACCCCCCTCACTGGACAGTCTACAATTCTACTGGTCTGAAGAATTAGGGTTTATCTAAGCAGCTCGAGCACTTAAAAACAGGAGACTATAATAGAAGCAAACTAGCCTCCGGGTAAGAAATCACAGTGGTGTTTAAAAATCCAAATTCTACTGTATTTTTCGGAGATAGATCCTCGCTTTGCTTCAGTTACCAGACCATATTGAAAAGGCAGGGCTCTTACTTTTGGACATGCACGCCCCCCAAATAAATAATGCACCATTCCTCTGGGCCATGGTGAGCCTTGCGGGGGGTTTTAAGGAAAGGCATTACACCGCCATTTTTGGTTTTTAATTGGAGCAGTCAATACAATTTTTTTTATTTTTCCATCTGGCACCTGCCCTTTTGGGAGGGGGGGGGGGGTAAAAAAACTTTTATCTAGGACAGGGGACTGAGTCTCCGAGTCCTAAAATGGCGGTCGCCACATCTTTCTTGATGTGGTGACAGCCAATCAGATCTCCTCTTGAGGCCTGTCGGCTCTGTGGATCCTACGAGGCGTGAAACATACGGTTTTTGTGCCCAAATTTAGCTAAAACTACTGAACGAATTTACACCAAATCACAAAAAGCACACTTTTTGAAGCAAGAACTAGCTTTCTGCCAAATGTGGTGTATTTCCGTTCAGCAGTTTTGGTTCAAACAGTGTGAACTTTTCCCATGGAAAAATTAATGGGGAACACGCGTTTTGAGACCCGCGCTTTTTCTCGGCCTGCTTGACGGATCACCCTGAAACTTTCCAGGAAGGAGCTGAGGTGGATGACTTTTTGGAAAGTTTTATTAAGATTCCTCAAAAGGCAGCAAAGTTATAAGCTAACAAAAAATTGCTTTTCCACTGGCAACGCTTGGTCCTAACTATAACTACTACTGGGTAACATATATATGTGTGTATACATAAATACACACACACATACACATATACACACACATATATATATATACACACACACCCATATATATATACACACACACATATATATACACACATATATACACACACATATATACACACACATATATACACACACATATATACACACACACATATATATATATATATATACACACATATATATATACACACATATATATATATATATACACACATATATATATATATATATATATACACACACACACCACATATAATATATACACACACACATATATATATACACACACACATATATATATATACACACACACATATATATATATACACACACCCATATATATATATACACACACCCATATATATACACACACATATATATACACACACCCATATATATATATATACACACACCCATATATATATACACACACCCATATATATATATACACACCCATATATATATATACACACACCCATATATATATATATACACACACACATATATATACACACACACACACACATATATATATATACACACATATATATATATACACACATATATATATACACACATATATATATATACACACATATATATATATACACACATATATATATATATCTGTTAAGTGCAGAGACTCTTTTTCTGTGGATGGAAGGTTATTGCGATACTGATTTTTTGACAGGATTATCACGAGATCGTAAATGTCGATTTTGTTTCTGCATGTTTTTTCTGTAATAGTTAACAGTGAGATCATGGAGTTTATATGTACGCATCTTACATGTTTTCATTTCAGCTTTAGATTGACACTGGACAACTGTATTGCAGAGTTATGAATTGTGTATTTACCATTACATCATGGCTGCCAAGGTTAAGCCATTTGGCGCAGTCCTTTGTTTATTTTGTTTATTTTGCTAACTTTTCATTCAGTTAGTCCCTTGTCTATGTTGTTTACTTTTTGAAAACTTTATCAGTTACCCGTGTTCGGTGTGCACATTACACGTGAGCAAGGCTGTGTTTACAGTCGAAACGCGTTGTGTAATAAACTCTTGGATTAAATATTGTTGATCTGCTTTTCTGTCCTGAGAGCGTACGTTATCGGAAAACGTTTGGAATATTAATTGCCGGTACGCTCTGCCGGCGTGTACGCCACTCTTCATGGGTCCCCTGCGCTCCGGAAAGAGCAACTGTGTGTTTTCGTAATTACTGAGGAGCGCTTCTGGACCGGCCACGCATTCGAGTTTGTTGCAGAACAACGAGACGTTTAGAGCCTACGAGCAAATACACGAAGGTAAGCCTGCTTTCGGCTTGTCCGTCCCTAGAGGGTGGTGGTGGGGTTCTGCATCGGAGGACGCGGACCGTAACCACTTCCCCGGGGCAGCGGTGAGTCGCGCAGCCACTGCCTGTTGCCTGTTGTGTTTGTGAGTCTCGTGTATTACGGTACCTACAGGGGATTGTGCCGCTTATTCTGTTTCACTGAAAATACAGCACGGCTGCAGGTTTACAGTTGTGGTTTTGGAATTGCGAACTGTGTACCATCAGAAGCTAGCGACCAACCCCATGATATATTAAGTACGCATTTTTTTGGCTCTAAATACCAATCGGACGGATCTACAGGTTTTGTCCTGCAAATTGTTAGCGTGTCCAACGCACTACTCATTACGTGTAGTGGTTGAGAGCGCGCTGCGTATGGCAAAGAGAACTTACCATTTCATGGTAAGGGGACAGTAAGCGAGATTATATTTCAATACAGGTCCAAGTGAGGTGCACCATGGAGGAAGAAGCAGAAAGGAGAGCGGCTGCTCTTACCCTATTTATTAGAAAGCCTGGGACTGTTGACAAACAGGGTAAATCGGACAAATCCGATCTATCAGCACAGCCTCTAGAAGAAAAAATTAAGAAATTAGAGAAACTTAAACGAACTGAAACGTCGAAATGGTGGGAAGCAATTTCTCTTCAGAACTATGTGGATCAGGCGATGGCACCAAGGGGATTAAGGATATTTATTACCCCAACATATGAGGCTCCAAATCCCAAAATGCTCGAGGAATGGTCTAAACACTCTGCAGTGAGCTCCAGGACAATGATGGAAATACTTATCAAGTATGCTTGGATGGATAGAGAGGAGATACTCAAACAGATCGAAGAAATCATGACTGAACTGCAACAGAATTTGGACAGTGAAACGTTGAATAAAACTCTTGCCTCCATGAAAGAACGTCTCAAGAGATATGAAGAGGAAATAAAAGCCAGGAAACAAAGAAAAATGAATCGCGATTACGCGGACTATGAAAGTGGTAGGATACTTACCTTCAATAAGAAATACGACCATTTATATAGAACCCAAAGTTCCAACAATGGGTCAATACCCGAAAATGTAACAAGCATAGTCACAGAGAATTCAATCTTGAGCGACACAGAGTCGGACATCTCAGGAGGCAATACATCAGGAGAGGATCGTAACCCCAGACAAGTCAATTTTTTAGACGAGTTTCGGGTCTTACGGCGAGGTCGACAAATATTGAGGGACAATCCACCACTGAGACCACGGGGACGAGGACGAGGCAGGGGACGAGGAAACGTCGCAACAGAAAAAAGAGACTCCAACAACGATGGCAATACAGGCAGAGGAAGGGGCGCAATGGGAAATCGCAAGACACGCTCCAACAAGAATTACTAATGGATATGCAAATGGTGAATAAAACTGTTGTTAACCTTTCTAAAAGACATATGAGTGATGTGGAAAAACGGACATTATGTTTGGGACTCTCTTTTTGCCCCTCATCTTCCTTTTAATTATACCAACACCAGAATTGACCTTTTTAAATATATCAGGAAATTGAAATTAAAGAAATGGCACAAACTTAAGAGACTGGGGCAAAATTATACTAGGAAAAATGGGCACAGTGGAAGTGACACTAATCTTGCTGTTAGTGATGTAGATACACTTACCACCATGTTTGAACTTGAACAAAACAGAGAAGAAAATGATGAACAGACTAACACTACACAAATCCTTGAAGATATGGGGATAGTACACGATGCTGCTGCACACACTGACTTCAGAGTCAAGTCCACTTTTTACCCATACTTCCCCATGATAACATCGATACGTTCCATGAATGTACTATTAAGGCGCTCATGGACCTCAGACTGAAGTCGAGGAATCAACAGAGAGGTCCCAGGACTAACCTTTCTTTTTCACAAAGACAGGCACTTAGAGCTTTAATGGAGGATACTAGCATTGTCATCCGTCCAGCGGACAAGGGTGGGAATGTGGTTATCCTCGATAGAGAGGAGTACATCAATGAAGCCTTACGCCAATTAAATGACAGTAAATTTTATATGCCTATAACTTATGAGGTATACAACAACAGTATCACTGACATATGGGATAAGTTGACAATCTGGAGGGATAAAGGTCTTCTTGAGTGGGAGGAGTTTTGTTACCTGAAGAAAGATCATCCCAAACTACCGATTTTATACTTACTGCCCAAACTCCATAAAGATTGTGTCAGACCACCAGGACGCCCCATTGTTTCATCTATAGGGAGTGTTACAGAACACATCTCCAAATATGTTGATTTTTTTCTGAGGGATTTTGTCACACAATTGCCAAGCTATATAAGGGATACCAAGGATTTTCTCAGTAGAATAGAAAGCCTTACATGGAATTCAGATTATCTCCTTATTGTATTAGATGTGCACTCTTTGTACACCATTATTGAACACCAACAAGGTTTGGAAGCGTGCGAACACTTTTTGTTACGCAGGCCAGTGAGATTTCGTGAACACAGCCGTATGATTTTAGAGATGACAGATTTCTGTCTTAAAAACAATATTTTTTCATTCAATGGCGCCCTCTACAGGCAGGTCACAGGCACGGCAATGGGATCTTGCTTTGCTCCCAGTTTCGCCAATTTGTTTATGGGTTACTGGGAGGAAGAGATCTTTGCAAGTGCCACTCTCAAAGAGGACCTCCAGAATGTCATCATGTGGCTCCGTTACATTGATGATTT